>CM032339.1:22230113-22384388 GCA_019022885.1 Schlechtendalia chinensis | reverse complement strand
ATACGCTGGAAATTATTTTATTTATATTTAAATTTGTTAACAATATTATAATATGTACTTAAAAATGTTGCACTTCATAATATTTCATTCTTTTGTATAGCTAAAATAGCAAGGAATGATGGTAAATTTAGAGCAAAAGCGTTAATTTAAATATTACATTAAGTCTAAGCCTATTTTAATTTTAAATTTACAATTTGTAAATATATGATATGAATGGTTTCTTTTTGTGCTTAATAAGAATATTAGTGTAGACTACAATAATAAAAATATAAGCATTAGAATAAAATATTTTTTTTCCAATATCCTTAATTGGAGTATTGTAACAAACATAATAAAAATATCCACATACTTATCCTCTCATGCTTTATTTATTTTTGAATTTTTCATTTTTGGATTTTTAAAATATAAAATTATATACAATAGTATATCTACAGGGGTTTTTATCTTATTTCTATATTCCTTATTGGATCATTTAAATTTTAAATTTTTTAAGTTAATTTTATAAAAAAATAGTTATAACGTGTAGTTATAAATAATAACGTGTAATTATAAATAATATAATAGTTATAAATGTAACGTCATAAATTTTAATTTTAACTTTATTTATATATTTTTATATCAACTCAGCCATGATTGGTTAAAAAAAAAATGTAGTTGTTCATCCCTAGGGAATTAAAATCATATATCACACTAATAAAAACAGAAAATTATTTTATTTAATATTTTTTTTTTTTAAAAAGATATAACATTTACTCTAAAATATTGCATTTTATAATACTATATTTATTTATATAGCTAAAAAAACCAAAAAAAAAGGTAAATTTAAAGCAGAAGCTTGAAATTGAATTTTACATTTAATCTAAGACTTTTTTAATTTTATGTTTACAAAATGATAAATATACGATATGAATGTGTTCATTTTGTGTTTAATAAGAATATTGGTGTAAACTACAAAAATATAAGACTGTGTTACATAATTTGGTGTACATATTCTGAAGTTTAGAACTGTAGTGTATATAGTGATAAATACATAAACCAGAAATATTTCCTTTCTTACTTCATTTATTTTAAAAATTTTCTGTTTTGGATTGATAAAATAAAGAATAATACATTCTTATATAATTGCAAATGTTCTTACTATAATTTTATGTTTTTGATTAAATCAATGCAATTCTAAATTTGTTAAAATTAGTTTTTTTAAAAAAATTGTTATATTTCTCAATTAGACGTGGAAAAAAGGGTGACCAAAATTATAACTCACACAATAATCATGCGCTAATATAAATACATAAATTGTTTTTAATATATATATATATATATAATGAACTGTTCATTCTTAATATTAGTGTACTTTATAAGAATATTGTAATTTAAGTAATTGTTACTAAATGTATTATTGCAACTCTACAAATTCTCAAATTACAATTTTAAATAAAATTTTCAAATAAAAACCCGTTCATTTTTAATTTAATCTTTATATATTTATGATTTTTTTTACAAACTAAATTTAAAAAAATTAGTCATAATGTTTTTTTTTTGTTATATATAACGAAAATGTAAAATAGATTATTACAATTAAATGAATTTTATTAATTTGAATAACTAATGAAGACACAGAAAAAAGTAAGTTATAAATGTAATTAAAGGTGTACATAATATTTCACTCTTATAATATATTATTTTTATAACGGATTCAATATTTGATATAAAATTTAAATACTTATATTTGTCCATTGTGGTCTCAATTTTTTTTCTGAAAATGTATATTGACGCAAAACCAATTTGATACGAGTGCTATTACAACTTATTTTTATGTTACTAATTGCAATTTTCAATTTGGTCAAGTTACTTTTATTTAAGAAAAAGTTTATTACTCATATTTTTTTTTATTATTTTAATTATATATTTTTTTAATAATTAAATTTGATTGTTCCAATTGTTAATTTTTTTTTGTTTTGTATGTTGGTAATACTATAAGTAACTTCTGTGCACAATTTCACAACAAAATATTGATTAGTGCTTGAGATACGCTTTGTTTTATTAAGTGCTGAAAGTGAATTCTGCGATTTTGACTATGTCTAAACTTATTGAACAAAGAAGTTGCATCAAATTTTGTTTCCGGAATGGAATGTCGGCTGCGGAAACGTTGAGGATGCTGCAGAAAACCTTTGGGGATCAGATTCTATCTTCGAAGAATGTCTACAAGTGGTACAACGAGTTCAAGACAGGCCGCGAGAGTATTGAGAAGAATGTGGTGTCAAATCGGCCAAGAACATCGACTGATGAACATCACGTTAAGCAAGTCCAAGAAATGGTGCTTGAAAATCGTCGATTGACTATTAGAGACATCGCTGATAATTTGGGCATATCATTTGGATCGGTGCATGCGATTTTGAGTGATGAATTAGGCTTGAGAAAAGTCAAATCTCGTTTGGTTCCAAAAATGCTCAATTTTTTGGAAAAACAGCGTCGCGTTGAAGTGTGTGAAACAATGCTTTCTGATTATCAGGACGTAATGAAACGCATAATAACTGGAGATGAGACTTGGATCTATACTTACGATCCCGAAACAACCGATCAATCGAGCGAATACTGTGCCAAAAACGAGTGGAAACCAAAAAAACCACGTCAAAGCCGCTCAAAAATCAAGGTAATGTTGACAGTTTTCTTTGATTATCGTGGTGTGGTATATTCAGAATTTCTTCCACCGGGCCAAACTGTTAACAAGGAGTATTATTTGAGTGTTATGCGGCGTTTGCGTGAAGCTGTTCGCAAAAATAGGCCGGAGTTATGGCAAAACAACTCTTGGTTTTTACATCACGACAATGCGCCATCTCAAACGGCACTGGTTCTTCGCGAGCATTTCGTCAAAAATTCAACGCATATCGTTCCGCAACCTGCTTATTCACCTGATTTAGCTCCGTGTGATTTCTGGCTATTCAACAAACTCAAGAGACCGCTCCGGGGACACCGTTTTGACTCGATTGATGAAATAAAATCCGAATCGCAGAAGACTCTGAAGGACATTCCGAAGGAGGACTTTGCTAAATGCTATGATGACTGGAAACTTGGTTGGCATAAGTGTATTGCAGCGGAAGGAGATTACTTTGAAGGGGATGAAATGTATTTGGAAGTATGAATAAAGATTTTGAAAATATAAGAAAATTTACCTTTCAATTTGATCACAGTAGTATTTCATCTTTAAATAAGTTTATAAATTGATTAAATTAAATTAGAGTTTAATTCACTAGTTAAAAAAATATTTAAACATTTTCTACCTTAAAATATTGAACTAAACAAAACCACATCATAATTTAACTCAATAAGTTCAAATTTATAATTTATATATCTAAAGAAATCTTTGAAACGTTAAATTTTATCAAGTTACTTAGTAGTTTACAGTTCACTATTTATTTTTAACTCAAATTAAATATATTTTTTTTTAAACACAACTAGATTAGTTACTTGTTCATTCTTGGAGAATAAAAAAAAATTACATTATTTTCTAACAACTAAAACCAATACATCCTGCGATCCGATTAAAACCAAATACCACACTCTAATACGCTGGAAATTACTCAGTATAATATTTTAATTATCAAAAATAATATAATATGAATACCAGAATATTTCATTTAATTTAATTTTATTCCTTTGTATAGCTATAGCAGATTTAAAAAGTGGTAAGTTTTAAACTATATCGTTGTCTTAAATTACACTTAGTCTGAACCTAATTTAAATTTGTGTCTACAAGATGTAGAATATATGTCAAGAGTGGCTTCATTTTGTATATGATAAAAAATATTGATGTAAACTACAAAAATATAAGCATTTAAGTAAAATAATTTTTTCTAAATATTCCTAATTAGAACAATGTAACGAATATAATGTTAAATAACTATAAAAAAATAAGAATACAAAATAGTTCTTATCATATAATCATATTCCTAATTTGAACATTGTAATTTTAGGTTAGGTTAAGTTATTTTTTCTATAAATAGCAAGCACACAATTCATTTTTAAATTAATCTAAACTATTTTAATAACTTTACTTCACGATTTTAAAAAAAAATGTTAACATTCTATGTTCTGGAATATTATCATAAAGAAAACCATATCATAATTTTAACAAATATGTTTTTTTTAAATTTATATATCCAATATTACTTTGGCAACTTTGAATTTGGTCAAATTACTAAATTTGAAAATAGTTTACATCATACTTTTTATTTTAAAATCAAATAAAATGTTTTTTTTCATAGACATATCTCGATTAATTAAAAACAAAGAGTAAAATTGTTCATTCTTAGAGAATTAATTAATAAATTACATAATTTCCTAGTAACTATGACTAATACATTCTGAGATTCGAATAAAAATTAAGAATACACTGTAGATAACTAATATTATTTCATTTCTAATTAATATCTTCAACTAATGTATAATATGTATACTTGAACATTGCACTTCAGATTATTTCATTTTATTGTAAATTATTAAACTTCTACAGGAAAGTAATTTGTAATCGACCCTTTGTATTGAATAATACATTTAATCCAAACTTAATTTAAATTTGTTTATACAATATGTAGAACAAATGTTAATAATATCATCAATTTGTGTTTGTTAAATATATCGGTGTCAACTACGAAAAAATAAGCATTAGAATAAAATATTTTTTTCCAATCTGATTAATTGAAAAATTGTAACAAACAAAATAAGAATATTCACATACAAAATGTATTTTAGGATACACATACATTCCTAAAAGGAAATTATTTCATTTATATTTAAATTTGTTAACAATATTATAATATGTACTTTAAAATATTGCACTTCATAATATTTAATTCTTTTATAAAGATAAAATAGCAAGCAATGATGGTAAATTTAGAGCAAAAGCGTTGAGTCAAATATTACATTAAGTCTAAGCCTATTTTAATTTCAAATTTACAATTGGTTAAATATATAGTATGAGTGGTTTCTTTTTGTGCTTAATAAAAATATTAGAGTAGACTACAATAATAAAAATATAAGCATTAGAATAAAATATTTTTTTTCCAATATCCTAAATTTGAGTATTGTAACAAACATTATAATAAAAATATCCACATACTTATCCTCTCATGCTTCTTTTATTTATGAATTTTTCACTTTTGGTTTGTTAAAATAAAGATTAATATACAATTATATATCTAAAGCAGTTTTTATTTTATTTCTATATTTCTTATTGGATCATTTAAATTTTAAATTTCGTTAAATTACTTTTATAAAAAAATAGTTAACGTCATACATTTAAATTGTAACTTTATTTATTTTTATATTAACTCAGCATGATTAGTTAAAAAAAAAAGAGGATAGTTGTTCATCTCTAGGGAATTATATATCACACTATAAAAACTGAAAATTATTTAATTAATATTTTTTTTTTTTTTAAAAAATATAAAAATTACTCTAAGATATTTCACATTTTAATACTATATTTATTTTTATTGCTAAAGAAACCCAAAAAAAAGGTTAATTTAAAATAGATGCTTGGACTTAAAATTTACATTTAGTCTAAGCCTTTTTTAATTTTATGTATACAAAATGTTAAATATGATATGAGTGGTTTCATATTGTGTTTAATAAGAATATTGTTGTAAATTACAAAAATATAAGTTTATGTTACATAATTTGTTATACATATTTATTGCTAGAACATTGCACTTCATGATATTTTATTCCATTTTATAACTATAGACTTCATTCATGGTAATTTTTAGACAAAATCTTTTTTTTGAATAATACACTTAACCAGATTATTTTAATTGTGTGTCAATAAAATATTCGACATACGAGGTCTGTTCAAAAAGTTCCCGAATTTTTCAATTTTTTATTTGTGGTGCTTACCTACAAGTTATTAAGACTTATCACCCTCAAAATATTCTCTCTCTTGGTTTATACACTTTTGCCAACGACGTTTCCATTGCTGAAAGCAGCCATGGAAAGTAGTTTCTGGAATTGCTCGTAGCTCTCTTAGCGAATTTTCTTTTATTTCATCTATCGTAGTAAATATTTGTCATTTTAACGGAGATTTTAGTTTTGGAAATAAAAAAAAGTCTGCTGGTGCCAAGTTGGGAGAATATGGTGGATAAGGAAGCACGGTCATGTGATTTTTCACACAAAAATCACGAATTAACAGGGAAATGTGCGCCGGAGCATTGTCGTGATGGAGAACCATAAGTTTTTCTTCCACACTTCAGGCCTTTTCCTCCGCACTTGTTCTCGAAGACGTTTTAATACTTCTAGATGGTACCATCGGTTAACAGTTTGTCCTGCACGTAGAAATTCGTGGTGAATAACTCCCAGGTTTTCGAAAAAACCCGCTAGCATGACTTTGACGTTTGATCTGACCTGACGAGCTTTTTTTGGTCTTGGAGAAAATTTACCAACCCACTTTGATGATTGGACTTTGTCTCAACATCAAAGCCGTAGACCCACGTCTCATCACTCATTATAATTTGCTTCATGAACATGTCATCATCATTTGCGCGATCTAACAATTCTTGACAGATGGTTACGCGGTTGTCTTTCTGATCTTGCGACATTAACCGAGGGACAAATTTTGCTGCAACGCGGTGCATTCCAAGTTTTTCTACCAGGATTTCATGACATGAACCAACTGATATGTTACATTCTTCCGCAATTTCTCGAACAGTTAAACGTCTATTAGACCGCACAATTTCATTGATTTTAGTCACATGAGCATCGTCTGTCGATGTCGACGGACGTCCTGAACGTGGGTCGTCATCAACTGATTCCCGACCGTCTTTAAAACGTTTAAACCAGTCGTAACACTGAGTACATCCTAAACACTGATCATCATAAACATTTCGCATCATTTTGTGAGTCTCAGTAAAAGATTTACCAAGTTTAACACAACATTTAATATTAATACGTTGTTCGTGAATATTATTCATCTCAAAAATCGCACAATACACATGACTCGTCTACATTAAACGCGCACAGTTAATGGTTAGATAGCATTAAACATTTGGAATTGAATTGAAAAGATAGCCGCTTATCTCTATTTTATTTTAATCTAATAACATTTACGATAATGTAATTTTTAGAAACGATAGTTCGGAAACTTTTTGAACAGACCTCGTATAAGTGACTTTACTTGTGTTTGATAAGAATATTGGTGTAAAACAACCAAAATATAAGCATTTAAATACAATAATTTTTTTTACATATACTTATTTAGAAAAATGTAACTAATATTTTGTTAAATAACATTACAAAAAAAAATCAAAATACATTTCCTTTTTGCTTCATTTAACTATAATTATTTCTGTTTTGGATTGGAAAATAAAAAAAAATAAATCATAATTTAACTAAATGATTTTGTAGTTTGTATTTCTATATCTAAAGGAATCTTTGCAACTTTAAATTTAAACAAGTTACTTTTTTTTAAATAGTTCACATTTTGCAATACATTTTTATTATAAATTATATATATTTTTATAATCTCAACTTGTTATCTTAATTTTTTAGTTACAAAAAAATTGTTTACTTGTTCATTTTTTAGAGAAAAAAATTTACACGATTTTCTAGTTAAAACAAACACTTTTGCAATTCGATTAAAATATAAGACTACACCGTTGTATGCTAAAAACTTTTTCATTTCATTTTAATATTTTCAACCAAAATATAATATGAATAAAGAACATAACGTTTCATAATATTTTATACTTTTTCTTAGCTATGGAAACCGAAATTAACGGTAATTTTCAAGCAACAGCTTAGTCTTGAACATTAAACTAAGATTGAGACTATTTTAAATTTGTGTCTACGAAATGATGAATGAAAGAAACCAGATACATTTTCTACTTTACATTATTTATTATATAAATTTCTGTTTTGGATCGTTAAAATAAAGAATAATACATTGTTATATAACTACAGGAGTTCATATCATAAATTTAAATTCCTTATTGGACCATTGCAATTTTATATTTGGTTAAGTTACTTCTTTTTAAAAAAAAAAATACAACACACATTTCCTTTTTTAAATTATTTCCAAACTATTTTAATAACTCTTTTTCACTTTTTATAAAAATATGTTAAAATTTTCTGCCATAGAACTTAAAATTAAAAATTAAAAAAGATAATTAAATACATTTTCAAATCCTTGCCATTCCGAAATATTACCGGAAAATTTTGGAAATTTACGTTTTGGCAAATGAAAATTAACCAACGATGAAAGTGTAGAGTCGGGGTGATAGGCGTGTTAATCAACGACGAAGTCATATCTTTATTTTGTGTTGTTGAAATTCCAAGACTATCTGCAAATCTCAACAATTCATAATATAACGTATCAATTGTCTCTGCAAGTGATTGACTAAATTCGTGTGACGAAACATGAGAAATTAATTTTAAGTTCACCAACGACTCCATTATTTGTATATCAGATTCAACGTGAGATCGTATTTCGGCTAATTCGCGTAACATTGTCGTGACTTTAAAGCATTTCAGTTGGTTTGTTTTATCTTCTTGAAAATCATCTACCGCAGAAACAAACGTTGATAACCTCTTTAATCCCCGTTCAATTCTCGCCTTAGCATCAGCATACGACATTGTTGTGAGCGTGTTCATTTTTAAACGTTTTACAACAGACATAGAAATTACAATTTAAACAAGTGAAATACTACAATCAGCATACATACACAAATAATAACCTATTTACAAAGTATTATTATAACATAATGAGGCTTGACGATAACGATATACAATATTTTGTCAAAACGACAACAAGAATAATCAATAATTATAATTATAATTAATGCATAATATTATTTTGCTATTGTACGTTTAATATCCGGCCCGAAGGACCAAATGTTTCGTACCCAATTCTTTTCTTATGTAGAATTAACAAAACCAAAAAAAGAAAAAAGATATTTGAGTGAAACAGAGTGTTTCAAGAAAATAATAAAATTAAGAAAAAAATAAACAAATCAAAGTAATGGTGAAAGCAAAGCGGACTATATTTCATAACAACACAATATTAATAATCTTATTAAAATGACAAACAAAACAACGGGTTAACAATATACAACGTTGTTTGGATATTAAACGTATTATAATCGTAACAAAAAACAAAATCGCTCAACCTATTTAGTATACAAAATAGATCGATAATAATATCATAAAAAAAAATACAAGATAAGAGTACAAAAAACTATAACCAGAGGGCGACGGGATCCAATGGTCGGCCAGATATTTGAAAATAACCGTGGTCACGCGAAACGCAAAACGCACAAGAAAAAATGTAAAAAATCGGTCTAACAAAAATGAATGCGTAGCACTATCCGAACGCGAAGACGACGACTCGACGACGGACAAGCCGATAGACAAACTCGAGCCGGGCGGTCTTAATTAGCTTGTATGGATTCCCCCAATGATACATGGAACAATGGTCGGCAGATAATATAATTATAACACAAACATTGACAACACGAAAAACACGTATTACAACAAAAAACTCTACATACGAAACGGCGCGAACAGATGATAAAAAAAAATAAGTTGGTATTTTAAATTTACATTTCTAAGGAAATCAATGCTAATTTAAATGTGTTTATGTTAATATATTTCAAAAAACAAAAAAATTAATATCATATTTTATTTTTTACTTAAATTATAGATTAATTAATTAATTAACTAAACTTAATTTGTTGAATAAATGAGTTAACTTGTTCATTCTCGGATAGTTAAATTAATATTACATTAGTTTATAATTACTAAAACCAATACACATTGCGATTCGACTTAAAACCGAATACTACACAGTAATACGCAGAAAACATATAATTTCATTTTAATATTTTTAACCAGATTATATTTGGTAAACTAGAGTATTGCACTTCATATTTTATTATTCCTTTTTATAGCTAAAAATGATTACGAGAATGGTAAATTTAAAGCAAAACCTTTGATTATAATTTTGCATCTAGTCAGACTCTATATCATTTTTGCGTCTATAATAAGAGTAACTTCATTTTGTGTTTTAGAGTATTGGTGTAAACTACAAAAATAAAAGCCTTTGTTAAATAATTTTTTACACATATTCTTAATTGGAGCATTTTAACTAACATTATGATAAATGCATTATAAGGAAATCAAATACATTTCCTTTATTACTTTATTGATTTATAAATTTTTCAGTTCTGTATTGTTAAAATAAAGAATAATACATTATTTATTTACAATAGTTGTAACGTTTCAGAACAAGTTAGGTATACCTAAAAACTATTAATTGTGGATGGAGACGGTATTTTCAATATAAATACGTGTCGGGTGTTCTCATGGGAGAGATATGTATTCGACGTCCGATTCCCGACCATCGTCGCCACCTCTCCGCCGTCACAGCATAATTAATTAGAAATATTCCATAAGAACAGAGTAAAAATATCACCATTTTAATTACGGGCTGGTTACGCAATACAATTGTGAATTATATATATTTTTTCTTTTACCTCGGTCCACTCTCTCACCGGTCGCCAACGGGTCGATTCCGTCTTCTCCCGTATTTTTCGTTATTTTTGTCGTGATCATTAATTTTTCCATAATGGTCAAATACCCCAGTATGGAGTAGATCCAGATAATCGTCCCCGTGGTGGAGGTCCGTCCACGGAGGGAGAGACGGTCGTGGTCCTAGGTACTCTAGGATCATGAGGTGAGTAGAGTACGAGGGATATATATATGTTTTTTGTGGTACTTGGCCGGTACATTACTATTATTATTATTATGTCTTTTTAATTATTATTTATTTACAAAAACAAAGAATTCAATACATAAAATTTATAATTGTCTTTCCGACGTCTACGAGCGGTCGGAAAGCCCCTCACGAGGTTAGTTTTAGTAGATCACGTTTGTGATTTTTTTTTTTTTACTATCGTTAATCGTTCGTGAGTTATATATTTGTGTATTTGAATTCTTATTGTTGTTTTGATTTGTTGGTGTTATTTTGTTATCATATTTTTTTAGGGAAGGTTTTTAATGCAGGACCATATGTCTATGCTTTTCCTTCTACTTAATTAAAGCTTTTCATTTTCATATTAATAAATTATATTAATCGTTCAAACATATAATTTCATTGTTCCTTTCTTTTCCTTTTATTTCCTATTTCCGTGATTTTGTTTAAATCCATGTACTCCAGTCTCCCAGATCTCGGTACATGGTTGGCGACCCTTCCAAAACACAAAAACTATTGGAGGGTAGTCACTCGGCGCTCGATCGCAAGAAGTCGTAACGAACGAGACGTCGCATAGTCATTTAACTACAGGAGTTTTTATTTTATTTTTATATTCCTTATAAGACCAATTAAATTTTAAATTTCGTCAGTTTACTTTAAAAAAAGGAAATAGTTAATACCTTACATTTTATTATCAACTTAAATTATATATATTTTTATTAACTAAACATGATTAGTAAAATAAAGTGTTAACTTGTTTTTTTCGGGAGAATTAAAGACAATTTACATTATTTTCTAATTACTAAAACAAATACATTCTGCAATTTAATTAAAATTTAAGACTACACTGTAATATGCAAAAATTATTTAATTTAATTTTAATATTTTCTACCAAATTATAATATGTATACCAAAACATTGTTCTTCATAATATTTTATTCCTTTGTATAGCTAAAATAGCCAAGACAGATGGTAAATTTTAAGCAAAAATTATGACTAGAATATTATATTATATTACACTTATTCTGAGCCTATCTTCTAATTGTGTATACGAAATATAGAACATATGTTATAAGTGGGTTTTATTTTGTGATTGAAAAGAATAATGGGGTTAACTACAAAAGTATAAGCATTTGGATAAAATAATCTTTAATAAACACTCTTAATTAAACCATTGCAAATATGATTTTGTTAAATAAATTTGTAAAAAAATATATTTATTTCTGTTTTGCATCGACCTTAATAAAATTTTTAGTTTATCATTGTAAAATTAATAAATTATAATTCGCTATGTAAACGCATGTAATCCTAGCAGTTATTATTTTTTTTTTTTTTGGATCATTGCAATTAATAAATTTCATAAAGTTACTTTTTAAAAAAATAGCTAATACATATTTCATTTTTTAAAAATTTATAACTATTTTAAATTAGAGTTCATTTCATCATCATCATCATCACTGGCGTTTATAACTCTATTAGAGTTTTTGCCGCCAACACTATGTCTCTCCATTTCTCTCGATCTTTGATAATTTCCTTCCATTCTTTTACTCCCACAGTTTTAAGATCCTCTTCTACTACGTCAAGCCATCTCTTTTTTGGTCTGCCTCGAGGTCTCTTCCTTTCTGGTTTCCATTCTATCACTGCCCTAATAATTTCGTCTTCGCTTTTTCTCATTATGTGCCCAAACCACTGTAATCTTTGTCCTTTTATGTAGCTAGTGACTGGTGCTAAGCACAGTTCTTCCTGTAATTCCTTATTGAATTTTCTTCTCCACTCATTTGTTCTTGCATCCCGAACTGGTCCACATATCATTCTCCATATTTTGTTTTCGAGGGTTCTAAGTCTTCTTTTCGTCACGCTTGTTGTTGTCCATACTTCACAACCATAAGTAAGAGTAGGCCTTATTATTGCCGTGTACAACCTTAATTTTGTCTTCTTGGACAGCGCTTTAGACTTAAAGAATTTTGATAGTGCAAAAGAGGCTCTTTCTGCCTTTGCTATCCTCGCATTTATCTCCCGTGACCAATCATTTTTTGTACTAAGTATCGCTCCTAGATATTGGAATTCTTCCACTTTTTCGAAAGCTATTGGTTCAAATACGTCTTGAGGTGGGTCACTGTCGAGAATCTCTAAAATTTTTGTTTTTTCCACATTAATCTGTAACCCTACTTTTGCTGCGGCGTTTTCGAGAGCCATCGTTTGATCTAAAACATCCTCCAGTGATTCACCAAGGATGTTCAGATCATCCGCAAAGCCTAGAATCTGCACTCGATGATCATTGACCGCTACTCCACTTTCTGCATTTTGCATCATTCTTACTGTCTTTTCAAGTGCTAAGTTAAACAGTAGCGGGGATAGTGCATCACCTTGTTTAAGGCCAGTTTCTACTGTGAAGGCATCAGATAGTATGCTGTCTACCCTTACTTGGTATTTTGTCCCTTCCATGCACATTTTGGTGAGTGATATAAGCTTATTAGGTATTCCAAATTCTTCCATAATAGAGTTCCATAGAGTTCATTTCACCAGTTAAAAAAATATATTTTTTATTTTCTGCCTTAAAATATTGAACTAAGGAAAGACACATCATTATTTAACTCAATGAGTTCATATTTTCAATTTATGTATTTAAATAAATCTTTTTCAAACGTTAAATTTTGTCAAGTTACTTTTTTTTTAAAAGTAGTTTACACCTCACCATTTATTATTACCCAAATTAATTATATTTTTTTATATGCACAATTATATTAGTTAGTTCACAACCTTAAAATGTATGTAATTAGATCACCATCAGTTCCTACATATTGGCCATCTTCACCTATGAAACGTCCAGACATTTTGGATATATTTGTCACAAAAATACTAAATAGATTTCATATAAAAATGGATAACCTATCGAATCTAATCTTCGACTATTCTCCCGTGCTCCTAATTATAAATATCGAACCACATCTAAAATCCACAAACCCATCACTTATTAACAGCATAATGCACCGGGAAAACTTTCAGTCAACATATATACGAGATCTGATCAAAAACTTACGGAACTTTTGAATTTGCATGCTAACGGAGGGTCGTAGAAATTCCTTGGTGGTCTCAGCTGTTAACATTAAAACTACCTGAGTCACGTGATTTTTTAGTTTATCGCTGTAACCTTTTTAGTTCTCGAGTTATTGCATTTATTGTAAAGCGCAATATTTGTCCGCGGCGATTTTGACGACGAACGCGAAACAGGGGCAGCGAGTTTGTGTGAAATTCTGTGTGAAACTCGTGAAAACTTTCAAATCTTTAACTGAGGCCTACGGGGATAAAAATATGGGTCATTCAAGATGTTACGAGTGGTACCAGCGGTTCAAACAAGGTAGGATGTCCGTCGAAGATGACCCACGGTGATGTTGACAGTTTTCTTCGATTCCAAGGGTGTTGTCTACCACGAATTCATGCCATAAGGTGAAATAATTAATCGATTTCGTTATTTGAAAACCCTAAGAAAATTGCGTGAAGCTGTGAAAAAGAAGAGGCCAGTAATGTTGGCGAGCGGCGAGTGGGTGCTTATTTACGATAATGCGCCATGTCACACCGCCCTCCTGATTCGCCACTTTTGCGCTGAAAACGCGATGATTGTCCTTTCCCAGCCCCGTATTCACTTGACCTGGCCCCACAGATTTTTTCCTGTTCCCCAGGTTCATTGCCCTAACCTGGCTAAAAACTGAATTTGACATTAATAACACTTTTAACACTCCAACTAAATCAATTCAAACAGCTGTCTGGATTTTTTTCACACCCAAACCCACATCTATTTTAAAGAACTACTCAATACCTGCACACGTAAAATCTCTAATAGTATAAAAAAGAAGAGCCACAGCAATCTGGCAAAGAACCAAATAACATTTAGACAAAATAACTTTTAACAATTTATGCTTATTATTAAAAAAACAACTTCAAAGCAACGCTTAGATGATTTAATAATATTTACAACATCCTTTTAAGAAAAAGATGGCCCCTCTATAGAGAGTTACTCATAATATCTTAAAATATAAGTCTGCCGCTTTATTCACAAAAAAACACGATAGTAGCTGGGCAATCGATGATATAAGTAAAGCCAAAAAAATCTATAGTTCATTAAATTCATTGACTTGCCGATTCATTCTCCTGCTATCTAGAAAAAAAAACAATACACATCCATAGTGTTCCTCGAAGTTTCACAAACCTTCGACAAGGTTTGGTACCCTGAACTTTTATCTAAATTAAAATCTATGCAATTATGGCGTATCACAACACAGTAGTACCAATCTACTTCGTCAACTATGTCGTTACAGAGTTGGCTACGTCGTGTCGACGCGATAACACTCAAACCTCTATAAAAACGATTTTATTCTCTCGTTCCACTCGTTAACACTCGTTTCCTTTTTGCATCCGTACGTCTATGAGTTAGCATAGTTTTTTCCACTGACGCGACCTTGCATGTTCCTGTATACAGTCTTTTTGTAGTATGTTATTTTTTCACTGTTTGTATTTATTCGTTTTCCCTATATACAATTAAAAAACTCGTCATTAACGACAAACCTACTGTAAACGCGAAGTCGTGATATTCATTGTTGTGTGAATCTCTTATATCTCCGAGTACCACGGGAACCGCCATACTACCTTCACCTTACTATTTACTCTTTAAATCATATTTAAACAAAAGATATTTTGCAGTCAGATCTGAATCGGAATTTACTAGCATCTCACCAGAGATTCTAGAGATTCTAGGATCTCCCTTTTACCCTCAAACAAAATTATCATCAGCTGTCTCATTTAATAGCAAACCTATTCCAAATTTAGATACAGTAAAATATTTGGATCTTCTCTTCTACAAAAGACTAACCTGGGCTAAACATTTTCATAATACAAAAATTTCACTAAACCGCAGACTCTCACTTTTTCACAATATACTCGGAAAATCCTAAAAACTTAATTTAAAAACAAAACTTCCTTTATATAACCTACTTCTCAAACCCATAAGGTCTCACGGCATCTAATTTTGGGGTTCATCCAAAAAAAAAAACAATGAACAAAAAATTCAAGTTTTTAAGTCAAAAATACTCTGTCTAAACACAAGCGCTCCACCAAACGTTACTAACTTTACTCTACATACAGACTTAAAAATACCCATGATAAACGAAGTTGCCGAAACCAATTATACACGATTTCATAAACGGCTTTTGAACAACCCAAACTCCCTTATCGCTAATTTATCTACAAACGCACTCCTTGGAAATCCAACACGAAAACTCAAGCGTCAATGACCTCGAGATTTCTTAAACTAACATAACACCTAGTATTTTATATAAACGATAACTAAATCTCCGTCGAAGTGCAGTCGTTGGACGGTCCTTTCAATCAAGCTAAAACGTCCCAAAATATCGCTAAATACCTCTTCGGTTTATTGTCTTAAATAATGTACAGACTGTCGAATTTTCTAATAAAAACTTAAAAAAAAAAATTTGTTACAAAAAATTGTTAACTTGTTCATTCTTGGAGAATAAAAAAAAAATTACATTATTTTCTAACAACTAAAACCAATACCTTCCCTAATTCAATTAAAATCTAATAGTACAATGTATTATACTGAAAATTACTTATTATAATATTTTAATTTTCAACAAAAATATAATATGAATACTAGAGCATTTCACTTGGTTAGGTTAGCCTAACCTAACCTTGGCAAATACCAGAATATTTCAAATAATTTTATTTTATTCCTTTGTATAGCTATAGCAGATTTAAAAAGTGGTAAGTTTTAAACTATATCGTTGTCTTAAATTACACTTAGTCTGAACCTAATTTAAATTTGTGTCTACAAGATGTAGAATATATGTCAAGAATGGCTTCATTTTTTATATGATAAAAAATATTGATGTAAACTACAAAAATATAAGCATTTGAATAAAATATTTTTTTCTAAATATTTCTAATTAGAACAATGTAACTAATATAATGTTAAATAATTTTAAAAAAATAAGGAAACGAGATACATTTGCTTTTTCGCTTGACTTATTTATACATTTTCCTGTTTTGGAAGTTTGAATTAATGAATTATACCTCGTTATGTAATTACAGGAGTTTTTATTATTCATGAATATTCCTTATTGGATCATTGCAATTTTAACTTTGTTTAATTTAGTTTTTTTTTAATTTGCGAACACATTTCATGTATAACTTAATTTATATCTATTTTTATAACTTTTTATTCCTATTTAAGAAATACATGGAATTTTCGATTTTTATTCTTAAGATAAAGAATAATACACCTTAATATAACCAAATGGGTTCATTATTTTAAATTAATACTTCAAAAAAAACTATTGCAGCTTGAAATTTGGTCTGGTTTTTTTTATATTAAAGAATTGTTAACAACATACATTTTATTATTATCTTAAATTATATATTTTTCTATTAACTAAACTTGTTTAGTTGAAAAAAAGAGTTAAGTAGTTCATTATTGGAGAATTAAATTAAAATTACATTATTTTATAACTATTAAATCCAATACATTCTGCATTTCGACTAAAACTTAATATCACACTCTAATAAACTGCAAATTATTTAATATGGTATTTGAATTTTTAACAAATATTATGTACAATAGAATATGGCACTTAATTATATTTGATTCCTTTGTGTAGTTAAAGCAGCTTCCCAGAAAGATAACATTCAAGCAACATTATTGCCTTGAATATTATACTTAGTCTGAGCCTATTTAAATTTTGTGTCTACGCAATATATTACATATGTTATAATTGGCTTCATTTTGTGTTTCATGAGAATAAACGTATAAATTACGAGACTCATTCGGAATTTTATGCCTGTTTTTTAAAAAAACTAAGTTTTTATAAATTTTTTACAAAATCTACAAATAGTGTTATTAATATATGATACTATTTTTAAACATAGTCACTAGATCGTTCGATACATTTAAATACCTAGTGATTAACTTTTGTTTACCCACCTTGAAGGTCACCCAATTCTCTTCTCTTCAAAAATGTCTTCCTTACCGCGTACGTTTCCCCAACCCCTACCACACCACATCGATTTTTCTCAATATTTTTTTACATAATATTAGTATGTAATTAGTATGAATTTGTATGCGCATTATTATCATAATAATTATTTAAAAGTGACTCGGCTTTGACCCGGTGTTCATACCCTTTATCGGGTTTAGACCAAGATACAGAGGCTTCGACATATTTGTCTATTCGACATTCATTTACGTTGTCTCCCTCCAGTGGCATCGGTGAAGGGGGGGCAGAGGGGGCAGTTGACCCCCCAGATATAATTCTGAGGGGGCAAAGTTATACTTTTGCCCCCTCGGTTAAAATTAACAGTCATCATTATAAACATGTAAATATGGGATTTTATGTAAGTAATGAATTTTGATGAATATGAAATAGGAAAAAGTACTGAATATTAAAAATATAATATAATTTAATATTATAAATTTTATCTGATGTGGCCTGTGGGGAGACATGTCATGATAGTGTTTAGTGGCGGCTGATATTATAACGATAGCCGATCATACACGAACAATTCAAATATAAAATATATCTGTCAGAATATATTTAGCGATAACGTTTCGTTTTGTGTACGTAGTATTTTAAATCCATATACGTACATTCTTACACGACCGATTTCATCGGTCAAGGAACAAAACCGACGGAAAACCCTGTCTTGTATGGCTTGCTAATTGGCTCGCGATCATTTGAACTACTAAAATCTAAAAATAGTTCGTATTTTTCCATTTTATAAAACAACTAGGTATAACAGCATAATATTAACAGTATCATAATAATAAGAAACGACAGTCATTTTTGTGACCTGTGTTTTTATTCAACTAAAGTTTGAAATAAGTTTTTATTGAGCGTTATTTGTTGAAGTTTTTCATAATGAATTCGAAAAAACATAAAGGTAGGGAGGCTGCCAATGAATGCGATAAAAAAAGAACCAAATTACAAATTGCAGCTCAATCATGTTACAGCATATCATATTTATTTAAAAAGTCGGCTAATTAATCAAATAATGAAAATATGAATTTAAGAACATGCCCAGTAAGTGGTTCTTTATAAATCATTTTAAATAAATTAAAATAATTATCAATTAATCGTTTAACATTTTTTTTCTACATTAACATAATTCCATCATTTTAATTTAGGAAAATGTATGTAAATCTCTTGAGGACAATAGTAATATGAAATTGCCAGAATCTAATATGTCGATATCACACTCATTGATCAAAAATCGGATAGACAATGAAGTTATTGATAATCCTGATCCTAAGGAAGTAAGTAAATTAATTTTTGTTAAAATTGTCAATACAATTATTGCAACCATTTACAGAAGATTTAAAATTAAATTAAATTAAAAGTTTTAAAATAACTGTTAACTATTAACTTTGAATATGTAAAAAAACAGAAAATTATAAACAAAGAGTAAGTAATACTGTGTTTATAATTTTTTAGGAGTTAGAGTCATCACAGAATTTAAACAATATTAACATGTCTCCATCATCAAAGATTCAAAAAACAACTAATATAATTCTCCCATTAATTGAAGTAAAAAATCAACCATCAAATAATTTTATTTTTCCAAAAACCAACAAAAGATCATTTTGTGAAAAGTGGTTTCAAACACATACTTGGCTTCACTATGATGAATCTAAAGATCGTGCATTTTGTTTTGATTGTATTTCATTTTATCAAAGGACAAATCATAAACATGAGAATCATACTGAGTTATCTTTTCTATTATATGGTTTTAATAATTGGAAAAAAGCATTAGAAAAATTTCGTTTACATGAAAATAGTAAAATGCACCAGAATTCTTTACATTTTCTTTTGAATAGAAATATAAAAATTCCAATAATTTCATTATTATCAAAACAAAAATTGGAAGAACAAAAAATTTCATCTACAGCTTTATTAACAATTATAAGTACACTGCGATATCTTAGTAAAATGGGATTAAGTATTAGAGGTCATTTCAATACTGAAGGAAATTTTATTTCTTTATTAGAAGAAAGATGTCAAGATTTGCCATCCTTAAAATCTTGAATGCGAAAAAGGAATAACTGGCTTAGTTCAGATATTCAAAATGAAATATTGGAAATAATGTCACTAACAGTACAGCGTGAACTTATAAAATCAATTGAGCAATCAACATATTTCTCTATAATTGCTGATTCAACTATTGATATTTCTGCTACAGAACAGTTTTCTTTGTGCATTCGATATGTTGATTCAAAATTTAAAATTCATGAAATATTTACTGGTTTGTATAACACCCCTGATAGCAAAGCGTTAACATTTTTTGAAACAATAAAAGATATATTGGTTCGGTTTACACTAAGTACCTCAAATTTACGAGGACATTGTTCTGATGGAGCAGCTAATATGTCAGGTACAATAAATGGTGTTAAAACATTAATTGAAAATATTCAACCTAAAAGTTGTTTTGTACATTGTAGTAATCATTCTTTAGATTTAGCATTACAAGAAGTTGCACGAAAAAATAGTGCCATGTGCGATACCTTTACTATGGTCAAATTTGTATCAAATACTATTCTTGAATCTGCTAAGAGAAAAACCATTTATAAAAATATAGTGTTAGAACCATGTCAATCCTCTGAATTAAATAGTGGAAACCAACATTTACTTCCATTTTGTCCTACTAGATGGTCTGTAAGGATTAAGAGTTTGACAACATTTCTAAACAACTACAAAAGAGTTCAAAAAACTTTAGATGAAATGCTAGCTGGACGTATTTGTATAGCAGATGATAAAAAATCAACACTTAAGGGATATGTGAAAAAATTAAAAAAATTAAAAACAATGTTTTTCCTAACTATTGCAATACATATTTTTGGTCCAGTAGAACAACTATCAAAATTGTTACAAAATCCTAAGTATTATGCAACTGATTCAATTAAAGCTGCAGATGCATTGAAGAAAACACTCTTATCATTCAGATCTAATGAATATTTTGAAAACATGTTTGATATGACAACATTGAAAGCTGAAATATTTGAATTAGAATCACATGAATATATAAAGCGCATTCAAAAACCACCCAAACGACTCCAATACACAGATAATTCTCCTGTAAAATTAACATTTAAATGTGAGTTGAGGAAAGATATGTTTGAAATAATTGATTATTTAACAAATGAAATTGATAGACGTTTTGATCAACAAACCTAAAAAACTTGGTTAAATTAGAGAATATACTTGTAGATCAAAATTCAATAAAAACTCACCAAGAACTTACTAATTGCCTGAATAACATGAGTGAAGACTTTGATATTAATAAACTTCATGCACAGCTTATTATGTTGCCTTCTATAGTACCTAGTAGCACAAGTATTTCCAATATTATTAATAATTTAGAAAATGAATATTTAAATGTAAAAGATACATTATTTTCTGAAGTTACCAAACTTATTAAATTAATATTGACCATTCCAACATCTGCAGCAACTGCTGAACGTTCATTTAGTGCATTAAAAAGACTAAAAATTTATTTGAGATCTACTATGACACAAAAGAGATTAACTCATCTAATGATTTTACGTGTCCATAAATCTATTACAGCTAATATTGATTTAAAAGCAATTGCCCAAAAGTTTGTTTCAAAAACATCAGAAAGAAAATCAACATTTGGAAATATTGTTTCTTAATACTAATTTGAATATTTTTATTTTATAATATTTTTCTATTATAAATAAAAATCATTTATCACCCTGACTTTGTATATCTAACAGTTTTAAGTTTAGTTTCTAGTAATTATTTTAATTGTTTTTAATATAATTTTATTGTTTCATTGTATTTAAAAAAGGTTTTTGTTTTAATGATAACTTACATATTTTAATTCTATATTTAATTTATTTTTATGTTATTTTCTAAAAAAAATATTGATTAATAAGAATAGTATTGTATAATACTTTATCGAATAAGTAAGACTATTATATTAAAAAATTTAATTCATTAAAGTATTAAATAAATTTATACTTATTAATAGTATTATATTTCAAAGATCTATATACTGTCAACATTAATTATTCCTTGTACAGGTGTTAGTTATCAAATATGTGGTTATTTTTTTTATTAATTAACTTTATAAATATGTTACCACAACATACACGCACGCACGTACGTACACACACACACACACACACACACACACACACACACACACACACACACACACACACACACACAACACACACACACACACACACACACACACACACACACACACACACACATATTCTATATAAGCCTATTAAGAAAAAACTATGATGTATTATATTTTTCATATCTATTTGTATATTTAACTGATTCCATACTTTCTTAAATATTTTATATAATTATTATATTTACATAAACATATTGGTGAGAGTCTTTATGTATTACATATTAAAAAATATATATATTAATCTAAAATGTTTGCCCCCCCAAGTGAAAAATAGTTCCTGCGCCACTGTCTCCCTCTATATTATATCAATATTTAGGAACTTCCTAACTGTATGAACCGTATTTATAATTGTCGCTTTTTGCAGTGTAACATATGTATATTGATTAATTTCTAGTATTTTTAGGTTATTATGAAGTTTTCATGGTATTACCCCTGTCGATGAAAGCACAATCGGCACAATTATTATTTTATTCATTTCCCACAGACGTCGTAATTTTGATCTGTATACTTTTAGATTTTCTTTGTGTACGTTTCGTGAATGTTATGCGTGTTTGGTATTGCAATATCAACCAGGTATATAATTTTTGTTTGTTTGTCTATTAGTGTGATGTCCGGTCTATTGTTGTGTATTATTGTATCTGTAATTAGTGTTCTGTCATAATATAGTTTGTGAGTTTTATTTTCATATACTGTTTATGGGATATATTTTTAATATGGTGTTTGTTTCTGTATGAGTTTATGGTTTAATGCAAGCTGTTGATGTATGATGTTTGTTATTTGGTTATGTCTATGTAAGTAATTGGTTTGAGCTAGCATTTTACATCCTAATGTGATATATTGTATTATTTCTTGTGTTATATGGCAATATCGGCATATTGTGTCGTGCACTGTGTCGTCCTTAAGTATGTACTTTCTATAGTTTTTCGTGTTTATAACTTGTTCTTGTATGGCTATCATGAATCCTTCAGTCTCACTGAACAAATCCCCACGGGTCAGCTAGGCGTTTGACGCTTCTTTGTTAACCTCAATTTTGCTGAGCTCATGTAGGTGTCTGCTGTGTAATTTCTTCCGAGTCCAAGCTTCTTTTGTTGCATTGTATTTATATCCTCTGTTACGTTGCGTGTGGAATATAAATTAAGTGGGGTATATCCCATATCTTAATGTACATTTGCTGCGTGCACCTTTGATGTTTGTTGCTTTGTATGAAAAAATTGTCTAAGTGTATTTATCTGTTTGCCGTGTAGATTTTGTACATCTATCAGTTCACGACCACTCCCACGACGTGGCAAGCTGACCCTCTCAACTGCTGATTTTGGACGGAATGAATGTTGATTGTATTGCGTTAATAATGTTCGTGTTTTCCTTTGAAGTGCTTCTATTTCTGTTTGTGTCCAGTGTATAACCCCAAATTTGTATGTAAGTGTGGGAGTGGCAAAAGTATTTATGGCTTTTGTTGTATGCTTTCCGTGTAAATGAGTTTTTAGTATCTATTTTGTTCGTGTGATATACTTCTTTGTCATTGTTTCTTTTATGCATTTATGTTCGATAAATTTGGATTGTTGGATCCCCAGATATTTATATAAATTATCTTCCTCCATGGCTGAGATTTCTTCATGATGTTCAAGATTAAATCCTCCTTTTCTGAGTTTCCCTTCTTCAAGGTGTACCGTATTACACTTGTCAAGGCCAAACTCCATGTGTATGTCTTTTGAAAAGTTTTCTGTGATATTTATCAGGTGTTGTCAATATTTGCCTGTGCTTGCATTTATTTTTATATCATCCATATATAGTAGGTGTGATATGTAATGCGTTTCATAGTTCCATGTAAGTTTGTATCCGTATTGTGTGTTGTTTAATCTTTATGATAACGGATTCATGGCGAGGCAAAACCACAGCGGGCTGAGAGAGTCCCCCTGGAATATATCTCGTCTAATGTTCGTTATGTCTGTATTGATTTTAGTGTTATTTATGTTTAAGCATAATACTGTTCGCCAATGCTCCATTATTGTCTCTAAAAAGCATATCAGGATTGGATGTACTTTGTATATCTGTAGAATATGTATCAAATAGGAATGAGGGACACTGTAAAATACTTTTTTGTAACCAATATATGCCATGTGTAAGTGTCTGCGTTTTTTATGTGCTTGTTGTAGAATAACTGAATTTATAAGTAGCTGTTCCTTGCATCCCATGTGTTGTCTACGGCATCCTTTTTGCTGTTCTGCGAGTATATTGTTATGTGTTATGTGAGCATAAACCTTGTCTGTGATTCATGATGTAAGTAATTTGTATATAGTCGGAAGACATGTTATGGATCTATTGTGTAGGATTTTAAGTGTCTGATGTCTTCTATTTCATATATGTAATTCCTTGCGTGAAGAACAATGGTGTGTCTTGTGGGTTATGTATGATATGTGTAAAATGGGCGGCAAGTACAGAGTGAAGACAGCTAAATCTTTTATACCAGAAATTCTGTAAGCCATCAATGTCTGGTGCTTTCCAACTATGTGATTTTCCTATGGCTTGCGTAATATCTTGAGTTGTGATTTCAGCGAAAGGCATCTGTGCGACTGTTGTAAGTTTACTTTGCTCCTCCATAATCCAACATGCTGTGGAATTATGCTTGATGGGGTTGGACCAAAGAGATGACCAATATTGCTGCGTGTCTCCTTGTGTTGGTATACCATTTTTCTATTCATTTGTTGTGTTTAGATTCTGTCTGTAGAACAATTTTTCATTATACTGGAACTGTTTGTTGTTTTGCTTGCGTAGAGTGTACATCTTATATCTGCGTAGTCGTTGCGTTTTCGCAGCCAGTTTTTGTTTCAACGTGTCAATGTCTTCTTTCAGATGTTGGTTATGTTATTCATGCTTTTTGCATGTCTTTATTCTGGTGAATATGGGTATTAGATGTTTAAATAACTTTCTTGAGTTGTTACCATGTGTATACTGTATGAGTCGCCCCAGGTAACGGCGGAATTTCTCTATATCAGATTTGAGTCATCGCTCCCAATATGGTGTGTTTGAATGGTGTTTAGGGCTTGTGGTATTTCGTGGTTGTATTTTATACACATTGTGTGTTAGTGCTGTGATGGCTGCGCAGTATATAAGTGTATGTGTGTCTTCTAGCGTAAAGCATGTGTAAATGTATTTTGGTAGTATATGTTTGTCAAGGTCTTTTAGTATTTGTGTCAGATTTTTCGATATACTCGGTTTGGTTATGTTTGGTCTTTCGGTTGGATCCATTCCGGTGTATTTAAAAATGTGTGCTTCCATTGTTTTTGCTACCGAGGTGAGTAATTCCTGACTTATCTCATCACAAGTGTGAATAGGCTCACGGTTAACGTCACATGGAGGCGTTTCCACAGTGTCTGTTGTTGTTTCCTGCACGTTAGGTGTTTCTTGGTCTGTATTTTGTGTGTTATCTTGTGTGACATAGATATCCTGTGGCTGTGTATTTGCGAAATCGTATGCAACTTGATGTTTTATATTTTCGAGTATTGTCCGTGGTATGAGATTGTGTCTGACTATTGTACGTCGCTGGTCTGCTATTCATTGTTCTGTTACTTTTATATCTGGATATTGTCGTATGAATGCCGTATATACTTCATGTCTGTGCATGGTCATATCCGTTTCCAACTTTGTGACTTTGTAGTATGTGTACGCATATAGAACGCGATCATATCATTCGACTACTTCATGCGCTGGCGCGGCTTGCCTGCTTTAGTGGTCTCTTGCTTTGCAGAAGAAGCACTTTCAGCTTTGTTAATATCGGCTGTATATTAATTAAATTGTACCTTTTCTTCATATTTATGGGTATTGTATTTTCCCTGTTAGCTGTTAAGATATTACGTCGCTTGATCCTCACGTGGCTAAGTTGTTATAAGCCAGACGTAGGATAGGACTTTAAGGATTAAGCCAAACCGACCAATCAAGGTCAATTCAAAGCTCGGGAACCCCGGTAACGCCAAACCCGTAGTACTATCTAAAGTATCCCCCCCTGAGGGTTTATTAATAATAAACTGAGAGAATCATTGTACTCTACTTAAAGTGTTTCACAGAATTTAAAAAGTCGTGTATGTTTTGCACTCACGCATGATGATATGATATGGTTCATTAAAACGAGATTTACTTTGTTGGATATGCGGAAAAAAATTTACACCTTCATTAATTGTTCCTATGTAGTTTTTTCTAGGCTCTTTTGAGAAAATAAAAATATGACCTCTCTAAGGTACCAACTAAATGCTATTTGTAATCGGAGACAAGGTATGACTGTAATGATTGAAACACTCCTTCTGGTAGAATTTTGATATTATAAAATGTATGGTTAAAACTCACATTATAATTTACAGTTGATTGTGACTCATCAATTTTTTGCTTCTTTATTGGTAAACTACTCATGGATGATTCACCAGGATCAGAATTTGAAGTCGTTGAAATGGTTATTGTATTTTTCGGTTTAAAAAACGTTAAAATCTAATCATTTTAACAAAACTGTACAAATGTATATAATGTACAATAGTTGAAGATATAATGATTAAATAATACACAGTTCAATAATTCACATGTATAATATGTCATAAATCGCAATGCTTAAACAACAATTAAATACTATATTCATAATCAAATCAACGTATTGTACATAAAGTAAATAATATTCAATAACAGATAACAAATATTTCAGAAAATTCCAAATTTCCAATGTTAATAATTAATAAGTAAATAAAATTAAATGTTCATTAGTCGCATTACTTTCATGTAAAGTAATTGAAAATTACGTACATATTTTATATATCAGCCTAAATTTTGGGAGGGGGTTAATCTCCTGCGTTAGCCCCTGCCACAGATGAAGTATAAGAAGAATTGAAAGAAAAAATAGATTTAATAATTTATTAATAATAATATATCTTAATAAAGTGATATTTTATCATTAAATTATGACTTTTTAATAATTTAAGTTCATATTGAAAAATCAGCATCCACCCTCCCCCCCACATAGTGTGTATATATGTATATGTACATATAACTCATTATTACATAATTAAAAAAATTAAAAAAAAGGATTTTACAAATTTTTAAAAAAAATCTTCAAGTTTTACAATGGTATACGTATATAAAAGAAAATTACATGGAATTTTGGTGTCTACTTTGAAGTTTTTTACATTTTTTGTAGGTTATCATAAATTTCCGAATATTTTGTACCACATTAGTTTAAAAAAAAATTGATAAAAGTTGGTTTTAAATTTTTGAAGTGGCTGGGCAATCGTTTCTACAGCCCTCCTAGAAAATCATTTATCCGGCTAAATGATTGGCATTCACATTTCAAATATGGGTATACAAATTCATACCAATTACGTACTAATTATCTGTAAAAAAAATTGAAAAAATCGATGGTGCCGGTGGGGGGAGGGGGTGTACATTTCCCTACCTTTCGTTAATTCTTTCACTCACCTTTTCACATTACCAAATTTCATCAAATTCTTCTCAGGCTTGAAGCAGACCATTTAGGTCTAATGCCGCTTCTACAATACCTCTCCATTGCATTCTATCTACTGCCAAATTGATGCTATATGTAGGGTCCACTCGTGTCAGATCTTTTTTCACGGTATCGAACCATCTTTGCCGTGGTCTCCCTATGGGTCTTTTCCCGTTCAGATTTCCATCGAACACTTTTCTTATAAGACATCCCTCTGCACGCCATACGTGTCCAGCCCATTCTAGTCGTTTGCTACTAAGATACTTGCAAATGTTCGGTTTATTATAGAGTCTTTGTAAATCTTCATTTTTCCTTTTTTCGAAAACACCTAGGTCTACATTAAACACAGGACCATATATTCTCCTTAGTATTCTCCTTTCAAAGATGGCTAGCTTTCCCTCATCACCCTTTTTTGTGCTAGCCCACGTCTCGCATGCGTACGTCGCTATTGGTCGCAAATAGGTTATGTATAACCTTTCCTTTGTTCGACGCGACAATAACTTTGACGTGAACATCTCTTTCATTGAGTAGTAGCTTTTGTTAGCCATCATCAGTCTGATCTTTATCTCCTCATGCATGTTATTTTCTTCATTAATGTTCACCCCCAAATACTTAAACTCTTTTACTTGTTCGAAGGAGTATCCGTATATCTTGAGATTGCTCTTCGGGGTTACTCGTCTTGACATAACCATGTATTTGGTCTTCTCCTCGTTAACTGTTAGACCCATGTTTTGACTCATGTTTTGACTTGCTTT
The DNA here is from genome assembly GCA_019022885.1 of Schlechtendalia chinensis. Classification (NCBI taxonomy): domain Eukaryota; kingdom Metazoa; phylum Arthropoda; class Insecta; order Hemiptera; family Aphididae; genus Schlechtendalia; species Schlechtendalia chinensis. The sequence goes on along the minus strand of CM032339.1, from coordinate 22,356,190 downwards.
AAATAATTTCTCTGCACTAGTTTTTATTTCATTTACAGATGCCCCTAAAATGACTAAATCATCTGCATATGCTAGAAGAGTGTTCATCCCAACCAATTCCATTTCTCGTTTTTCATGCATGTCCCTTACCACTTGTTCCAATGCAAGATTGAATAGTACCGGAGATAGTGCGTCTCCCTGTCTTAAGCCGGTTTTGCATTCAAATGCTTCGGAGGTCTCCCCCATAAAACGCACTTTGCAGTATGTCTGTTGGTTACAGACCTCAACTAGTCTCACCAATTTTCTTGGTATACCGAAATTTCTTAGTGTTGTCCAGAGTTGTTTGCGGTCAATACTGTCATATGCTTGCTTGAAGTCTACAAAAAGGATATGAAGGTCTTTATTATATTCGTAGAATTTTTCCATTACTTGTCTTATTGTGAATATGTGATCCGTTGTAGATTTTCCTCTTCTGAAACCAGTTTGATACTCTGTTAATATGTCTTCCGCATATATTTCTAATCTTCTTAGTAATGCCATCGATAAAATTTTGTAGGTTGTATCTAACAAGGAAATTCCACGGTAGTTAGATGCCATACCAGTGTCCCCTTTTTTGAATATTGGACAAATTATCCCGGTTTTCCAATCCGTTGGAATCTGTTCCTTGTGCCATATTTCTCCAATTAAGGATTGTAGTTCCATAATTATGTCTTTCCCTGCTGCTTTGAGTAGTTCAGAGTTTATGTCATCTTCTCCTGGAGCTTTATTATTTTTAAGGTTTGTGATAATATACTCTATCTCTGTAAGATCAGGCTCCTTGCATTCTGGTTCGGCCGTTTGATAAGTTAGTTCTTCATACTGGGTTCTATTACTGTTATTTGTTTGGCTCATGTTAAGTAGCGTATCAAAATGTTTTCTGAAATGTTGTACGATTTCTCTCGGTTCCGAAAGGAGATCATTCTGATCATTTTTTAAGAAAAGTGTTTGTGGTTTAAAACCCTGTTTGAGTCGTTTGCAGTGTTTGAAGAAATTCCTTGGGTTGTTCTTCTCTCCCTCAAGTTCTTCGAGTGCTTTCTTCTCATATAGCCTTTTTTGTCTTCTAATTGTCTTGTTTGTTAACTCCTTAAGATGTTTATATCTCTCTTGGTTTTCTTGTGATGGATTGTGTATCATTTGCATTCGAGCCTCATTGCGTTTTTTTACTGCTTCCATACACTCATTATTGAACCAGTGTTTTTTCTTATTGTGATTGGGTTTTTCTTTGAGATTTTTTGCAGCCGAAGTAATAACGTTTTTGATATTTGTCCATTTGGTTTCGTGATTAGGAATTATGTTTTCCACTTTTTTGTTTGTAGTACAGAGTTCCTCCGTGATTCTTTTCCTATACTGTGCGATTTCCAAAGGGTTTCTAAGCCTGTCTACATTTAACATATTTGTACTCTTCCTATTTTTACTTTTCTCTTTCCAAAGAATTGATAGTTTTTCAGTAAGAGTTGCTACTACTAGGTAATGGTCGGTATCTGCGTCTGCTCCTCTGTAGCTCCTGACGTTACTGAACCATGAACGGTGTTTATTATCTATCATTACGTGATCGATTTGATTTTTGGTTACCGCATCAGGAGATATCCATGTTTGCTTGTATATGTCCTTTCTCTGGAAATAAGTGCTGCTTATGGTGATTCCGTTGGACATTGCGAAGTGTATGAGACGGGCTCCATTATCATTGGACATACTATGAAGACTTTCCTTACCGATAGTAGGTCTGTATATATTTTCCCGTCCAATTTTCGCATTCATATCTCCCAAAATAATTTTGATAGTGTGCCGGGGGTTAACATTATACACCTGCTCGAGTTCATCATAAAATATGTCTTTGGTTTCTCCATCTTTTTCTTCAGTCGGCCCGTGACAGTTAAATATTATTACATTTTGCTCCTTTATTTTCAAGCGTATGTAGCATATACGCTCATTTATAGCTTCAAAACTTTTAACATTCTCTAATAGTCTATTATTGATCATAAAACCAACTCCAAATGCATGTCTATTATCCTTGCATCCACTATAGAAAAATGTTGTTTCTTTATGTTTGAAACTACCATTTCCTGGCCATCTTATTTCTTGCAGGGCCACGATGTCTAAATTATATCTAGTTATCTCATTAACAACTACGTTCATTGACCCTGATTTGTAAAGTGTTCTGATATTCCATGTGCCGATCCGTAAATTCCTGATTTTGTTCCTGTTTCCGTGTTCAGTTTGGGAGTCCTTTGTATACAGTGTCCGAGGCTTTTTGTGAAGTTTCTTAACCGGTAGATTTTTTTCACTGGATGGGTGGTTGGCCCAACGCAGAAACCCCCAACCTGGAGGACCAGACTACCCCAACCAATTAAGGTCAGGGTAGGGCTATTGCGGTGCAATCACAAGGATGCACCGGGCGATGGGGGCGCCACTTTCCCTACGCCGTAAAATTTCATCAAATTAGTTCCTTAAATATCTATAGGATACTAACGAATTTCAGTGGGTGTTTCACTGCAAACATTGACTGAATGACAAATGACTGAACGAACCTTATATGGAATATACTTTATTATTGTGGAAGCGTCGTTAGCGACCGTTTCATTTTCGACATGCGACAGCTCGGTCAGTTTTGATGCTACTACTATCTGACACCATTCATTATTTTTCTAAGGTCTCGTACTTTAATGTAGTTTTAACAACTTTGTCTAAACGATTTTCCTCTGACCTACAATAAAATTTAAAATACAATTAAAATAAAAATTTAAAAATTAAATAGACGACTTTCTGATTGACCCTCATATAAAAATAGAAGCATTTGAATAAAATAATGTTTAACAAATATTCTTAATTAAAACGCTATAACTATTATGAAGTTAAATAATTTTTAATTCTCTAATACGCTGGAAATAATTTAATATAATATTTTAATTTTTTACAAGATTATAATATGAATACCAGAACATTACAATTCATAATATTGTATTTCTTTTTATAGCTAAAAAAGCCAAAAAAAACGGTAAATTTAATGTAGAAGCTTAGAATTTAATTTTACATTGAGTCTAAGCCTATTTTAATTTTGTTTACAAAATGTTAATTATATGATATGAGTTGCTATAGTTTGTGTTTAATAAGGATATTTGTGTAAACTACAAAAATATAATAAATATTATGTAATTTTATATACATATTTGAAGAATTGTAACTAACATTATGATAAATAAAATTAAAGAAAAAACCAGATACATTTCCTTTTTTAATTCATTTTTTTATAAAATTTTCTGTTATGGATTGTTAAAATAAAAAAAAATCAACGTAATAAAATTCTATGAGTTCTTATAATTGATAAATATTCCTTATTAGATTATTGCAATTTAAAAAAATATGTTATAGTTTTCGGTTTTTGATTGTTGAAATGTAGAATAATACACTAAAATTACCACACATGAGATCAAATATAATAGTTTTATTTCAAAGATAACTTTGCAACATAAAATTTGGTCCAGAAACCTTTCTATTAAAAAACAGTTCACAATATAAAATATATTTTTAATTTATATTATTTACGTTTTTATTGAAGAAACATGATTTGTTGAAAAAATGAATTTACATATTTATCCTTGGAGAATAAAAATAAAGTTACATTATAGTATGTCAACTTTATTATCATTAAATTCTTGTCAAACAACCATAGATAATTTTGAGCATAAACATAACATAAATATGAATTAGTGTAGTTGAGTCAAATTGAAAAATATGAATTGAATTATGAATTCGGATATAGTAATAACAAAATAAAGAATGAATATAAAAAATTGAATTTAAAAATTAAACTGGTAACATTAATGGATAGAATATGTAAAATTAAGATTTGAGTAAATAAATATATTACGTGTAGGCATTTTAAAGCTGGATTTTATGATAATGAATGCCGAGTGTTATGATAATATTTGATCTATTGATTTTTTAATATTTCTCCCTTCCAATATTTGGTAATTTCAATTACATGCTTGGTCGCTGTTTTGAGGTCTATAGCAGTGCATATTGTAGGGCAGTTTGGGCAGGTCGATAGTGTGCGCATGGTTTGTTCGTCTCCACAATCGCACCTAGTGTCTTCTTAAAGGATACCCCATTTTCTTAGATTGTCCTGCGATCATTCAACCCTTAGTCTGTTAAGTGATCTCCAAATTGGCCAGTCGAGGTCATGTCCCGCTGGCTAGTGTTCTGTTGGTTGGATCTAGTCGTTTATAGTGTGACCTATGGCATGTTTCTAGTTATCTATACAAGTTTGTTGAAAAAGATCTCCATGGTCGTCGTGACCAGGGAAAATTTTTGTTATGTTGGATATACTGCCGTGTAGCGTAGCTCCTCCCCTTTCAAACGAGAGGCGAACTAAGTTGACCGAATGTTTAGTTGTCATTTTATCGGCATTTGCGATTGAGCCCTCTACTTCGTCAGTCACCACATCAAATCATGTATTCAACCAATGTGAACTCCGCGCTGTTATCCGATTTTTGAACTCGCGGGGTGAAACACCGATAGCAATTCATCGTTAGTTGTGTGACACATATGGAAACGGGTGTATGTCAGCTAAGAACGTGAGGAAGTGGTGCCGGGAATTTTCTGAAGGACGCACGGAAGGTCATGATGACAAATCGGGAAAAAGTGGGAGGAGATCTTCAATTCCACAAGACCGGAAGAACCAAATTGAGGCTGAGCTGCGTCATGATCGAAGAGTGACTGTTCGAGTATTGGAAGAAAGGTTTGATTTGTCGAGAAGTTCGATTCAGAGGATATTGAATGAATTGGGTTATCACAAACATTGCGCTCGGTGGGTGCCCAAAATGTTGACTGAAGATCACAAGTCAACGAATTGAAACTTCTCGAGAGTTCTTGAATCGTTATGCCGATGAAGGAGAAGCTTTTTTAAACTCCATCGTGACAGGTGACGAAACGTGGGTTTACCATTTCACTCCAAAGTCCAAACAACAATCACTGGAGTGGAGACATTCTCGTTCTCCAAAAAAAAAAGAAGTTCAAAGTGACCCAGTCAGCGCGCAAAGTCATGGCCACTGTGTTTTGGGACCGGAAAGGAGTGCTTCACATTTAATTCATGCCTTCTGGGACCACCATTAATGCCGCCTGATATTGTGAGACCCTCAAAAACTTCGTAGGGCCATCCAAAATCGAAGACGAGGACAGCTGACGAAGGGAATCTGTCTCCTTCACGACAACGCCAAGCCACACGTTGTCAGCGCCACTAAAGAGGTTTTGGATTCATTTGGTTGGGACGTGATTTCCCATCCCCCCTATAGCCCTGACCTCGCCCCATCAAACTACCACTTATTCATGGGTCTGAAGATGCATTTGGGAGGAAAAAGGTTTGATTCGGACGAGGAAGTGAAGAACGCAGTCACTCATTACCTGGAAAAGGAGGTGGCTGCGAGCCACTTTGACGCTGGCATGATAAAGCTTTCTGCGCGCCTCGAAATCGCATCGAATTGAACGGCGATTATGTCGAAAAATAAGTGATACCTACTGAATATAGTCATGTAAAAATTTTTTTTATTAAAGCTTTTTTCGATTTTTAACAATTGAGGAGACCTTTTTTTGGGGACATGCCTCGTACATTCACGTGTATTTATCTGTAAGCATATTAGTCAGCGTATTTCAATTTATTTTTTTTACGGCATACTAATCCCCACCAATATTTAGCCACGGCACAATTGGCACTCATTTAATATATATATATATATATATATATATATATATATATATATATATATATTGTAGATATCAATAAGATGATTGATAAGAGTTAGAAAATTGCCGATAAGAAAATCGTTAAAAGTATTTTTAATATCGAAATTTTATGCGTTTAATAATTTTTATGACATTTTGCTCCCCACCTATGAAGGCCCCACGATACACCATTTGGGAAACGCTGGTGTAGACCTTAATGTTTACATTGAATAATTAAATATGCCAGACAACTGAGTACATTATAATCGCGTACACGAAGAAAGAGTGCTGGCCCTCGTGACCCGTTATTTATACCCACCGCTGTAACAATTGATACGCAACATTTCACAAGCACATCGCCTCCGCGCTAGCACGAAAAACGAGCACTGCCTGGTTGATCGGTATTAAACGCTCAGCGTGAATTTCTCGTGCAAGCGACAAATAGTATTTATTACATATTATCAAAATATTTCATTAAATTGAATCATTAAATAAAAGTCGTGAAATAACGTTAAAATCTTAACATGAAATACGAAAACTGAATTTTCGAAAAAAAATTACTAAACAGTACGTAAAAATATCACGGAAAAAGTAAAAAAGCTCTTGAAAAGATTTAATTCCAAAAAATTTAAAATCATCTACGCGTTCATAAAAATAGAATCAAACAGATTTGTAACAAAATTAATATTGCAAAGTTATAACTTTTGAAACAAAATTAAATTTCATCAAAATTCCAAACTTAATTATTATTAATATGTGTCTACATTAATTTCATGCGCATTTGCATTAGTCATCTTGACACTAGACAAATATTGACTACGTTTTTGAAGCTCGAGTAACCAATAAAAATGCATAATACAACGAAAATATATATTATATTGTATGATGTTCTAACCATAAATATATTATTGTTAGAGACTATTTAAAACGATAGACATTATAATCAATTATATGATCAATATAACTATTTTTTTCAAATACAATAATCTCAAAAGTAAGGTTCTAACATAAATACATTTTCTTTCTTCAAAATCTAAAAAAAACAATACATTTATATTGTTATATTACCAATGTAATATTAATAGAACGTAGTGCATATCATTACATATAATGAACAATACAATGAAATTATATATTTTATTGTATGTTGCTCTAACCAAAAGTAACTTATTATCAGAAAATATGTAAAACGATTAACATTATAATAAATTATAAAAATAGTATGTTTAATTTTTTTCAAATGGAATTATCTAATAAATAACGTTCTAAACCTACTTACATCTTTTTAAATCTATTTTTAAAGAAAACAATAAATTAACATTATTGTATCATCAATGTAATATTAATTGGACGTAGCCCGTATTGTTTTAGTAGGGTGTTAACATTATAAAGTTATGTACAATCATATAACTTTTGTAGATTAATAATTTTTATATTACGTGTTGTACATATTTTATAAAATATGTAGAGTAGTTACCCATACCATATATTCCAAAAATTAATTCAATAATAACCACGATAAATTACAGTTGTCTATTATAATTAATTGTCGCATCGTTATTATTGCAGTATCACTGATATGCAGTTGCACGTTAGGTAAAATTGCAGTTATTGACTGCTATCAAAGGTGTCTTGGAGAAAAATAAAAGATCGCGTTTACCGCGTTTGTAATGTAATCGTTACGGAAACAATTTTTCGCACGCGTTTACCACAAAACGGGATATTTAGTTTACTTATATCATCGTTTCCCAACCAGTGTGCCGTAGCACATTGGTGTGACGTGGAGCCTTCATAGGTGTGCCACGAAATGTCAAGAAAATTAATAAACGGATAAAATTTCCGTACTAAAAATATTTTTAACGATTCTTTTATTGGCAATTTCCTAACTGTTATCAATAATTTTGTCGATTATTACAATATATAAACATAAGTGAGAGTCAATTTTGTCATGACTAAATAAAGATTAGGATTAGTGTGCCGTGAGGCATAAAGGTTGAGAAACACTGATCTAGGGTGACCCATAGGTATTTAGGGTGTGGTGTGTGTTCGAGTTTGATTCCTTTCCGTTTTATATTCACATCCCATTTAGTTATTTTATTGTGGAGGTGGAAAGCGCAGACTTCTGTCTTCTCCAGCTTAAGTCTTAAATAGTTTGAATCATAATAGGCGGCCAACATAATTGTTTTTAATGAACCTTCTAGTACTTTCTCTATCACCTCAAAGTTCCTCTTGGGAACTTTATCCCTTGGGCTGTAATGGTAGTGTCGTCGGCGTAAATAAAGTGTCTGAAGCTCATTTGGGAATGTATAGGCTGATCGTTGGTATATACATTAAATATAGTTGGGGCTAGGACGCTGCTTTGGGGTAGACCGTTTTTTTTGGGACCTTTATCTGCTATTTTTTCCCCCTAGTTTTACAAAATAACGACTATTTCGGTGTATGGTTTCAATTGCCTTGACTAATTTGCTGTCTGAGGTAAGTTTTTGTAGTATTGATAAAAGAAAGTTATGGTTCATAATGTCGTATGCCGCTAATAAATCGTTAAAAGTAATGCCTGTAATCTTTTTTTCATCAAACCCGTTTTTTATGTGTTGTGTGAGGTCTAGAATTTGTTCAATACAGGTTCTACCAGGTCTAAAGCCACCTTATTTCTTAATGAGTTTATCGTCAATATGAGTTCTTAGTCGATTGAATATAAATCTTTCGAAGAGTTTATTGGGGTGACAGAGGGAAATTGGGCGAAAGTATTTTGGATAGTCTGGGATCTTTCCGGGCTTTACAAATGCAATTATTTTAGTTTCCTTCATGTTTAAGGAATCATTTGCATAAGTAGAATATGATTAAATAGGTTTAGGAACCAAATTTTAGTTTTTCGTCCGAAATTTTTAATTTGTTCAGATTAGATGAAGTACAGTCCTGCGGTTTTGCAGTTTTATAATTCATCCATAGTAGGATAATAGAGGGAATTCTGGAACAATAGAAAACCCATAGCACCTGCAGGTGCTATACCTTTAACATTGCCGCCCAAACGGCCGTTGAAGGTGCTATATCTTTAACACAGCCGCCCACTGTCGCCGCTGCAGGCGGTAAACCTTATTCGACCTTATATATCTCTATACTCCCCCAACCATCCATGTCATATTTAATGATTATACGAGATTGATTAAGCCTGATTCGCGATTGATTACGATTGATCTCGATTGGTTAAGTTTGATTCGCGATTGATTACGATTGATGACAATCAAACGGTCTTCACTATTGAGCCACCCATTGTATTTTATCGCATGTACATACACGTATGGTCGCATGCATTTCACGCGCATAATATATATTATAATAATGATTTTAAAATATCTCATTATTAATAGTATTATATTACACACTCTAATTTCGCCTAAATAAACACATTATTCATACAAAATAATATCTGTTTTATCAATATATTGTAGAGGATTTACTAATTCACATAAATATGTTCATTTCTTAAATTTTTAATGACTCATTAATTCATTAGTAAAAAAAAAATCCTTTGTCATATACATCGATAAATAATAATAATCCCCCTCGTGTAAATAAAGTAGTGTTCATGAACTACATTCTTATAATATGAGTCATACGTTAGGGTTGTACAAATCTGTACAGACCCGCATAATATTTATCGACAAACGTATAACAGGTGTGTCCTTTATAATAAAGAAAGTATATAGTTATCGAATATCGTGTAGAATATATTCTTGAAAACAACCAAATTCACATTCACCCCTGGTACTATGCCAGTTTGTAAACTCTTTAAGTCGCCTTTCAAATCACACAATTAATTTACGTCTGTGAAGTTGGCCCACCCACTTCAAGGTGTAAACTTCAAACCTACACTAATATTTTGCGAGTTTTTTGCGAGAATTTGCGAGTCCATTTTCAGAATTTGCGAGTCAGTCATTACCGAGTAAAAAACAAAAGTACCGAAGGGTGGGCCAACTTCACGTAGCCCACCCACTTTGTCCTAGAATTTCAAAATTTGTATCAAACGAAAGCTTTTAATTTGCGAGAATTTGCGAGTCCATTTTCAGAATTTGCGAGTAACCCCTTCAACCAGCAAACCCATTTTTCAACCGTGAAGTTAGCCCACCCACTTTGTCCAAGGACTTCGCAATTTGTATCAAACAAAATCTTTTAATTTGCGAGAATTTACGAGTTAGTCAATACCGAGTATAAACGATAACCCAAATGGTGGGTTAATTTCACGTACCCCATCCACTTTGTCCTAGAATTTCAAAATTTGTATATATGTTAAAAACATTATGTATTCTTAATGAATATGCGTATTTTTAATGTTTAATCTGACTTCCAGTTTAATGAAATATTTATTATTGAATTATTGTATTATTATTATTATTATGATTTTTAAATAAAGTATTTAATAAAAAATTATATCGAAAATAATTGGGTAAACTTAGTCAAATTGGCACTCTGTAATTTAAAAAAATATGTGCATATATTATATATGCACAATTCAAAACATTTTCTTTCTTTTATTACGAACGTAATTTTTATACATTTTTTTATACAACGTTATATTTTGGAAATAATATACTATTATATTATAAGAAGTTATGTAAAACCCACGTGTATTAACGTTTACCATTGATTCCACGTCGACGCCGCCGTCTTCCCGCCATCGGATATCTATTATTAGCCAGGGTTTTTTCGAATATAATAAATTGATCAGCGGTCACGACTAGTGATGGGCACTACCGAATAGTTTTGACAACCGAATATATTCGATAGTTCAGAGAAAACTATCGAATAAATATTCGATAGTTTTTATTCGAATATGACATTCGATAGTTTTCATTCGGTTGTGCCCATCGCTAGTCACGACTCGCAAAGAGAATTGTGTTATGCTATGACTTGGGCATTGATGTTGTATGGATAGTATATTATTATAATTTGTTATTTTATTATTTTGTTTAAATTTTTAATTTATACTTTGTCATTTGTGTATATTATATTCATCGTATATGTGTTATATTTGCATTGTTAGTGTACTCAAATCCGAACATTTAAACGAGTTTTACCAATAAATGACTTCAAACCATTGATTTATAATCAATGTTTCAAACAAATAACAAAAAAAGATAATATAAAACATCAAAACAATTTTGTTCGGTATTGGTGGGAAGCTCGTGCCAGACCTCGCGATAACGACGACGTCGATAGAACACGGTAGAACGTTCATGAAAGTCAGTCTGACACCGGCGACGGTCTGTCGTGTGACGACCGGTTGTCGCCCGTTGAAACCGTGTGTTATTACGATTTTTATTTCGATTTAGTATATGCCGTACGTTTTCCTTGTGACATTGCGAATATACATACGTTATTTGAATACAATTGTTTTACTTGAATACGATTCGTAAGTACCTAATTTCGATTATTGTAAAGGCGGACGCGAGTCATAAGGGGTCACCTGCAAGAAGCACCCCAAGTGGCGAACAATTTAATAAACATATTTTCATTGAATTTGACATTTTTAATATATCGATAAAAATTCATGAAATACTAAAAACATTAATGAAGAAGTAATTAAAACACATTTTATAAATATTTTTATTTATATATGGTGCTATTTAGATGTTACTTTGGGTTTTTTATTACAGGTTTACACTTGTAGCTACCATTGATTTTGTATCTGGCAATTATTATGTAACCTACATTTACAGAGCTCTTAAAAATATATGGGAGCTTCATAACGATCTGGCTAAAAAATTACTATAGTACAAAATGAAAGTGTTGTATTAAATCCTCATATGCTAATATATGCACAAATATAACACAGTATTACATTAAAATTATTTTGATATATATTATGAATTAACATATTTTAATTTAGTAATTTGTAACATTTTTTTCTTTAATTGTCTTTATATATATATATGTATATTTATAAATACAATTATAATTGAATATGGATAATAATAAAAAAGGAACAATATAAAATATTTTTCAGGATTATAAATATTTGTGGATACTATAATAATGAATTAAACATTTTAAGCATCTTTAACCATTTGTTACAATTAATACATTTTTAAAGTGAAGAAGTAATATTATCTATATATATTGTATTTTAATAAATAAAAAGAGTTCTTTATATATCAAACAAAGATAGTTTGTTTTTATATTTAAATGTTTAAAAATGTACGTATACCCTTAATATATTAGAATTCTATACTGATATCGATTAATGAGATATGGGAAAACCATAACCATTCGTGCATAATTATATATGGGAAAAAAATCTATCTCTAAGAATTAAAAAGTATCAACATGAGAAGGTCAACATATTATATATAGCTCGTTACGGATTTATTGAAGAATCCAAATTGATATTTTATAGTTTCATATATATAAATTTGCATACTGCACGAATTATACGGATTGACACAATGAAATGAAAAGTGAGGTGTTAAAACAATGGTTCATTCATTTTTTAAATGACATTAAAGAAATTCGATAAATGTTGAGGACAATGCGAATTTCTATAGTTACGAATATTTTGGTAGGTTAGCCCACCATTTGAGTTTTCGTTTTTACTCGGTAATGATTTACTCGTAAATTCTCGCAAATTAAAAGATTTTGTTTGATACAAATTGCGAAGTCCTTGGACAAAGTGGGTGGGCTAACTTCGCGGTTGAAAAATGGGTTTGCTGGTTGAAGGGGTTACTCGCAAATTCTGAAAATGGACTCGCAAATTCTCGCAAATTAAAAGCTTTTGTTTGATACAAATTGTGAAGTTCTAGGACAAAGTGGGTGGGCCAACTTCACGGTTGAAAAATGGGTTTGCTGGTTGAAGGGGTTACTCGCAAATTCTGAAAATGGACTCGCAAATTCTCGCAAATTATAAGCTTTCGTTTGATACTAATTGTGAAGTTCTAGGACAAAGTGGGTGGGCCAACTTCACGGTCAAAAAATGGGTTTGCTGGGTGGAGGGGTGACTCGCAAATTCTGAAAATGGACTCGCAAATTCTCGCAAATTAAAAGCTTTCGTTTGATACAAATTTTGAAATTCTAGGACAAAGTGGGTGGGCTACGTGAAGTTGGCCCACCCTTCGGTACTTTTGTTTTTTACTCGGTAATGACTGACTCGCAAATTCTGAAAATGGACTCGCAAATTCTCGCAAAAAACTCGCAAAATATTAGTGTAGGTTTGAAGTTTACACCTTGAAGTCGGTGGGCCAACTTCACATACGTCAGTATATCGCCGCGTATTTTCTCCACGTGTTTTAAACGGATGTCGCCCGGTCAAATTTAATACTACAATTTTTAATCCCGGAGAAAAACACTCACGAATACGTCCGTATGCGAGGGGAGAGGGGGGGGGGTGGATCCTTACCGTTTTACGTATCATTCATTCGTTTCACATCAAAACAAACAAATAGAATAAAACTGTACGCATTTTCATCTCGCCTCTAGACAGAAAATGTAAACGAATGTGAAAAAAAAACATTTAATTTATTTTGCCATAAAATCGCAACATGTAAAACGGCTTATCTCCGGAAACAATTATCTAATAGTGTTTTTTTTCTTCTAGTAACTCGTGGTGAATGTTTTTTTTAGGTTAAACACGATTGAGCCACCTCTTGCCACGAAAAATTTAAAGAGTAAAAAACGCTATAGGTTATATATTCTCTAATACCAATAAAATTGATGATACTGGCCGAAAATTATTGTTTAAACAACTGACGTTCGATCGGACATTTAATGTAGCTTACAATAATTAATAATACTATGTAAGTTTATTTTCCAAACGATAATTTATTTATTTTAGCCTGATTTCCATTCAATATGGCCAAGAAAAAAAATCAGTCTTGGTCGATCCGTAACAATTGAAAGATGCTATGGACCAGTCCGTCAGCCACATTTCATAACGTTGAATAACTTTATCAAATTAACTTCCTTAATCCAGGCAACACTGTATGAACATATAACTAAATTTGTTTAAAATTTATACAAAAAAACAATGCTTCTTATTTACACGTAGTACGTACAGTAGCGGCTATTTTATTCGATATTTGTTTGAATTGGCGATATAATTCCTTTTAAATGTCAAATAATTTTCAGTGTTTTTTTTCACGTGTGATTAAATAATCGATTATTATTTCTACTAATCCCGCCCGAAACAGTCACGGCTATAGATAACCATATCCGTGGAAACAACTTTATACAACAGCTGTTTGTAACATGTGATAATTTGTACCCCCAACTCCGTGATCTGTGATTTAAATTTTTTAGTTTCTATATTGAGAGTATGTTAAAAAAAGTTAGGGTGTACATTTTTTGATGCCCTCTCCCCCCACGAAATATTTTTCTGCGGACAGCCTTAGTTGATCGCTACACTGACTGGCAAAGTTGCTAGTATATGTATTAGAGTATGAATCGTGGGAAACATATCAACATCACAAACCTCGAGCACATCTAGAGCCGTTTCTGGAATCTTAGTTCTACCATTATTTCTATTCACGCGTTGCCACTTTGCTAGGTACACATCATACTCGGCTTCTAGATAAACCGCATTATTATTCAAAGCGCCACTGTAAATCCCCGACAGTTTTATAAGTCTTTGTTTAATTTTATTGACTTATTATTTCTTTTTGTTTTTAGGAAGTTGGAGGGGCAATAGCCCCTTGGACCTCCCTAAAGCCATCGCTGAATGCGTATATAATAAATTGTTAATACACTGTTATGAGAAACACACTTGTACAAATGTATGTTACCTATAAAGTTTATTATAGAATTTTAATACGTCGTGATTCGAATTCGAGAGTACAACGACATTGAATAATATCGCATGAAAATTGAAGAATTTCGCTTGGATTACAATTATTATTGGGACTGTTATAGGAGTATATAAAATAATTTTTTTTCAGGTGTATTTTCATTATCATTTTTTTTTTTTTTTTTAAATACCTTTTACAAGACTGACAAATATATTGCAACGCACGTGACACATGGGAATACGTTTATAGTATAAGTAGTATACTATTACTAAACACAAACCATATGTCTACCATATAGACGTATATTTGGCGTTTACTCGCTACACGATTTTTATGTGACTAATGTGTATGTGTGTACAGTCCGGCAGGATTATATTTCTGCACGTCCTACTGATTTTCCTTGTGATAATACAGCATGCACGAGGTAACGTTCCGTATGTGTGGGTACACACACACACACACACACACAGTGTACGGTCGACGACGTAGGGTTTCGCCTTCGTGTCGTAATATTATTATTATTATTCCGTTGTCATTTTTATCGTTTGTCCCGGACGATAGATTTACGAGCCGGAATGTGATTTGTGAGTTTGACCGTCTATGTCGTATGTACTTGGAATAAAAATAATACGGATTTATTGAAGAATCCAAATTGATATTTTATAGTTTCATATATATAAATTTGCATACTGCACGAATTATACGGATTGACACAATGAAATGAAAAGAGAGGTGTTAAAACAATGGTTCATTCATTTTTTAAATGACATTAAAGAAATTCGATAAATGTTGAGGACAATGCGAATTTCTATAGTTACGAATATTTTGGTAGGTCAGCCCACCATTTGAGTTTTCGTTTTTACTCGGTAATGATTTACTCGTAAATTCTTGCAAATTAAAAGCTTTTGTTTGATACAAATTGTGAAGTTCTAGGACAAAGTGGGTGGGCCAACTTCACGGTTGAAAAATGGGTTTGCTGGTTGAAGGGGTTACTCGCAAATTCTGAAAATGGACTCGCAAATTCTCGCAAATTATAAGCTTTCGTTTGATACTAATTGTGAAGTTCTAGGACAAAGTGGGTGGGCCAACTTCACGGTCGAAAAATTGGTTTGCTGAGTGGAGGGGTGACTTGTAAATTCTGAAAATGAACTCTCAAATTCTCGCAAATTAAAAGCTTTCGTTTGATACTAATTTCGAAGTTCTAGGACAAAGTGGGTGGGCCAACTTCACGGTCGAAAAATGGGTTTGCTGGGTGGAGGGGTGACTCGCAAATTCTGAAAATGGACTCGCAAATTCTCGCAAATTAAAAGCTTTCGTTTGATACAAATTTTGAAATTCTAGGACAAAGTGGGTGGGCTACGTGAAGTTGGCCCACCCTTCGGTACTTTTGTTTTTTACTCGGTAATGACTGACTCGCAAATTCTGAAAATGGACTCGCAAATTCTCGCAAAAAACTCGCAAAATATTAGTGTAGGTTTGAAGTTTACACCTTAAAGTCGGTGGGCCAACTTCATATACGTAATTAATTTAACCCATATATATTATTTTAATCAATATAATTACTACATATAATACGTATAATTATTATATATTGGATTATTATTAGTACTATATAACAAACTGTATCTTCACCTAAAAATATTATTCATAGCTGTCTATCGATATATTATGGAAATTTATTTCACTTTCACACACATATTATAAGAATTTCACTAATTCACATAAATATATCAATTTAAAAAAAAATTTAATGACTTATATATATAATATAGTGAAAAATTCCTTTATTATGTAGATCGTTAAATAATAATATATACACTACATTCTCATAGAATGAGTCATACGATAGGGTTGCCGAGACCTGTAGCAACCGGTCGAGACCGGCATAATATGTTTTGTTAGTAACTGTATATGCTAAACCGGCTTTGTCCCATTGTCAGCAACGTCTTAACGTTCAAGCAGTACGGTTGTTATTTACATCGCGTTGCAATTGTGTTCTCTCTTTGATATACTCGTACATGTATCACCGTTTCCGCGCATGCGTACATTAAATAATAAAAATCATTCATTTACTAACTAAATCGGCTTGGCTCCATTGTAAGTAACGTCTTCACTTCCATACAGTACAGTCGTTATTTGTATCGCAATACAATTGTGCTCTCTCTTTAATTAATCTACTCGTTTGGGTCTCATCGTTTTGTTCTCGCGTGTGCATTAATATTTTTATTACATTTATAATTATTACAACTTTCTATCAAAACATTCTGAAAAAATGTTTTCTTGCACCGTGTGTAATAAAGTATTCACAGTCAAACGTAATTTAGTGAGACACACTAAATCTCACAACGACAACAAATTGTCATTGTCATGCAATGTATGTTCGAAAGTGTTTACACGCAAGGAACACCTCACCAATCATACGAAAATAACTCAACGTAGCCATTAACTTTTGAATGATGGAACCTCGTGGTATGCTGTTGTTAGGTAAGAAGGGGAGATCGTTGTGATCATCATGTAAATATTGAGGATACGAAATATCCACCTCATACACCTTTCCTACGTCTGATGTTTCGGATAATTCGTTAAGACCGTCGAGTGTCGGTTAAATCCACCTGAAACCGCCGTATGGCATATGTTGGGACATTGCCCATCCATACAAGTTGTTGCCTATAAAATTAATTAAACGAGATTTTAACTATAATTAAATAAGAAACACACAAATACTTACAATCTTGATAAATTATCCATGACTTTGGTTTTCGATCATCGAAATCGGGTGTCTTGAAATTGTTTGCTTTTCCATATCGTTTACTCGCTTGCACTAGCCCACCACGTATTCCTATAGAAAATATAATTTTTAATATTTTATTTATTTAAAAGTTAGAAAAATTACCTTTTTCAAACATTAGCACCATATCGTATTCTGTTAAGTATTCGAGCTTTATCGATGTTAGTTTCAACATGCTATCGAAACTGAGACTTGAAATACATATGTCACGGAAATTCTCGAACACATCGGCTAGCAACAAGACGTCCACTTTGAGATAAAGATCTGAATAATGGCCTAATGTTTGGCAATTAAAGCGTTCCCAGACTTTGAGAGCGTGTTCGTATTCTTCATTGCTTATATCTGCTTCTGTTAATGTACTAAAAAATGAATCTTTCGGTGGCAAATTCGTTTCTCCCAATTTTTCCCACCCGTCTATATATTCATACGGAAAAACTCCTTTACGTGTTACGAGCTTCATATCTTCAGATGTAAATATTTTAGAGATTTCTCGGAACTTATCGAGGTCGTCGGTAACAAGATTCGAAGCTAATGTTGAAAGGCTTGAAGCCATGAATCTACACGTGTCGATAAACCTAATAGTAAAGTTACTACTAATGTATTTCGAGAATGAAATATATTTCTCCTCGCTATTAGGTATAACCGATATAGTGTTTGAATCGTATCCCAATTCACGTACGATAAAATGAACATCGTAATTCGAAAGATTATGAAGGAAACATGGTATGAATTTCGGTGTTTGCAACTTCATATTACAGTTGTTACAAAGAGTTTGTCTAAATTGCCCTGAGAGATGGTTATGATCGGCTGTTTTACGATTTTGTACGGAAGATTCTGTTTTACATAAATTGCACGTAATTGCACTGGTGTGTAGTTGTCGTTCTTCGTTACTCATATTAATTGATATATTCGTCTTTAATAGTTTTTCTACTCTTTGTGCTATTTCGACGATGGCGAAAACAAACTGTTTCGCGACATCGTCAGATGTCTTAGATTCACGAAAAATTATAGGCGATTGTGGTATATTAAACTTTTCAAGTAGTTCTGAATGGATGTCATCTGAGGCTTTAACTAAGAAGCCATAACTCATAGGATGATGAGATTGAAAAGCAATTGTATTTTTGCCTTTAGATTCCGACGTTTTTATCAATAAAGCTTCAAAATCCGCGTATACGACAATTGGGTGCCGTTGAGTTTTATGCCATGAATCAAACTCTAACATCGTATTCTCATCGGGCATGACTGGTAGAATGGGTTTATGAGGTCCGCAAATTTTCGTATGCTCTTCGAGGGCAGCTTGACCACGCAATTTAAATTTTTTCGGTTGATTATCGAAACTCGTGAAGCACCGTTTACAAAAATAAACTTTATCATGATGGGACGTCTTTTGACTTTGTACGAGTCTTGAAAAATTCGAAATGTATGTATAATGTGTGTTTTTCTTATCGTCAATTAAAAGTAGATCGAAATGTTCTTTTTTCTCCTCATCAGCAGCTTTAAGCGGGTATACGGTATATTTACAATTTTATTTTCTTTTTCGTTTTTCAGCCCATACACGTTCACTGAAACGTTCAGGTTATTTTTTTCGAATATTCGTATTTCATGAATAGGTGTCGGAAAAGTTAATCCAGAAAAATCATATTTGTTTTTATGTACTAAATAATTTTCGTCTACGCGATGTTTATTTTCACCAGTAACATGCTTTGCTAAAATAGCCCACTTAAAACAGTGTTGATCTTTATTTTGAGGATTTATAATAGCTTTTTTATTTTGAATATCAACTGGCAAAGAAATATATGAAGATCCACTCATAGGTATATACCGAAATACGGCCAACAATAATCCGTCGATCTTCTGCAGAGAAAACCCGCTACCTCTGCTCATATATGTATCTTCTTCAGAAAGGATGATCATAAAGTCGTCTTCTATTAATTTTTCAATGTTTGAATCTACGAAGACTTCTTTTGCCGATGTTTTAAATGCTCTATTTTCGGCAGAATTTTCAACGTTTGGTATATTGTAGCTACTTTCCAGTTTCAAGTTGTATTTAATAGGACGAACAATTGTGCTTTTATGTAGTATTTTAATTAAATCGTTCTTTATGAAGTTGAAAAATGCGCGATAACTACATAAATTGTTGATATTCTTTGCATAGTACCAAACGACTTTACGATGATGTGATGATGCGATTTCTATAAAACCCGGTGTTTTTACCAATTCCATTCGAGCCTTTTTTAATTTAATTGCACAAGCAGAATTCTCGTTTTCCCGTTTACGTGAATCGAAAATATCTATAATATAACGATTAAAAAAAAATTAATTTAATATAAAGATATAGTATAGTATAGTAACGAAGACATTATATCGGTATATAATGTTTATACTAAAAATAATGTTAAACATAATATACAATATACGTTGATTTAATTAAATAGATATTTATACAATCTTACCGTTATAACTATGATTTTTTTCGGTTAGCATCATATGTTTGAAAATATTACTATTGTTGTCGACCGACGAATTTTTGGTTTTTTAATTATTTGTAGATACCTCCAAATCTGTGTTTTGTTGTTTAACTGATGAAATAATATTATTGTGTGTTAAAAGAAATGAAAAATGTGTACAATGAATAGCGTACAAATAATAACTTAAATACTTACCATGAGTTATTTTCGTATGATTGGTGAGGTGTTCCTTGCGTGTAAACACTTTCGAACATACATTGCATGACAATTTGTTGTCGTTGTAAGATTTAGTGTGTCTCACTAAATTACGTTTGACTGTGAATACTTTATTACACACGGTGCAAGAAAACATTTTTTTAAGAATGTTTTGATAGAAAGTTGTAATAATTATAAATGTAATAAAAATATTTATGCACACGCGAAAACAAAACGATGAGACCCAAACGAGTAGATTAATTAAAGAGAGAGCATAATTTAATATGAGCATAAAACGACTGTACTATATGGAAGTGAAGACGTTACTTACAATGGAGCCAAGCCGATTTAGTTAGTAAATGAATGATTTTTATTATTTAATGTACGCATGCGCGGAAACAGTGATACATGTACGAGTATATCAAAGAGAGAACACAATTGCAACGCGATGTAAATAACAACCGTACTGCTTGAACGTTAAGACGTTGCTGACAATGGGACAAAGCCGGTTTAGCATATACAGTTACTAACAAAACATATTATGCCGGTCTCGACCGGTTGCTACAGGTCTCGGCAACCCTATCGTATGACTCATTCTATGAGAATGTAGTGTATATATTATTATTTAACGATCTACATAATAAAGGAATTTTTCACTATATTATATATATGTCATTAAATTTTTTTTTAAATTGATATATTTATGTGAATTAGTGAAATTCTTATAATATGTGTGTGAAAGTGAAATAAATTTCCATAATATATCGATAGACAACTATGAATAATATTTTTAGGTGAAGATACAGTTTGTTATATAGTACTAATAATAATCCAATATATAATAATTATAGGTATTATATGTAGTAATTATATTGATTAAAATAATATATATGGGTTAAATTAATTGTGTGATTTGAAAGGAGACTTAAAGAGTTTACAAACTGGCATAGTACCAGGGGTGAATGTGAATTTGGTTGTTTTCAAGAATATATTCTACACGATATTCGATAACTATATACTTTCTTTATTATAAAGGACACACCTGTTATACGTTTGTCGATAAATGTTATGCGGGTCTGTACAGATTTGTACAACCCTAACGTATGACTCATATTATAAGAATGTAGTTTATGAACACTACTTTATTTACACGAGGGGGATTATTATTATTTATCGATGTATATGACAAAGGATTTTTTTTTTACTAATGAATTAATGAGTCATTAAAAATTTAAGAAATGAACATATTTATGTGAATTAGTAAATCCTCTACAATATATTGATAAAACAGATATTATATTGTATGAATAATGTGTTTATTTAGGCGAAATTAGAGTGTGTAATATAATACTATTAATAATGAGATATTTTAAAATCATTTTTTTTTTTTTTTTTTTTTTTTTTTTTTTTTTTTTTTTTTTTATTTTAACAAAAGAATATTACAATCTGTAATAATTAATACAATAGGTAATAAGGTTAACATGACGATTACAGGGCTGGACGACTTGATTGAAGGGGGTGTCCAACGACACTACTTCACAATTCTAGATTACATATTTGATGATTAAATTAATTTTTTTTTTTTTTTTTTTTTTTTTAATTTTTTTTAATTTGAATTTAAGAGGTCTCTAGGCCAGTTCCGCTTAAGACGGCGTGGTGGGTTGTTGGGAAGCGTGAGAGAAGAAAGATTTGATATGAGTGGATTTGAATGGTTGAAAGTGTTTTTATGGAATGATTTATAGTAGTGAGAGGCTAGGGAATGAATGTTGGGGATTTTGAGGTCTGAGTGAAGGGTGAGATTGCTGACGTACCAGGGAGCATTGGTGATGAGACGAAGGCAAATTGCTTGAAAGGATTGAAATATTTGAATGTTGGATTTTTTGGATGATCCCCATAGCTGTATCCCGTATGTCATGGAAGAGCGGATGATTTGTTTGTAAATTAATAGTTTAGTGTTGAGTGGGAGATTTGATTTGAGAAGATATCTAATTTTGTGTAGTTTTATGTTAAGGGATTTTCTTTTTGTTTTTATATGATTGGCCCATGTGAGTTTGTTGTCAAGATGGACTCCGAGGTAACGGGTGACTTTAGTTTGGGGAATCATGTCGTTGTTTAGAATCATGGGGGGCTAAGACCTGGACGAAGGGAAAAAGTTATGTGCGCAGATTTGATGGGATTTATTTTAATTCTCCACAGGTTAAACCAGTTTTGAAGTTTTGTTAGGTGAGTTTGTAGTGAAGAAGAGGCTATGGTTAAGTCGTCATTTGTTGAAAATATGCCTGTGTCATCAGCGAAGGTAGCAAGGGTAGTGTTGTTGGAGTGTGGAATATCGGATGTAAATATGTTGTAGAGAGTGGGAGCTAGTATACTTCCCTGAGGGACCCCAGCTTTTACGTAGTGGATTTGTGAGAGGTCATTCTCGCAACGCACTACAAAGGAACGGTTAGATAGGAATGATTTTATTATTAAAAATAGGGGGCTGGTAGAAAACGAATTTTATAAAGGAGGCCATCGTGCCAGACACGGTCAAACGCCTGGGCTATGTCAAGGAAACACCTGTGGTATATTGTTTATTTTCAAATGATTGTGATATAATGTCGATTATTCTATGGACCTGATGTAGAGATGAGTGTTTATTTTTGAATCCGAATTGGGTGTTGGGGATTATGTTTTGATCATTTAATATAGGATTGATTCGCTTTAGTATTATTTTTTCAAGAATTTTTGAGAGAGAAGGTAAGAGACTGATAGGTCGATAAGAGGAGGGTTGGTCAGGGGGTTTGTCTGGTTTTGGAATTGGAATTATTATGGAGTGTTTCCAAACTTGGGGAATGTGAGAGAGACGAAGAATAGAGTTAAAAATGCAAGCTAGGAGGAGAATGGCTTTTTTGGGCAAGTGTTTTATTATTCGATTTGTTATGAGGTCGTGACCCGGTGATTTCTTATTTGATAATTTTTTGATGATGAACTGAATTTCACTTGGTGAGGTAGGTTTTGTAGGTAAGGACATGGGAAGACAATTTGTTACAGCTTGTTTGATATATGATGTGTGATCGATGTTGTTTATGTCGGGATGAGGAGTGAAGTTGTTTTCAAGTTGAATGGCAAAAAGGTTTGATTTTTCTGAGTTTGTTACGGCGAAAGTTCTATCAGGATATCTAATTGTGGTATTGTATTTTTTTGGTTTAGTATTCTTTTTGTGGCTTTCCAAATTGAGTTGTTTGAATTTGTTAAGGAGTGAATGATTGTTGGTAAGATTGTGATCTGTGTGTGCGTAAAGGTTTTTTAAGGAGCATGCAATATTGTTGTAGTGTTTTTTGTCACTAGGGAGGTGCGTAAGGTGCCATCGGTTTCTGGCTCGACGTTTTTCAGCAAGTAGTTGAGAGAGATGTTTAGGGGATTATAATTTTTAGGACTGGTGGACAGAGGTGTTGTAGAATTGAGGGCGGCATTTTTTATTATTGTGGTGAAGGCTGAGACAGCACAATCTATCTCAA
This sequence comes from Schlechtendalia chinensis, assembly GCA_019022885.1. NCBI lineage: Eukaryota > Metazoa > Arthropoda > Insecta > Hemiptera > Aphididae > Schlechtendalia > Schlechtendalia chinensis. The sequence goes on along the minus strand of CM032339.1, from coordinate 22,332,732 downwards.
CGACTGTTTTTAGCCGGAGATTAAGAGATATATTGTCTTCAATAATGTGTGAGAATTGTTTCCAGTTTGTTTTGCCTGGGGTAAGGGTTGGAAAATTTTTGGGTGAATGAGTTGATTGTTTAGTGTGAGTAGGATAGGAGTATGATCTGAAGAAAGGTCGAAAGAATTTGCTATGACAAGATTAGTGTGGGTAAGGTATGGACAAAGAAATCAAGGAGATCAGGGGATCTGTTTAAGTGGGTAGGCCAGTAAGTTGGCCCTGGTGGTGATAGATGTTTTAAGTTGTTTCTGAGTAGAGAGTTGTAAAGGGAGCGACCTCTAGAGTTAGTTATTTTAGAGCCCCAGCTTTGGTGTTTTGAATTGAAGTCTCCTCCTGACAAAAATGTGTTGCCAAGGGATTGAAAGTAGAGATTGAAGTCATCAGTAGTTATTTTATTGACCTGTCCGGGAGGACAGTATACTGCAGAGATTGTGGTTGGAATATGATTTAGTAATAATGAAATGTTGGTGGCTTGAAGGATAGATGTTTGGAATTGAGGGAGAGCTGAGTGAATAATGTTAGATTTTATTATGATAGCTGATCCAGCGTGAGCTGTTCCGTCGGGATGATCACAATGATGTGTTGAATAACCTGGAATGTGGAAGGTGGTGCGTGGAGTTAAGTGGGCTTCGCTTATTAAAATTATGTCTATGTTTTTTTCAGTGACATAGGCTATGAGTTCGTTTTTTTGTCTAATTAGACCATTTGCATTCCAAAGAAGGATTGTGATTGGCTGAAGGATAACTTGATGATTATTTATCATTTTTGGAGAGGATAAGGCTATTTATAAGGGTGGTTACGAGGGAAATTAGGGGGCTTATTAAATTTTAAGGTCATCAAGGAAGGAAGAAAGTTTTGAAGAAGGTATGTCGGATTCTGTTGAGTGGAGGTTGTTAGAGAGATTATTTATATTTTCCGTGGTTGCTTGGGCATACGATTTGAAGGTAGTCATTGAATTTGAAGTAGCGTTAACAATATGAGGTTTTACATTAGTATGAGGGGAATTGTGTTTTTTTGACGTAAGGAGATTTTTTTGGACAGAAGTGAGGCTTGGAATTCCTTATGAGTTGGGCATCCTCTGTAGTTTGCAGGATGGTCGCCTGCACAAAGGGCACATTTTGCTGGAAGGTTGGACGGCTTTTGACAAGTATTAGATGGGTGTTTTTCACCGCAACGAACACATTTGGGTTGATGGTTACAATAGGATCGAGTGTGGCCAAAACCTTGGCACCGGAGACATTGGATAGTTTGTTTATTTACGTGAGGCTCCTCGACTTTGATTTTGGTGTAGAATAAATATTTTAGATCAAAAATCGATTTATTATTGATGGCGGGTTCCAGATCAATAAAGAAGAGGGGGAGAGGAGATTTGGTGCTGTGTTGGATAACATTAGTTATTCTTCTTGGAGAATGACCAAGTGATAGTAGTTCTTTTTTAATTTCTTCGATTGGGGTAGTATGGTGGAGATTTCGAATAACTACGCGATACGCTCTATCCTCTTTCGATTGATAAGTGTGGTAATCTGCTTTGTTGCATTGTAAAAATTTTATAACAGCCCTATAAGAATCTGGCGATTGAGTAGAAAGTTTTACACCATTTATTGTACTTTTACAAGTGAACTGTTCACCTTTAGTTACTTCTTTGATAGTATTACAAAAGGTATTGAAGTCATTTACTGTATGAATGAAAATTGGTTGAGGGGAAGGTTTTGCTGTAATAGTGGTTGGTATATTTTGTTCAGGTTCTGGCTCCATATCGTCTGAGTTGTCATCCAGATTTTCAGAATCCTCGATTTGATTTGAAAACAGTGAAAAACGATTTTTTGAGACATATTTTTGTTGCTTTTGTTGTTGGTTGACTGAATTTGGTGATTGGGATGGTGATAAGAGTCGTTTGGAACTATTAGGAGTGTTGAAGCCGTCATCTAGAGTGGATTTTGTAGGCGAGAGAGAAGTATGAATTGGCACGCTCTGTATGCGTGATTTTTGTAAAATTAAAGGAGGGACGGTTTTATTTTTATTTGGCATGGTAACGTAAGTACCTAATTATTATTATCGCGAGATAAGATAGCGGGTCGGCCGGCTGGCCGCCGCGCGTCGTGTTGATTTATCAGTGACAATTTATTTAGTTAATTGATATAATTAATTTTTATACCAGATGTAGGTTGGCGAAGCTCCTCTTCGTTTTCGAAGCTTGAGGTTTGGCAAGTTGAAAAGTTGACACTTTTAGGAAGGTGTGTGTTTTTATTTGGAAAAAAACGGATGAAATACAGTAAATAGTAGCGGAAAAGAGAAAATAACAACGGAGCGCGTTGTTTCATAGTCAACGGACAGAACGATATGAAAATCATTATTATAATATATATTATGCGCGTGAAATGCATGCGACCATACGTGTATGTACATGCGATAAAATACAATGGGTGGCTCAATAGTGAAGACCGTTTGATTGTCATCAATCGTAATCAATCGCGAATCAAACTTAACCAATCGAGATCAATCGTAATCAATCGCGAATCAGGCTTAATCAATCTCGTATAATCATTAAATATGACATGGATGGTTGGAGGAGTATAGAGATATATAAGGTCGAATAAGGTTTACCGCCTGCAGCGGCGACAGTGGGCGGCTGTGTTAAAGATATAGCACCTTCAACGGCCGTTTGGGCGGCAATGTTAAAGGTATAGCACCTGCAGGTGCTATGGGTTTTCTATTGTTCCAGAATTCCCTCTATTATCCTACTATCCATGCCTGTTCCAAGTTCAGGACTGATAAATTTTCTTTTAGGATTCCCTGCTCATCTTGTACTATTCCTTTCTCCCCTCTTTTTGATTTTTGTATCCGTGTTTTATTTGTTGGAATATTTTTATTCATGAAAAATTGGTGTGCCATCTGATTTGCTGTTATAAGCCCAAGAGTTTTTGGTATTGATGGATCGATATATCGTTTTTTAATAATCCCCAATCTTTTTTGCTGCTATGATTCATATCATTGGTGCTGATAAGCGAGTGCCAATTTGATCTTTTTGTGTTTTATATATCTTCCAATAGCTGTTCACCTTTTTCAATTGTTTCTTTGTTAAATGGATCATCATTGTATATCTTCGCATATCTTTGGAATTATTCAGACAATTATGGAGTTAGACTTGGGATGTGTATTGTTCTGCACTTCCTACGTATGAATTTCTTAGAGCTGTGTTTTACTATTTCTAAAAATTTTTCTTAGTTATCAGCTGTTGCTGCCGATGTGTATACTTTGGTGTCTGTTTCTTCTGATGATTTGGGCCAGTTCGCTTTTTGAAAATTAAATCTTTTTCGAAAAGATGTTAACCTAACCCAAACCTTGCAGTGTATTCGCATAGTATATGGCAATGTTGCGATCGAGGTATATGGTTGCGAATTCGTTTGACAGTCTGTTGCTTCATGTAACCTCTTGCTTACAAAGATTAGGTCAGAGTTGTAGTCTTTCCTCCTTCTGCCACTTTTGAGAGAGAATGAAAGTTTGGGATCATGAATGACTGTTAAACCTTTGGCGTCTGCCCATGTTTCAACTCTATCACCGTCATCATTGTTTTTTTTTGTAATCCCACGTGAAACTATAGCTATTAAAATCCCCAACTATGATTTTTATTTTGTGGATGCCAAAATTTATAGTATCCTAAAAGATGAAAGGTCTAACAGGGGTCTTATAGATTGAAGTGACTGAACAATTTCTCAATTCGATAGATTAAATTTATATATTGGACTGCTCCTTGTAGTTTGATGATAAGATTTCTACCTCTAGTTTCACCAATAATACACTACACCATTTTTCGTGTGGTCTTTCATCTATAATCTTTATGCCTTTGATATTTGGTCTATAAATGTCAGCTGCCCGATGGTTTTCCTATATGCAAAGGATATCGCACACATTTGACTTACACATGGCTGATAGTCGATCTTCTTTTGGTTTTGATAGGCACTCAATGTTTATTGAGATCGTTTTTAGTGTTTAGGTGCTTGGCCCTAAAAAGATCAATTTTTGCTGTACATACATAATCAAAAGTTGGTTGTTTGAGTTTGCAGAAACTTTTGAGTGCAAATTAAAGCTCACCTTAACGGACATTGCTTGCTTGGTAGTAATTCTTTAGCCGTCTATGAAGTTTCCTGGAGTACACTGAAGCGAATAACATTTGTACCCCTGTATTACTACTAATACCAATACATTCTTCGATTCGAATAAAACCTAATACTACACTCTGATACGCTGAAAATGATTAAATATGATATTATATTTTGCAACAAAATTATAAAATGAATACCAGAACATTATAATTCATGATATTATATTTTTTTGTATAGCTGAAAAAGCCAAAATAAAAGGTAAATTTAAAGCAGAAACTTAAGTTTTAATTTTAAATTTCGTCTAAGTCTATTTTAATTTTATGTTAACAAAATGTTAAATATATGATATGAGTGGAATTATTTTGTGTATATAATAAACATATTGGTGTAAACTATAAAAATATAATCCTTTGGAAAATAATTTGGTAAACATATTCTTAATTAGAAATTTGTATCTAACATTATGATAAATAATATTTAAGGAAAAAAACTAGATACATTTCCTTTCTTACTTCATTTATTTATTAACTTTTCTGTTTTGGATTGTTAAAATAATGAATAATACATTGTAATAAAACTACAGAAATTCTAATAATATATTTATATTGATTATTTGAACATTGCATTTTTAAGTTAGATTAAGTTACTTTTTTACTATAAAAAGCAAGCACACATTTCAGTTCTAAATTATTCCAAACTAATTTAATAATTCTACTTTACTTGTTAAAATGTTTTAACATATGTGCAATGTTTTATACCATGAAATATTAAAATAAAGAAAAACATAGAAAAAAACCAAATGGGTTTCTTTCTAAATTTATATATCTATTGATACTTTTTCAACATTGAATTTGGTCAAATTGCTTAATTTAAAAATAGTTTACATGATACATTTAGATTTTAAATTAAACAAAATATATATTTTTAAAAACATATCATGTTTAGTTAAAAAAAAGATTAAAATTGTTCATTCATGGAAAATCAATAAATAAATTACGTAATTTCATAGTAACTATAACTAATACGTTCTACAATTCGAAAAAACTTTAAGAATACACTGTAAATAACTAAAATTATTTAATTTCTAATTAATATCTTCACTCACAGTATACTATGTATACTTGAACATAGCATTTCATAGTATTTCATTCTATTGTATATTATTAAATGACTACTAAAAAGGCAATTTGTAATTGACCCTTTAATATTACATTTAGCCCAAACTTAATTTAAATTTGTTTCAACAATATGTAGAACAAATATTAAGAATGGCATTATTTTGTGTTTGATAAATATATTGGTGTAAACTACGAAAATATAGGCATAATAATAAAATATTTTTTTTTAATATCCTTAATTGGGGAATTGTAACAAACAATTTAATAAAAAACTACCCACATAAATATCCTTTTGTGCTTCATTTATTTATATTTTCACTTTTGAAAGATTGAAATAAGGAATAATAAATAATAATATATATACATGGGTTTTCATCTTATTTTTATATTCCTTGTTGGATCATTTAAATTTTAACTTGAATTATATATTTTTATATTAACTCAGCTTGATTGGTTAAAAAAAAGAAGATAATTGTTCATCCCTTGGGAATTCAAATCATATGTCACACTATAATACACTGGAAATTATTTTATTTAATATTATTTTTTTCAAAAATATTATAACATTAACTCTAAGATAGTGCACTATATAATATTGTATTTATTTGAATAGCTGATAAAACCGAAAAAAAAGGTAAATTCAATACAGAAGACTGAATTTTACTTTCAATTTTTGTCTTATAATATTTTAATTAAATGTTTACAAAATAATAAATTTATGATATGAGTGGCATCATTTTGTGTTTGATATGAATATTGGTGTAAACTACAAGCATTTAAGCCTTTATTAAATCATGTGTTATACATATTCTTAATTAGAGATTTGTATCTAACAATATGATAAATAATATATAAGGAAACATCGAGGTACATTTTCTTTCTTACATCATTCATTTATAAATTTATAGATTTATGATTTTTATTTTTATCTCTACCACCTTTATATTTATTGCACTTTTAATTACAAAAATAATAAATAACATTCACATAATGAATTGACAAAAGCAAAATAAATAATAAAAAAAAAACATAATGATTTACAAAAAAAAACTTTATAATAGAAGTAGAATTTAAGTATAGTAGTCAGTAATTTTTTTCTGAGTAATACTTTGAATTTTTGTTTTAAAAGCGCGTTCTCTTAATCGACGTACAAACAAAATATCAGTGCTATCCATGTTCTGATCTTCTAACCATTGCAATACAGTATTCAGTGCATTTACATCTTCTGAAGGAGAAACATTACTTGTGATGATACAGCCACTTTCGTCCTCGTCGTCAATATCATACTCTTTTGCTGCAATTTGTAGAATTTGATCATCAGTTAAGATTTCATGATTTGCCAAATCTTCGTCTGCGCCACGGCAAGCCCATTCCTGTGCCTGAGAATCAGAAATTTCAGTCGTACATGTTTACTGTATCTGGTCTATGAGCGTAGAAAGTTGAATGTCATTGTTTTCAGCCACTTCATCAATTTCATTTTCTGTTCGGAAAGGAAGCAAGTGCTTCTACGATTTTTTTATGAGCATTGGCGAGACCAATTTCCAGCAATTTGCAAGACTAAAAACGGTGTCTCTTAAATTGATGGCCTTTAGAGAATCAACAAAGTTCTCACCGTGAAAACATTTACTAAGAACATTGACTAAGAGAGACTTACGATAGTTTAATTTAATATTCTGAATTACATTTTGATCCATTGGTTGAATTAGCGCTGTAGTATTGGGAGCAATTGTAACAAACAATAACAATAACCATTCGACAAGAGAGAGTCAACGAACTGACAATCGATTTTGTACTAGGAACAGTAGGTAATAAAATGACGAAATTTTTTTTTTTTCGATAACGATATCTCATAGATTATAGATTTTGTTCGCGCCATATACGTATTCGCGGGGCAATCTCTATTATTCGCTTCAGATTGTTGTTGCACTTTCATTCTTATACAAGTTATTTCGGTTTGAAACTGGTATTGTAACCGCGTTCGCATTGAATCGCGTACCGTGAGCGTGCGGATATCCGAGAATCGCTGTTGACCGGTGAAGTGCGTCGTTGATGACAGTGGTGTCATCTTCGTGATCGTCCCAAAAACGTTGATGCGCACATGACATTGCGTTTGTACGAAGACGTACGCGTTTGCTGGTGATGGTGTAATTCGCATTGCGTCCGGTTTTGATTTACACGTACAACGGTTATTTTGCGGTAGTGGCCTGTGGTATTCGTGGTTGACATTGAATTGGCGCCCGAATATCCTGTTGGTCGGAGTTTGAACATAACCTGTGTTGCCGACGTCAACAGGGAGTTAACCAAACAGTTTCGGTATTGTAGTTTCATGTTAGCACGGACACATGCCCGTGTTTGTGCATGTGCATAGTTGTTATTGTTGATTGCGCGATTACGTTCGTCATCGATACGCGAATCGATTTTGTATTATAAAAGCATTTGTTCAATTATTACTATTATTTGTGTTATTTGTATTTCTACATTGTATTTTCGGCTATCCGCGGCCACAGATTTATTGGGTTCCGGGAATTTTATTTTATGTATGAATTACGAACAAATGGATTTATATGCCGTCCGGATTATCGCGTTCACCGGATTATCAAAGCTCGACTGTATACAGAAAATAAATAAAATTATTTATTTTTTAATTAATATCCTCAACTAGAGTATAATATGTATACAGGAACATATCATTTTATAATGTTTAATTCTATTGTATATATTGGTAAATGTTTACGAAAAAGGTACATTGTAATCTACCCTTTGTTTTAAATATCACATTTATTCCAATACCAATATAAATGTGTTTCAACATTATGTAGAACAAATGTTAAAAGTCAATCAAAAGTCATCAATTTTTGTTTGATAAATATATTAGTGTAAACAACGAAAATATAAGCAAAAGAATAAAATAATTTTCTTCAAATATTTTTTATTGGGGAATTGTAATAAACAACAACCACATAGATATCCTATTATACTTCATTAATGTATACATGTTTCACTTCTGAATTGTTAAAATAAAAAATTATAAATAATAATATAAATAAATAAATATAATCTACAGTGGTCTTTATCTTATTTTTATATTCCTTGTTGGATCATTTAAATTTTAACTTAAGTTATATATTTTTGTATTAACTCAGCATGAATGAATACTAAAAGATGATAATTGTTAATCCTTAGAGAATTAAATTTATATATCACACTATAATACACTGGAAATTATTTCATTTAATATTATTATTTTTTATAAGGATTATAAAAATTACTCTAAGATATTGCACTTTATAATATTGCATTTATATGTGTAGATGGAAAAGCTTTTAGAATGGGTAAATTTAAAGCAGAAGCTTGGACTTTAATTTTACATTTTATCTAAGCTTATTTTAATTTTATGTTAACAAAATAAAATATATATATATAAATAAATATATTAGTGGCATCACTTTGTGTTAAATATGAATATGATTCTAAATTACAAACATATAAGCCATTGTTAAATCATTTGTTAAACATATTTCTAATTGGAGATATGTATCTACCTTTATGATAAATGATATTTAAAAAAATAACCAGATTCATTTCCTTTTTTGCTTCATTTATTTATAAGTTTTACTGTTTGGATTGTTAAAATAAAAAATAATACGTTGTAATATAACTACAGATGTTCTAATAATATATTTATATTCCTTATTTGAACATTGCAACTTTTAGGTAGAATAAGTTACTTATTTCTATAAAAAACAAGGACACATTTTTATTTTTAGAATAATCCAAACTAATTTTATAACTCTCTTTTACCAATTAAAAAAAAATTTTTACATTTTATGCTTTGGATTATTTAAATAAAATAGAACATATAAAAAAACCAAATGAGTTTCATTTTAAATTTATATATCTAATGATACTTTTGGAACTATGAATTTGGTCAAATTACCTAATTTTAAAATAGTTAACATCATTAATTTTATTTTTAAATTAAATAAAATATTTATTTTTATAAACCTATTTTGATTAGTTAAAATAAAAAATAAATTATTCATTCATTGAGAAATAATAATTAAATTACATAGTAACTCTGACTAATACATTCTAAGATTTAATATAATTTAATAATACACTTTAAATAACTAAAACTATTTCACTTCTAATAAATATCTTTAACCAGAGTATACTATGTATACACGAAAACTGCACTTCATAATGTTTAATTCTATTGTATATTATTAAACATATACGTGAAAGGTAATTTGTAATGGACCCTACAAAGGATATAACAATTCAATATAATATTTAGTCCAAATATAGTTTAAATTTGTTTCCACAATATGTAGAACAAATGTTAAGAGTGGCATCAATTTATGTTTGATAAACATATTGGTGTAAAATACGAAAATATAATCATTAGAATAAATTAATTTTTTACAAATATTTTAAATTTAAGAATTGTAATAAACAATGTAATGAAAAATAACCACATACATATCCTTTTATTCTTCATTTATTTATATATTTTTCACTTTAAAATTTCCAAAGTAAAGAATAATAAATAATAATGTATCTACAAGAATATTTATTTTATTTTTCTATTCCTTATTAGAACATTAAAATTTTTAAATTCGTTAAATTTCTTAAATAACAATTAGTTAAAGTTCTAAATAATTATTTTAACATAAACTATATATTGCAATATCGTCTCAGCATGATTGGTTTAAAATAGAGGATAGTTTTCCTTTTTAACAGTTCATCTCTAGGAAATTAAAATAATATATCACACTATAGTACCCTGGAAATTATTTCTTTAATATTATTTTTTTCGAAAATATTATAACATTAACTCTAAAATATTGCATTTTCTAATATTGTTTTTCTTTGTGAAGCTGCATTTTCCAAGAATTTAGGTAAATTTAAAGCTGAGGCTTGAACTTAATTTTTCTATTTTGTCTTAGCCTATATTAATTTTATGTTTACAAAATGATTAATATATGATATGAGTGGTATCATTTGGTTTTTAATGTGAATATTGGTGTAAACTTCAAACATATATGTACATTGTTAAAAAAATTGTTATACTTAATGAATATTCTTAATTGGAGATTTGTAAGTTACATAATGATAAATAATATTTAGGAAAATATCCAAATAAAATCCCTTCCTTACATCATTTATTTATAAATTTTTTTGTTTTAAAGTGTTAAAATAATGAATAACACATTATAATAAAACTATAGAATTTCTCTATAAATATTAATATTTTTTATTGGATTTTACCAAGTTTTAATTAATTTAGAATTTTTTTTAAGAAAACAGCAAACACATAATTTACTTTTAACATAACATAAAAATATTTTTATAATTCTCGACTTTCAGTTAAAAATATGTTTTAACAATTTACGATATGGAATATTATCATTAAGAAAAATATATTCAAATACTCGTATATATCCAATAAAATTTCAGCAATTTTGAATTTGGTCATATTACTTAATTTAAAATAAAGTTTACATCGTTCATTTTATTTTTAAATTGAATAAAATAATTTTTTTATAATCTTATTTTGATATTTAAAAAAAAAGTAAAATTGTTTATACTTGGGTAATTAATAAATAAATTACCTAATTTCCTAGTTACTATGACTTATACGTTCTGCGATTCGTATACAATTTAAGAATACACATTAAATTATAATTAATTATTTATTCTAATGCATAATAAGTATCTTCAACCAGAGTGTCATATTTATACACGAATATTGAACTTCAATATATTTAATTCTATTGTATACTATTAAATGATTACGATAAAGGTAATTTGTAATCGACACTTCTATCTACATTTCGTCCATACCTAATTTAAATTTGTTCATACAATATGAAGAACAAATGTTAAGAGTGGCTTCAATTTGTGTTTGACAAATATATTGGTGTTAATTACGAAAATATAACATAAGAATAAAAAAACCTTTTTTAAATATTATTTGGGAAATTGTAATAAACAATTAAATAAAAACATCTACATACATATTCTGTCGTGCTTTATTTACTTATACATTTTTACCATTGACTTGTGTGAATAAAGAATGAAATTAATTTATATTAAAATGGGGTATTTTCTTATTTTTATATTCCGTATTGAATCATTTAAATTTAATTTTAATAATTTTATTAAATCAACATGATTGGTTAAAAAAAATTGTTTTTTCCCTAGGGAATAAAAAATATAATACACAAAATACAATGGAAAGTTTTTATTTTTAAAAATAATTTTTTTTTAAAAAGGATTAATTGTTTTACTGTATGATAGTGCACATTAAAATATTTTATTTGTTTAGATTGATGAAATTTAAAATTTAATGCAGGTAAATTTAAAGCGAAAAATTGGACTTTAATTTAAGACTTAATATAAATATTTTAATATTATGTTTAAAAAAAAAAAACATATTATATAATTGCTTCATTTTGTGTTTAGTAAGAATATTATCGAAAACTTCAAATATATAAGCTTTTGTTGAATAATTTTCATTCATATTCTTAATTAGAGATTTGGATCTAACATATGATAAATAAATATAGAAAACATTGAGATTCATTTCCTTTTTAGATCATTTATTCATACATTTTACTATTTTGGATTATTAAAATAAGAATATACATTATTAAATCTAAATAAGATTTTCATATTATATTTATAATTTTTATTAGAACATTGCAATTTTTTAGTTAAGTTAAGAAATTTTTTATAAAAAGCATGCACACCTTTTAATTTTAAAATCCAAATTTTATTTAATAACTTTTTTACCAGTCAAAAGAAATATTTTTTATTTTTACATGGAATATTAACATAATGGAAAAATATAAAAACAAAACAAAATTAGTTTTTTTAAATTTTAAATGTCCAATAATATTTTGGCAATTTGAATTTGGTTGAAATTACTTATTTTAAAAAATGTTTACATTAATTTTTTTTTTAATTAAATAAAATATATATTTATAAATTATCTTAATTAGTTAAAAAAAGTAAAATGTTCGTTTTAGAGAATTAAAAAATAAATTACATAAATTTCCTACTTCTTGCGTATATCTTCTGCGATTCAAAAAATAATTTAAGAATAAACAATAAAATCTCAACTCTAATTGATATTTTTAACGAGTATCATATTTATACACGAACAATTGCACTTCAATATATTAATTCTATTGTGTATACTATTAAATGATTACGATAAAGGTATTTGTAATCGACACTTCTATCTACATTTCGTCCTACCTAATTTAAAATTTGTTCATACATTATGTAGAAAAAAATGTTAAGAGTGGATCATTTGTGTTTTGTCAAATATATTGGGGTTAACTACAAAATATTAGCATTAAAATTAAAAATATTTTTTTTCAATATCCTTTATTAGGGAATTGTAATAAACAATTAAAATAAAAAGGTTTGGTTTAGTTAAATCACATCTTCTGATGATTTATTTTTATTTTTCACTATTGAATTGTTTAAAAACAATGAATAAAAATAATAATATATATACAGGGGTTTTGTTTTTATATTGATTTCCTTATTAGATCATTTAAACTTTAAATTAATTATTAATTTTATTGACTCGCCATGATTGGTTAAAGAAAAATGAATAAATGTTCATCCCTAGAGTATTAAAATTATATGACCTATAATACGCTTGAATTTATTTCGTTTAATATTATTTTTTTATATAAAATTATAACATTTCCTTTAAGATAATGCACTTTACAATATTTATCTGTTTTTATAGTTAAAAGGACCCTCATTATTGGTAAAATTTTAAAAGCAGAAGCTTGGATTTTTTTTTAACTTAGTGTATTCTATATTAATTTTATGTTTAGAAAAAGATAAATACAGAGTGGGGCACTAGAACGGCTCCGATTTTAAAGTAGATTTTCTCAGTAGTAATTAAGATAAGAATTTTTATTTATATTATTAGTCCAGAGAAAATATTCCGTTTTAGTAAACATGGAATAATAATGTAGTGGTGAACAACATGCTTTTGCGATAAAGACGTTTTACAAAAATAATGACAGTTAAATAACTATCTTTAAAGAAACGGGTTCAGCATTAAAAAGAAACCCCCCCCCCCCCCCCCCCCCCCCCCCCCCCCCCCCCCCGGGGTTCTCATAAAGAGTTCAAGACGTTCTGTACGAAAATATGCGTTATCCTTAAATTTATCCAGTAGAAGTCTACGTTGGATTTTACACGGCAACTTAATCTTTCACCCGTATTAAGTGCAGATGGTTCAAAGAATTAAAATTTGCAGATCTCTATGAGCCACCAACAACTTTTTGTCGAGAAATGGTAACCTGGATGGACGAGAACGAAAACTTTATTCAAAATGTTTAAATGCTGATGAAGCATTTTCCATCTTGATGGTTTTGTGAGGTAAGCAAAATGGTCGATATTGGTTTGAAGAAATCTACACAGTTCATCAACGACCTTTACACAGCGATCGATTAACAATATAGTGTGCCATTTACATTATGGGCGTTATTGGCCCGGTTTTGCATGAGGAAAATAGACGGGCAACAAATTAAAGTTAATTCGAATCGTTATATCAATATGATCAATAAATTTTTGGTCGGTGAACTAAACAAAGTTTCCTCAAAGTTATAACTTTTGTTCAAACAAGATGACAACACATTTTACACGACTCGTATAAATACAATGCTACACAAATTTTTGGGAATCGATTTATTTCCAATAATGGTGATATTCATTAGCCACCTCAATCACCTGATTTAACAGTATGTGATTTCTTTTTGTGGGGGGTTAAAAAAAAAGGAAAGTCTATGCACAGAAACCTTGAAATATTGACAAACTAAAAAAACAAATTTAAGAAGAAATTTGCTGTACACCTTTGAAAGTAATACACCGTGTAGAGGAAAATATAAGTAGTCGGCTAGAAGAGTACATAAGAAGAGATGACAATCATCTTGAAGACATCGGTTTTTTAAAATAAATAGCAAGTTATGTACTTCCATATAATTAAAAATAATTAAATTTTATTCGTTTTTTATTTTTTATATTTATCTTTGAAAATCGGCCCGCTTTAATGCTCCACCCTGTATATAATATAAGTGGCATCATTTTGTGTTTAGTAAGAAATATTGGTGTAAACAAAAACATATAAGCTTTTGTTAAATAGTTTTTGTGATATATTTTTAATTAGAGAATTGAATATAACTATATGATAAATAATATTTAGAAAAAAAGCCAGAAACATTTCTTTCCTTAATTCATTTATTTTTACATTTTTTGATTGGCCTATTCAAATAAATCATAATACATAGTTTTAAAACTATAAATATTCTTATCATATATATTTATATATATATATACCTTATTCAAACATTGCAGTTTTAGTTAGGATAAGTTACTTTTTTCTATAAAAAGCAAGCACAAATTTCATTTATAAATTAATCCAAAATAATTAAATAACGCTACTTTACTTGTTAAAGCTAAACATTTATGCCAGGAAAACAAAGAAAAACATATCAAAAATTACCTAATGAGTTTATTTTAAATTATATTTCTAATGATACTTTTGAAACATTTAATTTAGTCAAATTATTTAATTTAAAAATAGTTTCCATCATATATTTTATCTTTAAATAAAACAATTTTTTTAAACTAATTTAATTAGTTAAAAAAAAAGAACAAAAGTGTTCAATCATAGAGAATTAATACAATGATGATATAGTTTCCTAGTTACTATGGACTAATACATTCTGTGATTCGAATAAAATTTAAGAATACAATATAAATCACTAAAAACAATTTTATTTCTAATAAATATCTACAAATTGAGTATAGTATGTATACTTGAACATTGCATTTCATAAAATTTCGTTCTAATGTATATTGTTAAATGACTATAAAAAGGTAATTTGTAATGGACCTACTGTTTTAAAATGTAATATTTAGTCCAAATGTAATTTAAATTGGTTTATACAATATGTAAAACAAATTTTAAAAGTGGCATTAATTTATGTTTCATAAATATATGGTGTAAACTACAAAAATATAAGCATTGAAATTAAATAATCTTTTTTCATATCCGTAATTGGGGAATTGTAATAAACATTTAATAAAAAAAAAACCAAATACATATCCTGTCACGCTTTATTAATTTATAAAATTTTTCACTTCTGATTTATTAAAATAAAGAATAATAAATAATAATATATCTACAAAGGGGTATTAACTTATTTTTATATTCCTTATTGAATTATTTAAACATTAAATTATATTATATTTTTCTATATAACTCAACATGATTGGTTAAAGAAAGAAAGATAAATGTTCATCCCTTGAGAATTAAAATAATAATTTACACCATAAAAGGCTGGGAAGTTATTAAATTTAAAATTATTTTTTTTTTTTTTTTACAAAAATAAAACGTTTACTCAAAGATATTGCAAATTAGAATATTGTATTTCTTTATAGATGTAAAGGACTTATTATCCAGGTAAATTTACAGGGAAAGCTTGGACTTAATTCTTACACTTAGTCTAACCCAATTTTAACTTTATGTTTTTAAAAGATAGATATATAATAAAGCGACATAATTTTGTGTTTAATAAAAAAATTGGTGTAAACTACAAACATATAAGCCTTTATTAAATAATTTGTTTATTCATTTATTTGAAATTTGTATCTATAATTTTAATAAATAATATATAAGAACACATTGAGATTCATTTCCTTTCTTAAAACATTTATTTATAAATTTTCTGTTTAGGATTGTCAAAAAAAGAATAATACATTATTATTAAACTAAATAAGATCTTATCATATATTTATAATTCTTATTAGAACATTGCAATGTTTAGTTACGTTAAGATACTATTTTCTATAAAAAGCATGCACACCTTTAAATTTTAAAATTAATCCAATCTATTCAATAACTCTGCATTACTAGTTAAAAAAAATGTTAACATTATATGCCATGGAATATTAACATAAGAAAAACATACCCAAAAAACCAAATGAGTTCCATTATAAATTTATATATCCAATAAAATGATAGCAACCCTGAATTTGGTCAAATTAGTTATATTAAGTATATTTTGCATCGTATAATTTTTTTTAAAATTAAATTCAACATATTTTTTTTAAATCTGATTTTGATAAGTTTAAAAATAAAAAGTAAAATTATTCATTCTTGGAAGTTTAATTAATAAATTGCTTCATTTCCTAGTTACTATGACTTATAATATTTGCGATTCTTATAAAATTTAAGAATACACATTAAATAACAAAAATTATTCAATTTTTAAATAATATCTTCAAATAGAGTATCATATATATACAAGAACATTGCACTTCGTAATATTGAATTCTATTGTATACAATTAAATGTCTACGAGAAATATATATTGTAATCGACACTTTGTTTTGAATTTTACATTATAACATACCTAATTTTAATTGATATATACAATATGTAAAACAAATGAAAATATGGGCATCAATATGTGTTTTGATAAATATATTAATGTAAACTACGAAAATATAAGCATAAGATTAAAATATTTTTTTTTGATATCCTTAATTGTGTAATTGTAAAAAATAATTATATATTAAAACATTAACATACATGTCCTCTCATGCTTCATTTATTTATAAATTTTTGTCTTCTGAATTGTTAAAATAATAGAATAATAATTACAAATATATCTTATAGGGGTTTTTATTTTATTTTTACAATTCTTATTGGATAATTTAAATTTTAAATTAAATAATATTTTTTTATATTAACTCAAAATGATTGGTTAAAAAAAAAGGAAAAAATGTTCATCTATAGTGAATGAAAATTACTTATTACTCTATAATACAGTGGAGAATATTTATTTAATATATATTTTTTTCAAAAAAATTATAACACTTACACTAAGATAACACATACAATATATTATTTGTTTATATAGATGGAAACATTCTGTTTAGAGGTAAATTAAAAGTAGATGCTTGGACATTAATTTAGACATAGTCTAATTCTATTTTAACTTTATGTTTTTAAAAAGATAAATATATAATATAAATGTCGTCGTTTTGTGGTTTAGTAAAAATATTGGTGTAAACTACAGACATATAAGCATTTGTTAAATAATTTGTTATACATATTTTTAATAAGAGATTTGTAACTAATATGTGATAAATAAACAAATGAAAACCCTTTCTACTTTTTCTTACTTTATTTATTTATAAGTTTTTATGTTTTGGATTGTTAAAATAATGAATAATACATTGTTATAAAACTACAGAAGTTCTAATATTATAATTATATTTAATATTTGGATATTGCAGTTTTAAATTAGTTAAAGTTACTATTTCTAAAAAGCAAGCAAACAAAAACTAATTTAATAACTGTACGTTAACAATTAAAATATAATATTAGCGTTTAAGGCTATGGAATATTATCAAAAAGGAATACATATGCAAAAAAACCAAATTAGTTTCATTTTAAATTTAAATATCCAATAAAATTATATCAACTCTGAATTTGGTCAAATTACTTAATTTAAAAATAGTTTACATCGTACATTTTTATTTTTTTTATAATTTTTTTTTGATTAGCTAAAAAAAAAAGTAAGATTGTTCATTCTTGGAAAATTCATAAATTAATTAAATAATTTCCTATTTGTTATTGCTTATACGTTCTGCGATTTGCATAAAATTTAAGAATACACTGTAAATCACTAAAACTATTTCATTTCTAATAAATATCTACAACCAGAGTATACTATGTATACTTGAACATTGTATTTCATAATAATTCGTTCTAATGTACTCGTATATTGTTAAATGTCTACGAGAAAAGTAATTTGTAATCAACGTACTGTTTTAAATATTACATTCAGTCCAAACGTAATTTAAATTGGTTTATACAATATGTAGAACAAATGTAGCGATTGGCATCAATATGTGTTTGATAATTATATTTTTGTAAACTACGAAAATATATGCATAAGAATAAAATATTTATATATTTTTCACTATTGAATTGTTAAAATAAAGAATAATAAATAAAAAAATATATCTACAGGGGTTTTTATTTTATTATAATAGTCCTTATTAAATTATTAAAACTTTAAATTAAATTTTCAAATTTTTTTTATTAACTCAGCATGATTAGTTAAGAAGAAATATATATGAATGTTCATCCCTAGGGATTTAAAATAATAAATTACACTATAATACGCTAGAAGATCTTTTTCTTAAAATTATTTTTTTTTTACAAAAATTAAAACGTTTACTCAAAGATATTGCTAATTAGAATATTGTATTTCTTTATAGATAATAAGTACCGTTATACAGGTAAATTTACTGCGAAAGCTTGGACTTTAATCTTACATTTAGTCTAACCCTATTTTCACTTTATGTTTTTAAAAAAGAAAATATATAATATAAGTGACGTAATTTTGTGTTTAATAAAAAAATTGGTATAAATTACAAACATATAAGCCTTTATTAAATAATTTGTCATTCATATTAGTAGTGTAATAAAGGGAATTCTTGGCCATAGGGAAACCCATAGCACCTGCAGGTGCTATACCTTTAACACGGCCGCCCAAACGGCCGTTGAAGGTGCTATATCTTTAACACGGCCGCCCACTGTCGCCGATGCAGGCGGTAAACATTATTCGACCCTGGTACCTCAATACTCTTTCATCACTGTATTTAAAGCTTACATATCACTATACTCCCCCACCCTTCCATGTTATATTTAATGATTATACGAGATTGATTAAGCCTGATTCGCGATTGATTACGATTGATCTCGATTGGTTAAGTTTGATTCGCGATTGAGTAAGTTTGATTCGCAATTGATTACGATTGATAACAATCAAACGGTTTTCACTTATGAGCCCCCCATTGTATTTTATCGCATGTACATACACGTATGGTCGCATGCATTTCACGCACATAATATATATTATAATAATGATTTTAAAATATCTCATTATTAATAGTACTATATTACACACTCTATTTTCGCCTAAATAAAAACATTATTCACACAATATATTATCTGTTTTATCAATATATTGTAGAGGATTTTCTAATTCACATAAATATGTTCATTTCTTAAATTTTTAATGACTTTTTAATACATAAGTAAAAAATTATTTTACCCACACATACATAAATAATAACATATTTCACTCCCCCTCGTGCAAATGAAGTAGTGTTCATGAACTACATTCTTATAATATGTGTCATACTTTAGGGTTGTACAAATCTTTCCAGACCCGTATAATATTTATCCACAAATGTATAACAGGTGTGTCCTTTATAATATAGAAAGTATATAGTTATCGAATGTGTAGAATATATTCTTGAAAACAACCAAATTCACATTTACCCCTGGTACTATACCAGTTTGTAAACTCTTTAAGTCGCCTTTCAAATCACACAATTAATTTAACCCATATATATTATTTTAATCGATATAATTACTACACATAATACGTATAATTATTATATATTGGATTATTATTAGTACTATATAACAAACTGTATCTTCACCTAAAAATATTATTCATAGGTGTCTATCGATATATTATGGAAATTTATTTCACTTTCATACACATATTATAAGAATTTCACTAATTCACATAAATATATCAATTTAAAAAAAAATTTAATGACTTATATATATAATATAGTGAAAAATTCCTTTATTATGTAGATCGTTAAATAATAATATATACACTACATTCTCATAGAATGAGTCATACGATAGGGTTGTCGAGACCTGTAGCAACCGGTCGAGACCTGCATAATATGTTTTGTTAGTAATTGTATATGCTAAACCTGCTTTGTCCCATTGTCAGTAACGTCTTAACGTTCAAGCAATACGGTTGTTATTTACATCGCGTTGCAATTGTGTTCTCTTTTTGATATACTCGTATATGTATCGCCGTTTCTGCGCATGCGTACATTAAATAATAAAAATCATTCATTTACTAACTAAAACGGCTTTGCCCCATTGTCAGTAACGTCTTCACTTCCATACAGTACAGTCGTTATTTGTATCGCAATACAATTGTGCTCTCTCTTTAATTAATCTACTCGTTTGGGTCTCATCGTTTTGTCACCACGTGTGCATTAACTTTTTTATTGTATTTATAATTATTACAACTTTCTATCATAACATTCTGAAAAAATGTTTATTTGCACGGTATGTAATAAAGTATTTACAGCCAAACGTAGTTTAGTAAGACACACTAAAACTCACGACAATAAAAAATTCCCATGCAATGTGTGTTATAAAGTGTTTACACGGAAGGAATACCTAACCAATCATACGAAAAAAATTCATAGTAAGTATCTTAATTATTATTTGTATGCTAATCATTATACATATTTATTATTTATTTTAACAGATAATAATGTTAATTTACCAGTAAAACAATAAAACACAGATTTGGAGGTATCTACAAATAATTCAAAAACCGAAAATTCGTCGGTCGACAACAATAGTAATATTTTCAAGCATATGATGCTAACCGAAAAAAATCATAGTTATAACGGTAAGATTGTATAAATATCTATTTAATTAAATCAACGTATATTGTATATTATGTTTAACATTATTTTTAGTATAAACATTATATAATTAACATTATAATTTTTTTTTTCATCGTTATATTATAGATATTTTCGATTCACGTAAACGGGAAAACGAGAATTCTGCTTGTGCAATTAAATTAAAAAAGGCTCGAATAGAATTGGTAAAAACAAGGGTTTTATAGAAATCGCATCATCACATCATCGTAAAGTCGTTTGGTACTATGCAAAGAATATCAATAATTTATGTAGCTATCGCGCATTTTTCAACTCCATAAAGAACGATTTAATTAAAACATTACATAAAAGCACAATTGTTCGTCCAACTAAATACAACTTGAAACTGGAAAGTAGCTACAATATATCAAACGTTGAAAATTCTGCCGAAAATAGAGCATTTAAAACATCGGCAAAAGAAGTCTTCGTAGATTCAAACATTGAAAAATTAATAGAAGACGACTTTATGATCATCCTTTCTGAAGAAGATACATATATGAGCAGAGGTAGCGGGTTTTCTCTGCAGAAAATCGACGGATTATTGTTGGCCGTATGTCGGTATATACCTATGAGTGGATCGTCATATATTTCTTTGCCAGTTGATATTCAAAATAAAAAAGCAGTTATCAACCCATAAAATAAAGATCAACACTGCTTTAAGTGGGCTATACTGTCAAAACATATTGTAGGATAAAAAGGTAATATTATTTAATTTCTTATATAATTTATATCTGATTAACTAATTTACAGGTATTCGAGGTGGCTTAACACAGGCAAGTATGCGATACGCGAAAGCGAATAACCCAAAAATGGCCGATTACGATAACACTAAACCAAATTCTTATTTGATATGCCAAGATTGTAAGTATATACATGTATAATTTATTTTTTCAAAAAAAAATATTTTAATTTAACTTATTTTCAAGTAATAACTTATACGGATGGGCCATGTCGCAGTACATGCCATACGGTGGTTTTACGTGGATCGAACCGACACTCGACGGTCTTAACGAGTTAACAGAAACGTCAGACGTAGGAAAAGTGTGTGAGATAGACATTTCATATCCACAACATCTTCATGACAAACACAACGATTTGCCGTTCCTCCCGTCTAACGGAATACCACCCAGATCAAAAATTCAAAAACTAATGGCAACGTTAGAGAAGAAGGAGCGATATATCGTGCATTACCGAAGTTTAAAACAGGCTATTGCTAATGGGCTAAAAGTTGAAAAAGTAAATTTTATTTTAAGCAATGTTATAGCATTATTAATAATTTTATTATATATTATAGGTACATAGAGTATTGGAATTTAAACAGTCACCATGGCTTTCCAAATATATTTCACTCAACACCGAAATGAGGAAACATGCAAAAAACGATTTTGAAAAAGATTTTTTCAAGTTAATGAACAATGCAGTATTTGGTATGTTATTATTTTAATATTAATATAATTAGTATTAATATTTTAGATAATATATTATTTTTAGGAAAAATTATGGAAAATGTACGAAAACGTATGAAAATGGAATTAGTTTCTTCAGATACCAAGCTGCAAAAATTGATTAATAAACCACCTTTCAAATACGCAATGTCATATAATGAAAACTTATCCCTCGTAGCTATGGATAATAATATCATTAAATTTGATAAACCAATTTATATCGGTTTTGCAGTGTTAGACGTTTTAAAAACGTTAATGTATGATTACCATTACAATGTAATGAAACGTCATTATAAAGACTTAATTACATTAATGTACACAGACACAGGTATATTATGTTATTTATTTACATGTTTTTATTATTTTATTTATTTATTTATTTATTTTAGATTCGCTGGTATATTATATACAGACAGAAGCCTTTTATAAGGATCTGCAAGAAAATTCAAGCTTGCTGAGTCGCATGGACACCTCAAATCTCCCCCAAAATCATCCATGTCATATCCAGCACCGTAAAAAGATACCGGGACTTTTTTCAGACGAGACGGATGGAAAAATAATGTCAGAATTTATCGCGTTAAGAGCAAAATCGTATGCATATAATATTGAAGGAAAAGAGCAGATCAAAGCTAAAGGCATCAGAGGCCATGTAGTTAAAAACCACATAACCTTGGAAAATCACAAGAAGTGTTTATTCGGTGACCAGGATTATAGCAAATATACAGATAACGTTTCCATCAGGTCATTCAAACACCACATTATGACTATCGAAACAAAAAAATTAACTTATAACAGGCATGACGATAAACGTTATGTTATAGAAGATCTAATACACACTTTAGCTCATGGCCACTATAAAATTAAATGAGTTAATTAAACATATAGATTAAAACTAATTAACTAATTTTTATTATATGTTACAGCAAAATAATGACCGAGATAGAATCCGATGAACATGCCGATAATTAGTTGTAAATAACTATATATATATTAAATATGTAAATATAAAATACATATGTATACGTATAATGTCTCTACATAAACGTTTTAATTTGAAATCAGTTTGTTTTTACATGTTATTGTACCAAGATTGGAACATTTGAATTTTGATTAGTTAATTAGTTAATTTATTTATTTTAATAAAATTAGTTAGTTAGTTTATGTAGTTCATGAACACTACTTTATTTGCACGAGAGGGAGTGAAATATGTTATTATTTATGTATGTGTGGGTAAAATAATTTTTTACTTATGTATTAAAAAGTCATTAAAAATTTAAGAAATGAACATATTTATGTGAATTAGAAAATCCTCTACAATATATTGATAAAACAGATAATATATTGTGTGAATAATGTTTTTATTTAGGCGAAAATAGAGTGTGTAATATAGTACTATTAATAATGAGATATTTTAAAATCATTATTATAATATATATAATGTGCGTGAAATGCATGCGACCATACGTGTATGTACATGCGATAAAATACAATGGGGGGCTCAATAGTGAAGACCGTTTGATTGTTATCAATCGTAATCAATCGCGAATCAGACTTAATCAATCGCGAATCATATTTAATCAATCGCGAATCAAACTTAATCAATCGCGAATCAAACTTAACCAATCGAGATCAATCGTAATCAATCGCGAATCAGGCTTAATCAATCTCGTATAATCATTAAATATGACATGGAAGGGTGGGGGAGTATAGAGATATGTAAGGGTTAAATACAGTGATGAAAGAGTATTGAGGTACCAGGGTCGAATAATGTTTACCGCCTGCATCGGCGACAGTGGGCAGCCGTGTTAAAGATATAGCACCTTCAACGGCCGTTTGGGCGGCTGTGTTAAAGGTATAGCACCTGTAGGTGCTATGGGTTTCCCTATGGCCCAGAATTCCCTTTATTACACTACTCATATTCTTAATTTGAAATTTTTTTATAATCTTTTTTTTATTAGTTAAAAATAAAAAGTAAAATTATTCATTCTTGGAAATTTAATTAATAAATTGCATAATTTCCTAGTTACTATGGCTTATAGTATTTGCCATTTTATTAAAATTTAAGAAAACACATTAAATAATTTAAATTATTCAATTTTTAAACAATATCATCAAACAGAGTATCATATTTATACACGAACATTGAATTTCGTAATATTTAATTCTATTGTATACTATTAAATGGCTACGAGAAAGGTAAAATGTAATCGACAATTTGTTTTGAATTTTACATTTAGTCCATACCTAATTTAAATTTGTTTATACAATAATGTAGAACAAATGATAAGATCGGAATTAATTTCTATTTAATAAATATAATGGTGTTAATTACAAATATATAAGCATAAGATTAACAATTTTTTTTTTGATATCCTTTTTGGGTAAACTTCTGTCATGCATGTCAAACATGTCCCATAAAGATTCATTTATTTATGAATTTTTCACTACTGAATTGTTAAAATAAAAGAATAATAATTAACAATTGTAACGTGTCGAAATTTGGAGAGGCAATCAGTAGGACTGATTATGGTGTCTTTGGGCCTAGTTGCTGTCACCCGGTCTGTACGGGTCGACTGGTCATACACCATTTAATCCCCACTGTTTTTTTTTCTTATCGTCGACTAAATGCCCCGCCGACAATAAGGTCCCTCTACTATTATAAGTTGCCGCTCTCTCGTCCAGCATACGCCGACAGAGAATGATATACGCTGCGACTGTTTTTTTTTTTGTTTTTGATACATATCTATTGTTTCGGTGTAATAAACATATTGTTTTGATTTAATATATACAGATTGTTTTCGATTTAATAATTGTTTTTTTTTTTTGCTCGCGTCGTGAGTTAGTTGTGACAAATACATACGCATACGTATAAAACTAAAAATAATAATCTGAGGAAAATACGACATTTATCGCGTGTGCGCTCGCCCACCCGTCCGCCTCACCACTCGTCCGTCTGACCGGTACCGTGTTTCACATATACAGCTATACGTATATGCGTTATCTCCGTTGCACGGATAACGCGGTGGACTGTGCAGCGAACGTGTTTGTTACAAACCAACTACCACGTGTGATTACCGTCATCCACTCGTCCGCCGACCGACTTCGTTGCGGTGACCGATCGACGAGCGAACAAAACCTATCGGCTTGTTAGTATCGACTCCCGAGGTCTAATCGGCCAGTAGGTCACTGCTTAGTGTCCCCCTGGGCAGTGGGTACGAAGTAGGCCCCAGAATATACTAGGCCGAAAAGTTACACAATATATCTACATGGTCTTTTATCTTATTTTTACAATTCTTATTGAAACATTAAAATTATAAATTAAATAATAAATTTATATATTCACTCAAAATGATTAGTTAAAAAAATGGATAATTGTTTATCCCTGAATGAATGAATATCACATATAATACTATAATAAGCAGGTGAATATATCATTTAATATTATTTTTTTTCAAAAAGATAATAACATTTACACTGAGATAATGTTTTATAATCTTTACAATATTTTATTTGTTTATATAGATGGACAATTTATCTATAAAAGTAAATTTATAGCAGAAAATGGGACATTAATTTTACACGTAGTATAATCCTATTTTAACTTTATGTAATTAAGAAGATAAATATATAATATAAGTGGTATCGTTTTTTGATTAGTAAAAAAATCGGTGTATACTACTAACATATAAGCATTTGTTTAATATTATGTCTTTCATATTCTTTTTTAGAAATTTGTATCTAACATTACGATAAATATTATATAAGAAAACATTGAGATTCATTTCCTTTCTTAAAACATTTTTTTGTTTAGGATTGTTAAAATAATGAATAAAACATTATTATAAAACAACAGAAAATTTTATCATATTTTTATATTCCTTCTTTGAACACTGCAATTTTTAGTTATGTTAAGTTGAAAATTTCTAAAAAAGCATGAACACTATTTATTTTTAAAATATTCCAATCTATTCAATAACTCTACATTACTAGTTAAAAAAAAATGTTTACATTATATGACATAGATTATTAACATAAGAAAAACATTTCCAAAAAAACCAAATGAGTTTCATTTTAAATTTATATATCCAATAAAATGATAGTAACTCTGAATTTGGTCATATTACTTAATTTAAAATTAGTTTGCATCGTACAATTTTTTTTAAATTGAAAAAAAATATTTTTTTATAATTTTTTTATTGATTAGTTAAAAATAAAAATTAAAGTTATTCATTTTTGGAAATTTAATTAATAAATTGCATAATTTCCTAATTATTATGGCTTACTCGTTCTGCGATTAAAATAAATTTAGAGAATACAAATTAAATAACAAAAATTATTCAATTTTTAAATAATATCTTCATACAGAGTATCATATTTACACACGAACAATGCTATTCATATGTTTAAATTATATTATATACTATTATATATCTACGAGAAAGGTAATTTGAAATCGACACTATTTTTGAATATTACATTTAGTCCAAACCTGATTTAAATTTGTTCATACAATATGTAGAACAAATGTCAAGAGTTGAATCAATTTGTGTTTGATAAACATATTGGTGTAAACTACGAAAATATTAGAATAAAAATAAAATAATTTTGTATTATATCCTTAATTGAGGAATTGTATAAACGATTAAATAAAAAACATCTACATACTTGTCTTCTCATGCTTTATTTATTTATAAATTTTTCACTCTTGATTTGTTAAAATAAAAGAATAATAAATAATATTTCATCTAAAGGAGTTTTAATCTTATTTTTACAATTCTTATTGGATCTTTTAAATTTTAAATTAAAAATATAATTTTATATTAACTCAAAATGATCGGTTAAAGAAAATTGATAATTTATTATTGTATATTATTTATTTATTGTTTATTTATTATTGTTTATAATTGTTCATCCCTAGTGAATAAAAATAACTTATCATACTAAAACACGAAGGAGATATTTCATTTAATATTTTTTTTTTTTTATAACTTTTACTCTAGGATATTGCACATTAAAATATTGTTTGTTTTTGTATAGATGGAAACAAAATTTATTATGGTAATTTTAAATCAGAAGCTTAAACATTAATTTTACACACAAAATGTTTGAAACCCAAATCACAAAAAATTATACACAATAACCGCGTATACGTATTTCGACAACTACGTTGTCATCATCAGCGCAAGCTACTAACCGTTAAATTCTATATACGCCCGTATTTATACAGTTTTTATTATCGATGACGACAGCACAAACTCCCTCCGATTGGTCGTGAGTCATCCAATCACGCAGACCGGAATTCTATGTTATCGCTATTCTGTTTATATTAAATTAATTTCAATAATGAATTTTGTAATGGACTTAAGTCCCAGTTTAACAAATTATTTTTATTTTTTGACATTTCTATTGCTTCTCTTATGTTCAATTCTTTATAATTAATTACATTTTTTAAAAGTTTTACTGACTTAATATTATGGTTGGTATTCAATAAATGTTCCGCGACAGGAGATTTTTCGTCTTCTTGATTTTTAACGTTTCTTAAATGTTCTTTAAACCTAACATTTATATTTCTTTTTGTTAGACCTACATAGCATTTATTACAATCTTCACATTGAATTTTATAAATACCCGATTTCTCTCCTTCATCTATTTTATCCTTTGTATTTCCTAATAGTGTTCTTAAATTATTGTTTTTATTTGTTACTATATTAAACCCATAATATTTGAAAATTCTTGTTAAGCCATACGAAAGTTTGGGATAAAATACCATTGCTGACCTAATTATTTTATTTTCTAATCTATTATTAAGTGTAACCATCCTAAGTTCCTTTGACCATTTATGTTTCCTAACCATTTTCAAAATTAAATCTTTTTCGTACCCATTAAATTTAGCGATTTCAGTTATTAATTTTAATTCTTTGTCAAAATCTTTTTTCTCTAAGGGGATATTAACTAATCTAAAAAGCATACTATTAAATATAGACATTTTTTTGTTGCCAATGGTGATTCGAATTTTTATGAATATATCGAAACGTGTGTGTTTTCTTCCGATAAATTTCAAATTTTAGCTGATTATCTACTCTTTTAATTAATAAGTCTAAGAATGGTAATTTTCCTTCTAATTCTATTTCATATGTAAATTTTATTGAAGGATATTGGGAGTTAATGTGTTGAAGGAAAAAGTCTATATTAAATGTTTCGTCTACTATTGCAAGAATATCATCTACATACCTAACCCAAAATTTTGGAAAATTGTCATTAGTATTTTTAATATTGATTTCAAATCTACTCATGAAAATTTCAGCTAAAAAAGGTGATAAGGGATTTCCCATGGCTGTTCCTTCTATTTGTTCAAAAAATTTGTTTTGGAATTTGAACAAATAGAAGGAACAGCCATGGGAAATCCCTTATCACCTTTTTTAGCTGAAATTTTCATGAGTAGATTTGAAATCAATATTAAAAATACTAATGACAATTTTCCAAAATTTTGGGTTAGGTATGTAGATGATATTCTTGCAATAGTAGACGAAACATTTAATATAGACTTTTTCCTTCAACACATTAACTCCCAATATCCTTCAATAAAATTTACATATGAAATAGAATTAGAAGGAAAATTACCATTCTTAGACTTATTAATTAAAAGAGTAGATAATCAGCTAAAATTTGAAATTTATCGGAAGAAAACACACACGTTTCGATATATTCATAAAAATTCGAATCACCATTGGCAACAAAAAAATGTCTATATTTAATAGTATGCTTTTTAGATTAGTTAATATCCCCTTAGAGAAAAAAGATTTTGACAAAGAATTAAAATTAATAACTGAAATCGCTAAATTTAATGGGTACGAAAAAGATTTAATTTTGAAAATGGTTAGGAAACATAAATGGTCAAAGGAACTTAGGATGGTTACACTTAATAATAGATTAGAAAATAAAATAATTAGGTCAGCAATGGTATTTTATCCCAAACTTTCGTATGGCTTAACAAGAATTTTCAAATATTATGGGTTTAATATAGTAACAAATAAAAACAATAATTTAAGAACACTATTAGGAAATACAAAGGATAAAATAGATGAAGGAGAGAAATCGGGTATTTATAAAATTCAATGTGAAGATTGTAATAAATGCTATGTAGGTCTAACAAAAAGAAATATAAATGTTAGGTTTAAAGAACATTTAAGAAACGTTAAAAATCAAGAAGACGAAAAATCTCCTGTCGCGGAACATTTATTGAATACCAACCATAATATTAAGTCAGTAAAACTTTTAAAAAATGTAATTAATTATAAAGAATTGAACATAAGAGAAGCAATAGAAATGTCAAAAAATAAAAATAATTTGTTAAACTGGGACTTAAGTCCATTACAAAATTCATTATTGAAATTAATTTAATATAAACAGAATAGCGATAACATAGAATTCCGGTCTGCGTGATTGGATGACTCACGACCAATCGGAGGGAGTTTGTGCTGTCGTCATCGATAATAAAAACTGTATAAATACGGGCGTATATAGAATTTAACGGTTAGTAGCTTGCGCTGATGATGACAACGTAGTTGTCGAAATACGTATACGCGGTTATTGTGTATAATTTTTTGTGATTTGGGTTTCAAACATTTTGTGTATAAAATAATCACAAGTTCTCTTATAAATATTTTATTAATTTTACACATAGCCTAATCCTATATTACCTTTATTTTATTAAAAATATAAATATATAATATAAGTTGCATGGTTTTTTTGTTTAGTAAAAAAATTGGTGTAGACTACAAACATATAATCTTTTCTTAAAAATTGTTATATATATATATATATATATCTTTAATTAGAGATTTGTATCTAACAATATGATCAATAATATATAAGAAAACATCGAGATATATTCTCTTCCTTACATCATTTATTTATCATATATTTTTCTGTTTTTGTTTGTTAAAATAAATAATAGCACATTATTTTAATAAAACAGAAGATCTTATAAAATGTTTGTATTCCTTATTTGAACACTGCAATTTTGTGTATATTTTAAGTTAATAATTTCTATTAAAAGCATGCATACATTTCATTTTTAAATTATCCAATCTATTTTAAATCTCTATTTTAACAGTTAAAAAAATAATATTAACGTTTTATGCTATGAAATATAACCATAAAGGAAGACATTCAAAAAAACCAAATGTGTTTCATTTTAAATTTATATATCCAGTTACTGGCTTTAAACTTCAAAAGACAACTCAATCGTTAAATCAAAATCTCGTAACATACAATTGGCAAAGGTCTTATCTACCTATACAAATGAACCATTTGCATTAATTTGTCCATTATATAAAAAGCAACATTAAATTCGAAAATGTTCATTGTTTATTGATAAATCACCAACTGATCGCTTCCAGATTGCAAAAGTACAACGTTTGTGTGTACATTGTTTAGGACCAGGACATTATTCTGCATCATGTTCATCTAATCATATGTGCCAAAAGTGTAATAAATCACACCATATTTTATTGCACTTTGATTCTACTTCGTATTCATCGTCACAAGTCTCTTCGTCGCATTCAGTCATTCAACCCGATAATCAACTCAGTACTGCCTTTTTTTTTTTTTCCTGGTTAAACATAAGAACTGTCGAGAAGACGTTTTCACATTACTGCTACAAGTCACTATATCGTTTATTAGCTTAAACAACAACAATACAGATATATATATACAAAACAGATATACAAAACAATTGAAATAAATTTTTAGACTATCTAGGTTAAAATTAACTATCACAAATAATGTGGGGGCCTCTAACCCCCTGAATAAGTTGGCTTTCAGCCCACAGCATATATGTGCTTAACTAATTAGTTCTTATTAAGTTCTCCGAGTGAAAAGGGTGTGTCTCTTCATCGGAACTGTTCAGCATAGGCCTGAGGGGTTTGTCTTTGAATCGGTAACAAGTCGTTGGCCAATTCAATTTGATTCCCATGCCGCTGCATCTGGGGTTAACGGCCATCCTTCCTCATCACGACTCGGTGAGGCAGACCCCGGGGATCGTTTTCCACATCGTTCCAGGGCTGCAGCCAACATCTCTCCTGGGAGTCTCCTTGGTTGTTGTGAACACCTCCTGTCTGAATATCTCTACTGCTTCTTTAGAGGCCTCGCAGGTAGCAGCGAAGTGCCCTTTATCTCCACATCTCCAGCAGCACTTCGCTCTATCTGGGCCATTGCACCCGCGGGACTGGTGGCCAAACGCTAGGCACCTGTAGCAGCGAACCCATTGCTCGCTAGGCCTAACTCGTGAGTACACAAGGCCGACTCTAAGCCGACCAGCATGCAGAATTCTTCTAGTCGCATCCAAGGGTATCGCTGCAACCGCAGATTGGCTGCCTCCAAATGTTTTCCTGACGTTAACTATCTTTATAGAGGCGAGGGGAGCGCCTGTCTTCCTGAAAATTGCGTCACTGAACTCCTCAGTGGTAGTTAGGCCGTCCAGGTCCCAGAACTCCACCAGGTTTCCGTCTTCCATTGTCCTAAAGGAGGCCTTAGACCCCATCGCCTGATAACCTCGCACCTTACTAATTCTGCAGCCTCAGCTCCACCATTGAATTCAATTAGCAGGCTGCCATCTCTCGTTTCTCTCAGCTTGGATATGCGATTCCCCATTTTCCCACCATCGACGCCTGACCTAACCGTTTTGAGCAGTTCCGGAAAAGACTCATTATTGCGTCTAACCAACACACCATACTTTATTGCACTTTGATTCTACTTCGTATTCATCGTCACAAGTATTTTCGTCGCATTCAGTCATTCAACCCGTTAATCAACCCAGTACTGCCTCCCTTGTTGTAAAAGGATCACCTCAACAAATTGTATTGCTGTCTACTGTACTTCTCAATATTTATTCAGCAAACGGAAGTCGTCGAACACTTCGAGCATTGCGTGGCTCTCAGGCAAGTTTTATCACAGATAAGTCCGTCAGCGAGTTAATGCTTCCTCGACGTCATTCACCAGTAAATGTTACTACCTTTGCGAGCATTTCTTCTGCGCTTGTTTATGGTAAAACCACTATACAAATTACTCCATGTGATTCAAAAACTCCGATGTTTTGTCTGGACACATTAATTGTTCCACATATAACAGGGTTAACACCTCAAACATTTTTCGTTCCTGGAGAGTGGGATCATATTAAAAATTTACCATTAGCTGATGTATCATACAATACTCCTGGACCTGTTGATATTTTATTAGGTGCAAATATTCTACCTTCAATTCTTCTCAACGGTCAAAAAACTGGATGACCCGGTGAACGAATTGCAATGGAGACAATTTTTGGTTGGGTTCTCATGGGACCAACCAACTCACAAAATCAATCGGCGGTCAATTCGTTTTATGTATCCATATTTAAAACTATTGATGTGACATTAAAACAATTTTGGGAACTTGAGCAACTGCCTGTTGTCCAACATTTGAGTCCTGATGATGCTGCAGCAGAAAAGATGTACGAAACTACTACAACTCGATTACCCTCTGAACGATTTATGGTTATTCTTCCATTCAAAAACCCACGATCTATATTAGGTGACTCAAAGATTTTAGCACTTAATCAATATAAATCACTTGAATATCGTTTAAACCGAAATGAAGATCTTCGCAAACAATATATCGAATTTATGACTGATTATCTTAAATCTGGACATATGGAATTAATTCCGTTCAAAGAACATGAGACTCCATCATTATTACATTCCACATCATTGTGTACTAAAGCCGGAAAGTTCCACGACTAAGCTGCGTGTTGTCTTCAATGCTTCTGCTCGTACCTCAGCTGGTATATCACTCAATGAGAGTATGTACACAGGCCCTAAGCTCCAACCTGATATTCAACTTGTATTACTTCGCGCACGACTTTGGAAATGTGTTAATGGCTGATATAAAACAAATGTACCGCCAAATTCTAATACAACCGGCCGATCGAGATTATTTGAGGATTTTCTGGCGTTTTACAACTACATCACAAATAGAAGAATATCGATTATGCACTGTTACTTATGGTACCTCAGCAGCCCCGTATCAAACACTCGAACAATTCGTGAATTAGCAAAAGTCGATGGCATTTCATACCCAATAGCTGCTTCTGTATTATTGAATGATACATTTGTTAATGATATCCTAACTGGTTCAAATACTATACAACATGCATTAGAATGTAAAAATCAACTTATTGAACTATGTTCTCCATCTCAATTAGAATTACGAAAATGGGCAAGTAACAGCAATGAAATTTTACAAGCTGTTTCTCAAGATGCACGTGCTATTTCCTCGTCAGTAATATTTGATATAAATAAACAACAAGAATTAAAAGTTCTTGGTCTCAAATGGAATCCGGCATCCGATACATTTTCATTTAAAACGCATGTGTCAATCAAAAACCCAACAAAACGTACAATACTTTCTGACATTGCTCGAGTATTCGATCCTATCGCTTTACTTTCACCTATAACATTCTGGACAAAATACTTGGTGCAACGTCTTTGGGTTTCCGGTATCTCATTGGATGATCCTGTTCCACCAGAAATTGCGCTGAGTTGGTCTCTAGCTTCTTTAAAACGTTGTACAATTCCGCGTCTGGAATTGTGTGGAGCTGTTTTGGCAACCAAACTTCTTAGATTTGTTGCCAATACTTATAATGATCGTATAAAAAATTGATAATATATATGCTTGGACAGATTCCACAACTGTTTTGGTTTGGATACGGTCTTCACCACATCGTTGGGCAACATTTATCGCTAATCGAACCAGTCAAATTTAAGAACTCACCTTACCAGACATGTGGCGTCATGTAACTACACAGAATAATCCAGCTGACTGTGCTTTTTGCAGACTATTTCTATCAGAACGTATAAACCATGTCATGTGATGGACTGGACCAACATTTTTAATGGATCCTTCTGAACAATGGTCAACCTTGCCGGAACTAGTAGAAGAAAAGGTTGAAGCCATTCTAAAATTTAAGTTAAGAAAATCCACTGTATTACTTATTAACATGAGCTCAACAATTACAGATTTATTTAGTCGATTATCGTCATTGAGTAAAATTCTTCGTATTGTAGCTTACTGTCTTAGAATATCAAAATTACGGTCATGAGTTTTATCGTCTATAATAATCGATTCTGACGACATTTCTCGTGCACTCTTAGCACTTATATATTTCACTCAACAAACAGTATACTCTGACGAAATTTCACGCTTAAATAAAAAAATCTTTTGTTCCAAAAGTTTTCGTCGTCTAAAACCTTTCATTGATGAAATGGATTTTATCAGAGTGGGCGGTCGAATTACCAACGTGGATATTCCGTATAAATAGAAACACCCATTGTTATAACCATCTTGTCATCAATTAACGAATCTTATTATTGATCATCATCATCATCGACTCAAACATCCCGGATCAAATGCACTCCAAGCCTATCTGCAGCGTGAATTTTGGATCCAGTCAGCCCGTCGAGCTATTCGTTCAAGATTACGCCTTTGTACGTCGTGTTTTCGCATTCACCCAAAGTGCGTTCAACCTAAAATGGCTGATCTTCCTAAATATCGAATTCAACAAATCAAACCATTTGCAATCAGTGGTGTCGATTATGCTGGTCCAGTTTCTATAAAAGAACCTCGTGGACGGTTATTTCTATTTACTTCGGTTTACATCTGCTTATTTGTTTGTACAGCTACAAAGGCCATTCACTTAGAATTATGTTCTGATCTTTCAACCGAAACTTTTTTATTAGCATTTACTCAATTTTCAGCGCGTCGTGGACCTATAAAAGAAATGCACAGCGACTGTGGCACAAATTTTATAGGTGCCTCGCGTTTACTAACTCCATTATAGAAGTTAATTTACTCACGCACTTATCAGGACCAAGTACAACAACATTTATCCAAGTTACAAACAAGTTGGCATTTCAATCCACCTTCTTCTCCACACTTTGGAGGACTATGAGAAGCTGGAGTGAAATCTACAAAAACACTCATGCTTCGGTCCATTGGTACTTATAAATTAACAGGTGAAGAATTAATGACATTACTTACTCAAATAGAAGCTACTTTAAATTCAAGACCATTAGATTCTTTAAGTAATGATCCTACAGATCTTGAAGCATTAACACCTAGTCACTTTTTAACGCTTGAACCATCAACTTCACTACCGGATCCAAACCTGAATGCTGTACCTTTGTCAAAATTACAACGCTGGCGTCTTATAAACGATCTTTATCGCCATTTTTGGTCAAGATGGAAAACGAATACATTATCAGTCACCAACTTAGAACAAAATAGTCAACTGATAGCAAACCTCTCAATATTGGGGATCTTGTTCTTATCAAAGAAGCATTCACTCATCCTCTTTATTAGCATCTTGGACGTATCCAACATCTCCACCCAGGTCCAGATGGAATCTCTCGCATTGCCACTGTTAAAACATCAACTGGAGTCCTCGTTCAGCCAGCAGTAAAGCTATGTCCATTACCAATATTTTAAAGATCCCTTTAAAGAGGGCGGTATGTTTCGTATAAAGACGAAACGTACATTTTATTATTAGAATTTATTTACTATAAATAGTCTTATTATTGTTTATATGAATTGTACCTATTTTCATGACCATATATGGTCATGAAATTTATTTTATTTATAAAAATAATTGGGTCTGACCATATATAAGAGTGTCGGGTCATTGATAAATTCTGTTCAGTTGTTAACATTCTCTCGTTGTGTCTCGACGCTGGTCCAAGACCCACCCAGGGCAGACTTGGCCAGACTTCGGCACGACGAAGTACTATACTTAAATGAGTTAATATATTACGTATAAAATTACATAGTTTTTTTATTTTTATTTTGTTTAAATAAATTTACGTATAACTTCACGTGTTTAACGTTCTTTCCTAGTTTGATATCAAAAAAATTATAACATTTACTCTAAGATATTGCACCTAACAATATTGTGGTTTTTATATAGATGAAAGACCCATATTTATTGGTAATTTTAAAACAGAAAATTGTACTTTAATTTTCCCCTTAATCTAATACTACTTTTATTTTTAGTTTACAAAAAAGAAATATATAATATCAATATTAACATCAATTGTGTTTAGTAAAAATATTATTGTAAACTACAAATATATAAGACTTTGTTAAATAATTTGTTATTCATATTTTTAGTTGGAGATTTGTGACTAATATTATAAATAAACATGGAAGAAAAATCCTTTCTCCCTTTTTTATTTCATTTATTAATACATATTTCCGTTTGGGAGTGCTAATTTAAAGAATAATACATGGATCTTAATCTAGAGAAGTTCTAATATTATATCTATATTTAATATTTAGGCATTGCAATTTTATGTTATTTTAAGTTAATAATTTCTATTAAAAGCATGCATACATTTCATTTTTGAATAATCCAATCTATTTTAAATCTCTATTTTAACAGTTAAAAAAATAATATTAACGTTTTATGCTATGAAATATTAACATAAAGGAAGACATCCAAAAAAACCAAATGTGTTTCATTTTAAATTTATATATCCAAAAAAAGTATAGCATCCCTTAATTTGGTCAGATTGCTTAATTTAAAAATAGTTTACATCGTATATTTTTTTTTAAATTAAAAAAAATATTTTTAATATAATTTTTTTGATTAGTTCAAAAAAAAATTTTAATTGTTCATTCTTGAAAAATTAATAAATAAATTACATAATTTCCTATTTACTATGGCTTATACGTTCTGTAATTCAAATAAAATTTAAGAACACACTGTATATTACTAAAACTATTTCTTTTCTAATAAATATCTACAACTAGATAATACTATGTGTTTCGTATAAAGACGAAACGTACATTTTATTATTAGAATTTATTTACTATAAATAGTCTTATCATTGTTTATATGAATTGTACCTATTTTCATGACCATATATGGTCATGAAATTTTTTTTTGATTTTTAAAAATAATTGGGTCTAACCATATATAAGAGTGTCGGGTCACTGATAAACTCTGTTCAGTTCTCAACATTCTCTCGTTGTGTCTTGACGCTGGTCCAAGACCCACCCAGGGCAGACTTGGCCAGACTTCGGCACGACGAAGTACTATACTTAAAAGAGTTAATATATTACGTATAAAAGTACATAGTGTTTTTATTTCTGTTTTGTTTAAATACATTTACGTATAACTTCGCGTGTTTGATTTATCATTAAACATTTTTGGTCCTTCGGTCATCGGATAGTAAATATTCTATCAAACACTATGTATACATGAACATTTCATAATGTTTCATTCTAATCTATAATGTTAAATGTCTACGAAGAAGATAATTTGTAATCGACCCACTGATTTAAATTTCACATTTAGTCCATACCTAATTTAAACTGGTTTATACAATATATAGAACAAATGTTAAGATTAGCATCAATTTTTGTTTGTTGTATCGTTGTAAACTACGAAAATATAAGCATAAGAATAAAATATTTTTTTTTAATATCCATAATTGGGGAATTGTAATAAACAATTTAATAAAAAACATCCACATACATATCCCCTCATGCTTCCTTAATTTATCAATTTTTCACTTTTGAATTGTTGAATTAAAGAATAATAAATAATATTATATCTACAAAGGTTTTTATTTTATTTTGATATTCCTTATTAGATTATTTAAAATTTAAATTAAATTATACATTTTTATATTATCTCAACATGATCGGTTAAAGAAAGAATGATAAATGTTCATCCCTAGGGAATTAAAATAATATATTACACCATAATACGCTGGAAGTTATTTTGTTTAAATTTTTTTTTTTTAAAAGATTACAATATCAAAGATATTGAAAATTTGAATATTGAATATGTTTGTATAGACGACAGAGACTTTTATACAGGTAAATTTACAGCGAAAGCTTGGACTTTAATCTTACATTTACTCTAACCCTATTTTAATTTTATGTATACAAAAAATAATTATATAATTCACATTATTTACACATCAATTTGTGTATAGTAAGAATATACTTGTAAACTACAAATATATAAGACTTTGTTAAATAATTTGTTACACATAATCTTAATTAGAGATTTGTATCTAACGATATGATAAATAATATATACGAATATATCGATAGACATTCCTTTACTTACAATATTTATTTATACACATTTCTGTTTTTGATTGTTAAAATAAAGAATAATACATTATTATAAAACAACAGAAGACCTCATCATATATTGATATTCCCTTATTGAACATTGCAATTTTTAGTAATGTTAAGTTAATTTCTATAAAAATCATGCACACCTTTGTGTGCAAAGGTGCACACCTTCTAAATTATTCCAAACTAATTTAATAACTCTAAGTTAACAGTTAAAAATAATGTTAACGTTTTATGCTATGAAATAATAACATAAAGGAAAACATATCCATGAAAACCAAATGAGTTTCATTTTAAATTTATATATACAAGAAATTAAAGCAACTCTGAATTTGATCAAATCACTTAATTTAAAAATAGGTTACATTTTTTTTTTTTGTTAAATAAATTATATTTTTTTTATAATTTTTTTTTTTTTTGATTAGTTAAAAAAAAATTGTTCATTTATGAAAAATTAATAAATAAATTATATAATTTCATAGTTGGCTTATACATTCAGCAATTCTAATAAAATTTAAGAATACAAATTAAATACCTAAAATTATTCTATATCTAAATAATATGTTCAAACACAGTATCATATTTATACACGAATATTTTACTTCGTAATATTGAATTCTATTGTATACAATTAAATGTCTAGAAGAAAAGTAAAATGTAATCGACAATTTGTTTTGAATTTTACATTTAGTCCATACCTAATTTAAATTTGTTTATACAATATGTAGAACAAAAGATAAGATTCACATCAATTTGTTTTTGAAAAATATATTGGTGATAACTACAAAAATATAAGAATAAGAATAAAATATTTTATTTTAGTTTTCCTAATTGGGGAATTATAAATACACAATTAAATAAAATACATCTATATACATGTCTTCTCATGCTTCATTTATTTATAAATTGTTCACTACAGAATGGTTAAAATAAGTGGTTAATAATAAAATAATCTATAAGGGTTTTTATCTTAAATTTACAATTCTTAATGGATCATTTAAATTTTAAATTAAATCATATATTTGTTTTAATAACTCAAAATGATTGGTTAAAAAAAAGAATATTGCACATCAATAGTGAATGAAAATCACATATCACACTACAATACGCTGGAAAATATTCCATTTATTATTACAATTTTCATAAAGATTATTACATTTACACTAAAATATGGCAATTTACAATATTTTATTCGTTTATATAGATGAAAAAGTTATCTTTAGAGGTAAATTTATAGCAGAAAATTAGACATTAATTTTACACATAGATTAATCTTTTTTACCTTTATGATTTAAAAAGGTAAATATATAATTTAAATGGCATCGTTTGGATGTTAATAAAAATATTGGTGTAAACGTCAAAAACAAAATCTTTTAATAAATTATTTGTTATACATATTCTTAATTGGAGATTATTGACTAATATTATGATAAATTAATATTAATGAAAATTTTTTCTCCTCTTTCTTACTTTATTGATTATAAATATTTTTCTGCTTGGGATTGTTAAAATAAAAAAATAAATAGTTATAAAATTACAGAAGTTCTAATATTATATCTATATCCAATATTTGGATATTGCAATTTTAAGTTTGGTTAAGTTACATTTTACTATAAAAATAAAGCACATATTTTAGTACTAAATTATCCCAAACTAATTTAATAACTCTATTTTACCAGTTCAAAAATGTTAACATAATATGCTACGGTATATTAAAATAAAGAAAAATATTCTAAAAAAACCAAAAAAGTAACATTTTAAATTTATGTATGCAAATAAATAATTGCAACTATGAATTTGGTAGAATTACTTAATTTACAAATAGTTTACAACATACAATTTTTTTAAAATTAAATAAAATCTATTTTTTATAATTATTTTTTAAATAGGTAAAAAAAAATTAAATTGTTCATTATTGGAAAATTAATAAATAAATTACATAAATTTCTAGTTACTATTGCTTACATGTATTGCAATTCAAACAAAATTTAAGAATACAAATTAAATAAATAAATTTATTCAATTTCTAAGTAATATCTTCAAAAAGAGTATCATATTTATACATGAACATTACACTTCATAATATTTAATTTTTTTTGTATTATTAAATGAATATGTGAAAAATAATTTGTAATCGACATTTTTTTTGAATGTAACATTTAGTCCAATCGGAAAATAAATTTGATTATACAATATGAAGAACAAATGTCAAGAATAGCATCAATTTGTGTTTGATAAATATATTGGTGTGAATTACAAAAATATAAGAATAAGAAAAGAAATTTTTTTTTAATATCTTTAATTAAACAATTGTAATAAACAATTTAATAGAATTAATCAACATACATATCCTCCCTTGCTTCATTTATTTATAATTTTTTCACTTAAAAATTGTTAAAATAAAGAATAATAAATAATAATATATCTACAGAGGTTGTATTCTTATTTTTATATTCCTTATTAGATCATTGAAACTTTAAATTAAATTATATATTTTTAAATTAACTCAGCATGATTAGTCAAAAAAAATAGGAGAAATGTTCATCCCAAGGGAATTAAAATAATAAATTACACTATAATGCGATGGAAATTATTGTTTAAAATTATTATTTTCAAAATGATTATAACATTTACTCTAAGATATTACACTTTACAATATTGTGTTTGTTGATATAGTTGAAGGATCCTATATGATTGGTAAGTATGTAGCAGAAGCTTGGACTTTGATTTTCCAATTAGTCTGATCCTATTTGAATATTATCTTTAAAAAAAGATAAATATGTAATATTAATAGCATCATTCTCTTTCTTTTAATAATATTTTAAAAACTACAAAAATAAAATCTTTTTATAAATTATTTGTTATACATATACTTAATTGGATATTAGTGGCTAATATTATGATAAATTAATATTAATGAAAAATTTTTTCTCCTCTTTCTTACTTTATTGATTATAAATATTTTTCTGATTGGGATTGTTAAAATAAAAAATTATAAATAATAATAAAACTACAGAAGTTCTAATATTATATCTAGATTCAATATTTTGACATTGCAATTTAAAGTTAGGTTATATTTACATTTTAATATAAAAAGCAAGCACATATTTCAGTTCTAAATTAATCCAAACTTATATAATAACACTACTTTACCAGATAGAAAAATGTTAACATAATATGCAATGGAATATTAAAATAAAGAAAAACATATCAAAAAAAAACCAAATGAGTTTCTTTATAAATTTATATAACTAATGATAATTTGGAACTTTAAATTTGGTTAAATTACATAATTTAAAAATAATTTACATCGTGCAATTTTTTTTAAAATTAAATAAAATATTCTT
Source organism: Schlechtendalia chinensis (assembly GCA_019022885.1). Taxonomy (NCBI): domain Eukaryota; kingdom Metazoa; phylum Arthropoda; class Insecta; order Hemiptera; family Aphididae; genus Schlechtendalia; species Schlechtendalia chinensis. Next base: position 22,290,894 of record CM032339.1, on the reverse strand, counting down.
TTTATAAACTTTTTTCTCAAGTTAAAAAAAACTAAAATTGTTCATTCCTGGAAAATTAATAAATAAATTACTTAATTTCCTACTTATTATGGATTATACGGTCTGCGATTCGAATAAAATATAAGAATACAAATTAAATATCTAAAATTATTCAATTTCTAAATAACATCTTCAAACAGTGTATCATATTTATACACGAACATTGCATTTCGTAAAATTTAATTCTATTTTATACTATTAAATGATTACGTGAAAAATTATTTAAAATCGAAACTTTTTTTGAATACGACATTTAGTCCAAACCTGATCTAAATTAGTTTATACAATATGAAGAACAAATGTCAATAATACCATCAATTTGTGTATGATAAATATATTGGTGAAAACTACGAAAATATAAGCATAAGAATAAAATATTTTTTCTTTATACCCTTAATTGGGGAAATGTAAAAAATAATTTAATAAAATTAAGCCACAAATATTTACTCTCATGCTTCATTTATTTATAAATATTTTGCTTAAGAATTAATAAAATAAAAATAATAAATATACATGGATTTTATTTTTATTTTTATATTCCTTATTGTGTTATTGAAACATTAAATTAAATTATATATTTTTAAATTATTTCAGCATGATTAGTAAAAAAAAAAAAAAAAAATAGGAGAAATGTTCATCCTAAGGAAATTAAAATAATAAACCACACTATAATGTGGTGGAAATTATTGTGTATAAAATTATTATTTTCAAAAAGATAATAACATTAACTCTAAGATATTGCACTTTACAATATTGTGTTTGTTGATATAGTTGAAGGAACCTACATATATGGTAAGTTTGTAGCAGAAGCTTGGACTTTGATTTTCCACTTAGTCTGATCCTATTTGAATATTATCTTTAAAAAAAGTTAAATATGTAATATTAGTAGCATCATTCTATTTCTTTTAAGATTATTTGTGAAAACTACAAAAATAAAATCTTTTTATAAATTATTTTTTATACATATTCTTAATTGGAAATTAGTGACTATTATTATGATAAACTAAAATTAAAGAAAAATCTTTTCTCCTCTTTCTTAATTTATTTATCAATATATTTTTCTGTTTGGTATTGTTAAAGTAAAGAATAATAAATAGTTATAAAACTACAGAAAATATAATATTATATCTATATACAATATTTGGACCTTGCAATTTTGAGTTAGGTTAAGTTACTTTTTACTATAAAAAGCAAGCACATATTTCAGTTCTAAATTATTCAAACCTAATTTAATAACACTAATTTACCAAATAAAAAAAATGTTAATATAATGAGCCATGGAATATTAAAATAAAGAAAGAATTTAAAAAAAAAATCAAATAAGTAACATTTTAAACTTATATATCCAAAAAAATAATTGAAACTATGAATTTCATCAAATTACTTAATTTAAAAATAGTTTACATCGTACATTTGTTTTTTAAATTAAATTAAATATATGTTTTTATAATCTTTTTTTGATTAGTTAAAAAAAAGTAAAATTGTTCATTCTTGGAAAATTAATAAATAAATTACATAATTACCTAGTTACTATGGCTTACTCATTCAAAGATTCAAAAAAATTTAAAGAATATAAATTAAATAACTAAAATTATTCAATTTTCAAATAATATTTTCCAATAAAGTATCAAATTTATACACGAACATTGCAATTTGTAATGTTTAATTCTATTGTATACTATTAAATGTGTATGAGAAAGGTAAAATGTAATCGACATTTTGTTTAAATTTTACATTTAGTCCAAACCGGATCTAAATTTGTTTATACAATATGTAGAACAAATGACAAGATTGGCATCAATTTGTGTTTAATAAACAAATTAGTGTAAACTACGAAAATTTAAGCATGAGATTATTTTTTTTTTTATATCTTTTTTGGGTAAATGTAAAAATCAATTAAAAATAAACTTCTACATACATGTCCAATCAAGCTTCATTTATTTATACATTTTTTACTACTTAATTGTTAAAATAAAAGAATAATAATTAACAATTTATCTACGTGGGTTTTTATCTTATTTTTACAATTCTTATTGGAACATTTAAATTATAAATTATATAATACATTTTTATATTCATTCAAAATGGTTGGTTAAAGAAAATGGATAATTATTCATCCCTAGTGAATGAAAATCACACATAACACTATAATAAATAGGAAAATATATCATTTAATATTATTTTTTTTCAAAAAGATAATATCATTAACACTACGATAATGCACTTTACAATATATAGATAGAAGTGATATCTTAAGAGGTAAATTTATAGCAGAAAATTGAACTTTAATTTTACACGTAGTATAATCCTATTTTAACTTTATGTAATTAAGAAGATAAATATATAATATAAGTGGTATCGTTTTTTGATTAGTAAAAAAAATGGTGTATACTACAAACATATAAGCCTTTGTTTAATAATTTGTCAATCATATTCTTAATTTGAAATTCGTGTCTAACATTACAATAAATAATATTGTTGTGATCTCCTCGGTTGTTGCCGATTGAGTCAGTTAACGGTTAACGCCGTTTTAACAGTATAGAATTTTGGTAGTATGGGTTCGTTCAATGAATCAATTCCGTTAAAAGTAAGATATGGTTTATTGAGTCGGTTTATAGAGTATTATTTATTTAGAGAACAATTATACTTAATGTTAATAATGCTTATATAAAATTATATATGACGTCTGGTGTGTTGACGTATCGAAACTCGACTGTCGTCGCATATTCATATATGGCCGTACGATGGCAGTTAGTAATACCTAAGTCAGCACATACTGCATATGAACAAGGGGTTCATAACAATATATAGGAAAACATTGAGATTCATTTCTTTTCTTAAAACATTTATTTATAAATTTTTTTATTTAGGATTGTTAAAATAAAGAATAAAACATTATTATAAAACAACAGAAAATCTTATCATATTTTTTTTTTTTTTTATTATTAAAGCCTCAACGACTTAGGTTATTGGCTTACGAAGTTTACAATACTAATATTACATTATGTTTGTACATAGAATAAGGTTACAAATAATAACAAAATGTTAGGCATAAATAGTTAAAGATATAAAGATAAGAGAGAACAGCTAAAAAAAGATATAAAATAAAATTAGATAAGGTTGTACAGATTGGTTGTTATTAAGAAGGTGATGATTAGCTTATCATATTTATATATTCCTTATTTGATCACTGCTAGTTTTAGTTATGTTAAGTTAATAATTTCTAAAAAAGCATGAACACTATTTATTTTTAAAATAATCCAATCTATTCAATAACTATTCATTACCAGTTAGTAGTATAAAAAATAGTATACAAAAGCCTCCGTATTGAAATTCCTCCGCATTCGTAAATTCCTCCGCATTTCCCTCCGCATTTGTAATTCCACCGCATTTCTCACCGCACTTCCCTCCGCATTTGTGATGACCCCCCAACCACCGCACTTACACTTTGCACAACCCCTCCCCTCAACCCCTCACCCTTTTTTTCTTTTACTTTTTATGTGATTTCCTCCGCATTTGTAATTCCTTCGCATTTGTGATTACCCCCCAATCCCCACGCCTACACCTTGCACAACTCCCCCCCTCCCTCCCCTTTAATTTTTTTACTTTTTATGTGATTTCCTCCGCATTTGTAATTTCTCCGCATTTTCCTCCTTCCCACCTCTTATACTTAATTAAAATTTTTATGTGATTTCATCCGCCCCCCCTCTCTTCCGCCCCACACCTATCACCTTACCTATATTATATTATATTATTTTTTTCAAGTCTTCAAATTTTTAACTTATTGGTGACGATGAATTTTTTTTTTTACTTTTTACTTATTTCAATTATAGCTGACCATGACTTTTTTTTACTTTTCGAAACTGCACTCGGTAGACCTGTAGAGACCTGTTCGAGTTTTGTCGAATCGTTTATTCACGATTGAAAAAAAAAACATCGGTACGAACGTATGGTGGAAACCGAGTTAAAATCAGTATTCATCCGACAGTCTTAGTATAAAGATTAAATTCATACTATCCGGTTTTAAGTGTTTAAACATATTTCAAAAAGTGTCTTAAAGTGTTTATACACTTTCAAAAAGTGTTTTTTTATAATATGGCTGATTCAATCCAATTGAACTACAAGAAACAAACTTACAAATACGTTCGATACAAATACGTTTGATTTTGCTGAGCGTAAGTTTTTGTTTATCGGGTTCGATCCGACTGATAATTTCAACGTAAAGGTTCATATTTTAACACCATCAAGACACATAAGCTTACACCCAGATTTTTTAAAAAGAATATATTTGCTTATGGGAAATATTTTTTCGTTTATTCTCGATCCACCACAAAAAACTAAAGAAAGTATTTTTCTGAATGATAAATTTTATACGCTCTCGAAAATGGTTTATCGTGGTGAAAATATGTTGGTTATAAATTCTCGAATATTCGAAGGACATCGCATATTACTCAATCGATCAAATTTATTCACACTTCAAAATTTGGAACGTTCAATTTTTGAATCGGTTCTAAGAAAAACTATAATCGTTAGACCAATTATAATAAATCAATTTGAAGGAGTACTGAACGTACTAGCTGCAAAAGATTTCAATAACGTGTCAGACATTAGAGAAATGATTTCATATATTAATAATATACCCGATGAAGAAATTGCATTATTTGTACCTCCCACTCAGATAAATTATATCAATCAGATTAAATTGTTTGCAAACGAACAATTGTCCATAAGATTGCTTATGCGAATGGAAGAACCTAATGTTTTAAAGGTAATGTATAATTTTCTACTTAAACACTTTTTTTTAAAAATTATTTATTTATTTATTTTTACTCTAGCCATGTGATGTAAACGATGGGCCTACAGTTTTTTCACCGCCTTCAATGTGTTTTGAAGATATCTCTCACCGTTATAAGCAAGTCAATTTTATATCAGAAGTAATTATAAACATATTTGTCGTAAATATAAGTAATTAATACATTTTTTCCTTATTAGGTTCTTAACGATAATGATGATACCAAGTTATTTATTTTGCCGTTACCATCAACACCGTCACTACAATCAAACGATTTAAAAATGGTAAATATAACAGATTTTTTGAAATAAAAATGTTTAGTATTAAAATTAATATTTTTTATTAGCCGGTTGATGTGAACGATGAACCGTCAATATTCGATTTATATCATGGATCACCCCCACCATCACCGAGACAATATCACAAAGGACTATCTAGTTCATTTTAAAGCAGCACGTGAATTATTCAAAGAATTTAAATAAAACATGTACAAAATATTATATTTATTTTGTATGGATAGAAATAAAAACACATTAATATTTAATAAACAAAAAAAAATGTTTTATTTTATATCATTATGTACAATAATTATTTACAAAGTTCTATCTTCCCCGTTAAAAGGGTTGTAAGTTATAATTTGATCGTGTATGATTAAATAATATGCAGAAGTGGATTCTGGAAACATTTCGTCAGCCTCGAATTCAATCCTTAGGTCGACGTCTTGATGTTGTCGTTCTGTCTGCTCATATCGATAACTATAATCGGTGCGTAATTTTTGAAGTTGGTTCTGTTCAATAAAGGAGTAATATTATCGTTACCATAATATGATTTTTGAAACTCTGCATAAGCTCTGTATAATGTAGCTATTTTATTCTTCGTGAAATCACATTTAAAATCTTCGTAGGGAAACACATCGGAATTTAAATAAACCTTCAAGTTTTTGATTTTACAATGATCGAAATGTGACATGGGGTTTACAGTACTATTTTTTCTATTAGTCTGAAATCCTATTATGACATATCGTGGTTTTTCTAATTTATTCGATGTTTTTACTTTCCATGAGTGCGTAGTATTTTGTGGTAAAACCGGGTATTGACACAGTTCCCATGTTCTAAACGCACACGTAACAGGTTTATGACTGTTTATTACTTTTAAAAGTGTAATTTTTTCTCTATCGTTGACTTTAGCCATAGGCATTCTCCAAAATATTTTAGAAATATTTACTTTAACGCCTTTTAGTTTTGCAACATCTTTCTCAACAGTATTATTGGTTTTAAATAATTTAATAGCATTTATGTCTAAAGACGATCTGTTCATGGTAAGTTGTTGATTACAATTTATTAAAATACGTTTATAATCCTCACAAAATCCGAATACGTCTTCTAAATCATTACTCCAAGCAGAATTACAACGTGCGATAATATCCGTATTATTGTATGAACAATAACCTTTTAATGTTGAAGTTATACCGGGATTTATAACTTTTTGAATTTGAACACCATTTATTTCATACTTCATCTCGGAAAAAAGATATATTAAATCGTTGTTTATGAAACGAACATATTCGACCAAACCTGCAGGTTTGTCAATCGTTCCTTCGATATAGATATAACTTTCACATGGAAGACTATACGATTCGGCGTTATATAATGCGATACATATTTCGTCGTTGTTGGACAATGCTGATGTTGAATACGGTAAAAATGAATGATATTCGATCCGAGTTATCCGACATTCATCCGCATAACCCCCCGTTACGTTTAAATAATTGTCGTCCATTATTATAGAGCTTTTATTGAACGGAGAAAATTTAAATTGTTTTTAGTTAATGTCTTAGTGATTGGGTTTTGTTCCCCTTTGTTGACACTTCTTGTCGTATTGATGCTTTTTACGTTACTGAGAGGTTTCTCATACTCGACTCTTTTTATATTATAAAATTGTAGACCCATCGCTAATATGATCTTGAATTAATAACCATATCGAAACAGGTTCTCCTCGCAGATCGATTAACTGACCGTTTTGATCTTTTAAAGCTAAACTAATTTGATTAATTGTTGTGCAATTAAGAAAGTACGATACCAAATGTTTTGGGATTTCTATAATTTTATAGCCGGGTGGAACGTTTGGATAAAAATCGTATAATATATAACACTCTCTCCCGTTGTTGAATGAGCCCGCAACCAAGTTTCATTCAATATATATATATACAGTTTATCTTGGTCATATTCACCAATGAGTTCGATTGATGTCGCACGTCAGCCTCATATTTTTTATTTGCTGTAAAGCCTAGCAATGGACCTATACTATTATCCATAGATAAATCGACAATATCACTACATTTCATTTCGCATTTTAACGTATTGTTGTTTGCTTTCAACTCAAACGTAGTCTCAGTATCCAATAATATTTGTTTGATTACCGTTTCCAATTCACTTAACTCATACGAGCCTGTAGGTATTGTATACACATCTTTTACGATATTCTTTGTCGAATCTATATGCACGATTCCAATTTGATTACATTTATCGTTTATATTAGAAATAGAATTATTTGTCTGTAAACTTAAAAGACATATTTTCGCGTCTTTACTGACTTCTATAGGTGGAAAAAAATCATAGGACAAATTCGAGGAATTTCCATTTAATGTTATCGTGTACATGATAAAAATTTCAAACACAAATGTCCGCAGTTTATCGTATTATATTTCTGATGTCTTTCGTAATTATATTTAATATCACATCCTTTAAAATATTTTTGTAGTTCTAATGGCGGTGGCAAGTTTCCAAAACTGTCGTAATATTCCACTTGATATCCGATTTTTTTATACGCTACCCAATGTGTTCCCGTGCTATCTTCAAAATCCAAGTTAACTACAGCCGATTCTTTATGTTTAGGATGGATATATAACCTATCTCTTGAGAATACACCGACGAAATGAGGTATTTTCAGCATACGAGCATACTTTATAACCTCATAATCGTATAAAGCTCTATTGGGTAACGTAGAAATTAGTTTTTTGATATGATTGTTTTTTTTTTCGGTTTTTTGGTTGTCTTTACCATCCCACCTCTTTTATACGGTGTCAAATATAATCCATTACCTTTTTCAATTTTATACGACTCACCTTTATACGGTACAAGGTATAAACCTTTACCCATATGAATAGAAGCGTTTCTATTAGATTTCATATCGTTGACGGTTTTGACTACGTTAGCAATACCACCCGTAAGTGCACCTAGTGCAGACAGACCTGCGAATATAGGTATTAATGGTAACACTCCACCCTTTTTAGGTATTGGTATAATTCTGGGGGTTTTTGTTTTTTTATTTTTACATAACGATTTTCTCGCTGCCGCAACACACATTTAAGTCAATTTTGTTAGGTTTCTTTCACCGATTTTAATTTTTATTGCTTTTTAAGCGGCATTGACCGCGCATTTAAATCGACACCCAGCACCTATCTTACGTTTAGCTTTCATAGCTGTAGTTACCAACCAAGAGGCGGCTTTTTATTTCAAACCCGAATTCTTCGATTTGAATACTTCCCAAGCCCGGTTTTCTAAAATTTCATCTGCTTTATGCCTATCGATTAATGAATTACTATTTTAATAAGCTATATCGTGTTCTCTAGCTAATTCGTCCAAATTATTAATTCCACGTTCACCGCGTGCCAGCCTTTCGCGTAATTTAGTACCCGGACCACAAAATCTATAATAAAAAAAAATATATATATTTATATTTTTATAATAAACTTTAGATTTATATTCACATACTTATAGCCTGGAAAATGTAATTCTACTGGCAAATGGTTTATAAGAGAGTTTACAACTCCCGAGCCTTTATTCGTGTTATTCTTTCGAACGCGGGACATCGTGTGATACATTTCATAACAGTACGACTGTATTTATATTAAAATGCGCTTTATCGAGCAAGAAAAAAAACTCTCAATTTATAATATTGATACGTCAGATACTGTAAAATCAAGACATGGACCTCTGTTCCCAAACACTGTACGTTCACTAATATTGGGCAGTTCTGGTTGTGGAAAAACAAATTTAATATATTTTCTACTCGTTACGAGAACGGTTTAGAAAACGTAAACATATATGCCAAGACGCTGGAACAACTGAAATATAAATTATTGAAAAGAATTATCGATGATATTGACGGCGTTAATATATTTAAATTTTTTGAAAACGATAAAGTTATTCCCCCAGAAAAAGTAATGCCTAATTCTGTGTTTGTGATGGATGACATAATCGGTGAACACCAAGGTGTCATTAGAGAATATTTTTCACGTGGACGACACAATAAAGTAGATATATTTTATTTGGCTCAAAGTTATTCGAAAGTACCCAAGCAGTTAATACGTGATAATGCGTATTTAATTGTATTATTTTTTATACATATTCCTAATTGGAAATTAGTGACTATTATTATGATAAACTAAAATTAAAGAAAAATCTTTTCTCCTCTTTCTTAATTTATTTATCAATATATTTTTCTGTTTGGTATTTTAAATAATTGCAACTATGAATTTCATCAAATTACTTAATTTAAAATTTTTTTACATCGTACATTTTTTTTTTAAATTAAATAAAATATATTTTTTTATAATCTTTTTTTGATTAGTTTATTTATCTTAGAAAATTAATAAATAAATTACATAATTTCCTAGTTACTATGGCTTACTCATTCAAAAATTCAAAAAAATTTAAAGAATATAAATTAAATAACTAAAATTATTCAATTTCTAAATAATATTTTCAAATAGAGTTTCAAATTTATACACGAACATTTCACATTGTAATATTTAATTCTATTGTATACTATTAAATGTCTATGAGAAAGGTAAAATGTAATGGACACTTTGTTTGAATTTCACATTTAGTCCAAACCTAATCTAAATTTGTTTATACAATATGTAGAACAAATTATAAGATTGGCATCAATTTATGTTTAATAAATAAATTAGTGTAATCTACGAAGATTTAAGCATGAGATTAAATTTTTTTTTTATATCTTTTTTGGGTAAATATAAAAAGCAATTAAAAATAAACTTCTACATACATGTTCAATCAAGCTTCATTTATTTATAAATTTTTTACTACTTAATTGTTAAAATAAAAGAATAATAATCAGCAATATATCTACGGGGGTTTTTATCTTATTTTTACAATTCTTATTAGAACATTTAAATTATAAATTATATAATACATTTTTATATTCACTCAAAATGATTGGTTAATGAAAATGGATAATTGTTTATCCCTGAATGAATGAATATCACATATAACACTATAATAAACTGGAGAATATATCATTTAATATTATTTTTTTGTCAAAAAGATAATAACATTTACACTACGATAATGCACTTTACAATATTTTATTTGTTTTTATAGATTATGTATGTTTATCAAAAGGTAAATTTATAGCAGTAAATTGAACATTAATTTTACGCGTAGTATAATCCTATTTTAACTTTATGTTATTAAAAAGATAAATATATAATATAAGAATATATACACAAAATTACACCATTACTTGAACAATATAATATACTTCCAAAATCACAATTCGGCTTCCGTCGCAAACATAATACGATCCACCAAATCCATAGAATCACGGATAAAATCTCATCCTCCTTCGAATCTAAACAATATTGCCCCGGGGATTTTTCTCGATATATCCCAAGCCTTTGCCCGCGTCTGGCATAACGGGCTTCTATTTAAATTAAAACACTTTCTTCCTTCACCATATTATTTAATAAAAAAATCATATCTAGAAAATCGGACATTCTCAGTTCATCAAAAACACAGTTATTCAACTATTCAATATATTAAAGCGGGTGTTCCCTAGGGTAGCGACCTCTAACCTATGCTTTACAATATTTTTACCGCTGATATACCTACATCAAACCAAACTCTACTCGCCTCATTCGCTGACGACACAGCAATACTTGCTTCAAATAATAATCCTGAAATTGCATCACAAAATTTACAACTACATTTAAATAAAATAGAAATTTGGGCTAAAAATTGGAAAATGAAAATTAATGAAGAAAAATCAGCTCAAGTGAACTTCTCCCTAAATAAAAAGGAGTGCCCTCCACTCAAATTCAACAACAAACCACTTCCTCTTCACAAGTCAACTAAATACCTAGGCATCACCCTAGATAAAAGATTAACATGGTCAAATCACACCAAGCAAAAACGTAAACAACTTAACTCTTACCTGCATTAACTTAGACCTTTACTTAAATCAAATTTAAGCCTAAAAAACAAATTACTCCTATACAAATCAATAATGAGACCTGTATGGTCATACGGTATTCAAATTTGGGGCCCAGCAAAGCCCGCGAATATTCAACCTATTCAAACATTCCAGTCCATTACCCTAAAACTCATCACCGGTGCTCCATGGTACTTTACAAATGCAGCCCTCCATAACGATATGAAAATTCAAACAGTAAACAAACTTGCTAAAAGCCACTACAAAAAGTTTCACTCCAAACTAACTAACCATACAAACCTTCTTATTAAAAATATGTCCTCCACTTTTCCTCAAATTCCCAGTCGTTTAAAAAGAAATTGGTCTAGAGACCTACTAAAATAAATAATAAATAAATAAATAAATAAATAACAAATAATAATAACAAAATAAAATTAAAAAAATAGACATATACGAATATATACATAAAATATAATATTCTGAGGTTCTGTTATTGGACAGTCCCCTCTTCATCATGTAATTCATGTTATTTGTACTTTTTCTCTCATTCATATTGCTTATTGTATTTTATTGTAAACAGATTGTAATATACTATTAATAATAAAAAAAAAACATTATATGACATAGATTATTAACCTTAGAAAAACATATCCAAAAAAACCAAATGAGTTTCATTTTAAATTTATATCACAGATAACTCTAATAAGCAGGAGAATATATCATTTAAATATTTTTTTTTTCAAAAAGATAATAACATTTACACTATGATAATGCACTTTACAATATTTTATTTGTTTATATAGTTGGACAATTAATCTATAAAGGTAAATTTATAGCAGAAAATTGGACATTAATTTTACACTTAGTATAATCCTATTTTAACATTATGTTATTAAAAAGATAAATATATAATATAAGTAGCATCGTTTTTTGATTAGAAAAAAAAATGGTGTATACTACAAACATATAAGCCTTTGTTTAATAATTTGTCATTCATATTCTTTTTTAGAAATTTGTATCTAACATTACAATAAATATTATATAAGAAAACATTGAGATTCATTTCCTTTTATAAAACATTTATTTATACATTTTTTTGTTTAGGATTGTTAAAATAAAGAATAAAACATTATTATAAAACAACAGAAAATCTTAGCATATTTTTATATTCCTTATTTGATCACTGCAATTTTTAGTTATGTTAATTTAATAATTTCTAAAAAGCATGAACAATATTTATTTTAAAATAATCCCATGGATTATTTAAAATAATCTTTAGAGGTAATTTTAAAGCAGAAGCTTGAATATTAATTTTACACATATCCTAATCCTACTTTAACTTCATGTTTTTTAAGAAAATATATATATATATATAATATAAATGGTATCATTTTGTGTTTAGTAAGAATATATTGGTGTAAACTTCACACATATAAGATTCTAAATAGTTTGTTATACATATTCCAAATTTGAGATTTGTAACTAATATTATGAAAAATAGACATTAAAGGAAAATTCTTTCGCCTTTTTCTTACTTTATTTATTAATACATTTTTCTGTTTTGGATTGTTAAAATAAAAAATAATACATTGTTATAAAACTACAGAAGTGCTTATCAAGTAGTTATTTTCCATATTTGAACATTTCAATTTTTAGTCAAGTCTAATTAATTTTTTCTATAAAAAGCATGCACATATTCCATTTTCAAATTAATCCAATCTATTGTAATAACTTTGCTTTATCAGTTTAAAAAAATGTTAACATATTAAGCTATGGAATAGTAAAATTAAAAAAAACATATCAAACATATCCAAATGAGTTCCTTCTAAAATGTATATATCAAAAAATAATTTGGCAACTTGAATTTGGTCAAATTACTTAGAAAAGTTTACACGGTACATTTTATATTTAAATTAAATAAAATCTATTTTTTATAATCTTATTTTGATTGGTTAAAAAAAAAGTAAAACTGATTATTCTTGGAGAATTAATAAATAAATTACATAATATCTTATTTACTATGACTTATACGTTCTGCGATTCGAATAAAATATAAGAATACACGTTTAATAATTACATTTATTTAATATCTAATTAATATCTTCAATCAGATTTCATAATTTTTAATTATATTATATACTATTAAATATCTACGAGAAAGGTTATTTGTATTCGACACTTTTCTTGAATTTAACACAAAGTCCAAACCTGATTTAAATTTGTTTATATAATATATAGAACAAATGTCAAGGGATCAATTTGTGTGTGATAAATGTATTGGTGTAAACTACGAAAATATTTGCATAAGAATAAAATATTTTTTATAATTTCTTTAATTAGGGAATTGTATAAAACGATTAAATAAAAAATATCCACATACTTGTCCTCTCATGCTTTATTTCTTTATACATTTTTCACTATTGAGTTAATAAAATAAAAGAATAATAATTAACAATTTAGCTGCAGAGGTTTTAATCTTATTTTCACAATTTTTATTGGATCATTTAAATTTTAAATTATAAATATAATTTTATATTAACTCAAAATGATGGGTAAAAAAAATGTATAATTGTTAATCCCTAGTGAATTAAAATCACATATCACATTATAATACGCTGTAGAATATTTCATTTAATATTTTTTTTTTTCAAAAAGATTATATCATTTACTCTATGATATTGCACTTTACAATATTGTGTTTTTTTGTATAGATACAATACTCTTATATACTGGTAACTTTATATTTACTAAAAGAAAAATGTATAATATAAGTTGTATCATTTTGTGTTTAGTAAGACTGATAGTGTAAACAACAAAGATATAAGATTTTATTAAATAAATTGTTATACATATTCCTAATTGGAGAGTTGTGACTAATATTATTATAAATAAATATTAGAGAAAAATCATCCCTCCAAGTTATTTTATTTAAAAAAGTTTACACCGTACATTTTATTTTTAAATTAAATAAAATCTATTTTTTATAATCTTAATTTGATTGGTTAAAAAAAAAGTTAAACTGTTTATTCTTGGGGAATTAATAAATAAATTACATAATATCCTATTCACTATGACTTATAAGTTCTGCGATTTGAATAAAATATAAGAATACACATCTAATAATTAAATTTATTTAATATCTAATTAATATCTTCAACCAGAGTATCATATTTATACACAAATATTGCTTTTAATATGATTAAATTCTATTATATTCTAAAAAAATATATGCACGAGAAAGGTAATTTGTAATCGGCACTTTTTTCTAAATATTATACCAAGTCTAAACCTGACTTAAATTTGTTTATAAAATATGTAGAACAAATGTCAAGAGTGGAATCAATTTTTGTTTGATAAATATATTGGGTGTAAACTACGAAAATATTATAATAGGAATAAAATAATTTTGTATAATATCCTTAATTGAGGAATTGTATAAAACGATTAAAAAAAAAACATCCACATACTTGTCTTCTCATGCTTTATATATTTATAAATTTTTCACTCTTGATTTGTTAAAATAAAAGAATAATAAATAATATTTCATCTAAAGGAGTTTTAATTTTATTTTTACAATTATTATTGGATCATTTAAATTTTAAATTAAAAATATAATTTTATATTAACTCAAAATGATTGATTAAAGAAAATGGATAATTGTTCATCCTTAGTGAATGAAAATCACAAATCACACTATAAAACGTTAGAAAGTATTTAATTTAATATTATTTTTTTTCAAAATGATTATAATATTTACATTAAGATAATGCATTTCACAATATTTTATTTGTTTATATAGATAGAAAATTAGTCTTTAGAGGTAATTTTAAAGCAGAAGCTTGAATATTAATTTTACACGTAGCCTAATCCTACTTTAACTTCATGTATTTAAGAAAATATATATATAGATATAATATAAATGGTATCATTTTGTGTTTAGTAAGGCTATTGGTGTAAACTTCACACATATAAGATTTTTATAAATAATTTGTTATACATATTTCTAATTGGAGATTTGTAATTAATATTTTGAAAAATAGACATTAAAGGAAAATTGTTTCGCCTTTTTCTTACTTTATTTATTAATACATTTTTCAGTTTTGGATTGTTAAAATAAAGAATAATACATATTTATAAAATTACAGAAATGCTAATTAAATAGTTATTCTCCTTATTTGAGCATTGCAATTTAATAATTCTAGTTCAATCTCTATTTTCTATAAAAAGCATGCACATATTTCATTTTTAAATTAATCCAATCTATTGTAATAACTCTGCTTTACCAGTTAAAAAATATGTTAACATGTTATGCCTTGGAATATGTTTCTTTTAAAATGTTATATCAAATAATAATTTGGCAACTTTGAATTTGGTCATATAACTTAATTTAAAAAATGTTTAAACCACACATTTTATTTTTTAATTCAATAAAATGTACTTTTTATAATCTTCTTTTAATTGTTAAAAAAAATGAAAATTGTTCATTCTTGGATAATTAATAAATAAATTACATAATTTCCTAGTTACTATTACTTATACGTTCTGCGATTCGAATAAATTTTAAGAATACAAATTAAATAGCTAAAATTATTCAATTTCTAAATAACATTTTTAAATAGAGTATCATATTTATACATGAATATTGCACTTCGTAATATTTATTAATATTGCATACTATTAAATGCAAACGAAAAATGTAATTTGTAATCGACACATAGTTTTGAATAATATAATTAGTCAAACTTAATTTAAATTTGTTTATTCAGTATGTAGAACAAATGTTAAGAGTGACATCAATTTGTGTTTCATAAATATATTGGTGTAAACTACGAAAATATTAGAATAAGGATAAAATAATTTTGTATAATATCCTTCATTAGAGAATTATAATAAACAATAAAACAAAAATTATTCACACACATATCCTCTCATTTTTCATTTATTTAGAAAATTTTTTGCTTATGGATATTTAAAATAAAGAAAAATAAATAATAATATATCAATCATTAAAATTTTTAATTAAATTATTTATTTATATTAACTCAGCATGAATGGTTAAATTGAAAAGAATAGTTGTTCATCCTTACTTAATTAAAATCATATATCACACTAAAATTTGCTGGAAATCATTTTGTTTATAATTCTTTTTTTTTTTTTTGAGATGATTATAACATTTACTCAATGATATTGCATATTATAATATTGTATTTGTTTGTATAGATGGAAAAACCTATAGCAGAGGTAAATTTAAAGCAGAAGCTTGGTTTTTAGTTTTATATTTATTTTTATCCTATTTTAAATTTATATTAGCAAAAAAACAAATATATAATATGAGTGGCATTATTTTGTGTTTAGTAAAAATATTGGTGTAAACTATAAACATATAATCTTTTGTTAAATAATTTGTGATACATATTCTTAATTATATAATTGTAAATAACGTTATGATAAATAATATTTAAGAAGAAAGCCAGATACATTTCCTTATTCACTTCATTTATTTATACATTTTTCTTAATAGATTGTTTAAATAAAGAAAAATACATTATTATAAATCAACAGAAAACCATATCATATATTGGTATTCCTTTTTTGAATACTGCAATTTTTAGTTAGGATAAGATACTTTTTTCTATAAAAAGCAAAAGCAAATTTAATTTATAATGTAATCCAAACTAATTTAATAACTCTACTTTACTAGTTAAAAAAGCTAACATTTTATGTTTTAGGATATTAAAACGCAGAAAAACATATCAAAAAATACCTAATGAATTTATATTAAATTTATAAATCTAATGATACTTTTGCAACTTTTATTTGGTCAAATTACTTATTTAAAAATATTTTCCATCATATATTTTATCTTTAAATAATTTTTTTTAACTCATTTAATTAGTTTAAAAAAAAAAGAATAAAAGTGTTCAATCATAGAGAATTAATAATAAAATGACATAGTTTCCTAGTTACTATGGACTATTACATTCTGCGATTCGAATACAATTTAAGAATACACTGTAAATCACTAAAACTATTTTATTTTTAATAAATATCTACAACTAGAGTATACTATGTATACTTGAACATTGCATTTCATAATATTTCGTTCTAATGTATGTTGTTAAATGTCTACAAGAAAGGTAATTTCTAATCGACCTGTTCGCGCCACTATGTTATGGTGGTTACCGACCGCGATAAGGCGCAAGACCCATGAACGGGCGACGTATGTATTTTTGTGAATAGTCGGGGTTTCCTGTTCGCAATTATCGTCGTCGTCGAGTCGTTCGTGGTGGCGATAATTTTAGTGCAGTGGTGGCCCAGACGGCTAGCGAGATATACAGATTTTTCTTTGCGGCGGTCGACGAGTGCCGTGAAGTCTCGTCGTGCGTGTTCAGTATATTGAAGCGTATTATTGTGTGTCATAATTTTGTTAAATACATTTAGTTTCCGTGTTGGATAAAATAATATTTGTTATTACTCAACCCGTTCGTCCATCCACAAAACAAATAGGCCGGTGGGCAGAAACACGACCTACTGTTTTAAATATTACATTTAGTCCAAACGTAATTTAAATTGGTTTATACAATATGTAGAACAAATGTTAAAAATAGCATCAATTTATATTTCATAAATATATTAGTGTAAACTACAAAAATATAAGCATTAGAATTAAGTAATCTTTTTTCATATCTATAATTGGCGTATTGTAATAAACAATTTAATAAAATACATCAACATACATATTCTCACATGCTTCATTTAATTATAAATTTTATATTTATAGAAATACAAATAGAAATAAAATAATATATCACAACATTATACGTTGAAAATTATTTCATTTAATATTATTTTTTTCAAAAGAATATAATATTTATTGTAAGATATTACATTTTATAATATTATATTTCATTGTAAAGCTGTATATTTCAAAAATAAAGGTAAATTTAAAGTAAAAGCTTGGACTTTAATTCTACATATATTATAAGTCCATTTTAATTTCACGTTTAATTTTTGTTTAGTATGAATATTGGTGTAAACTACAAATATATAATCCTTTGTTAACTAATTTGTTATACATATTTTTAATTTGAGATTTGTAACTAATATTATGATAAATAACATTAAAGAAGAATCCTTTCTTTTCTTTCTTACTTCAATTATTTATAAATTTTTCTGTTTTGGATTGTTAAAATAAAGAATAATACATTGTTATAAAACTACAGTTATTCTTATCATAAATTAATATTCGTTTTTTGAACATTGCAATTTTAGTCAAGTTACATTACTACATTCTATAAAAACATGCACTGTGGGATTCGTAAATAAAATCACTCACAATTAAAAAATGAATAAACTTTACTTTATTTGGATTGAATAACGAGTAACAAATATATCACGTGTGTAAATCAAAGTAATATGTAGCGTGAATCGCGGCGCACTGACTGACGGACTGACTGACAATAATGTATCCGTGTGGTCGGTTTTTATAGGTTCCGGTAGTTCTAGAACATTTGTCAAATTACTCTATCGCGATAATCCGGGAATATTCTAGAACGCCGGTTTTTCCCATTGTCTATCGTAAACACGCCGGGCGGCGCGCGGCGCGTTGTTTTCAACGTCGCCACACACACATTTCATTTTTAAATTAATCAAATCTATTTTAATAACTTTACTACAACAGTTAAAAAAAAAGTATTACATTTTATGCCATGGAATATTAACATAAAGAAAAACATATCAAAAATATCGAAATGAGCTTCTTTTAAAATTTATATATCCAATAATATTTGCAAGTTTGAATTAGGTCAAATTACTTAATTTAAAAACAGTTAACATCATATATTTTATTCTAAAGTCAATTAATTTTTTTTGATTAGTTAAAAATAGAGTAAAACTTTTCATTCATAGAGAATAAATTACATAGTTTTCTAGTAACTACGACTAGTACGTTCTGCGATTCGAATACAATTTAAGAATACATAGTTAATAACTAAAATTATTTTTTTTCTAATTAATATCTTAAACCAGATTATCGTATTTATACACGAACATAGCTTTTCATATTTTTTAATTCCATTATATACTATTCAATATCTACGAGAAATGTTATTTGTAATCGACACTTTTTTTCAATATTACACAAAGTCCAAACCTGATTTAAATTTGTTTATAAAATATATAGAACAAATGTCAAGAGTGGCATCAATTTGTGTTAGATAAATATATTGGTGTAAATTACGAAAATATCAGCATCAAAATAAAATAATTTATTTTATTATACTTAATTGGGGAATTGTAACAACCAATTTAATAAAAAAACACCAACATACATATCATTTCATGCTTCATTTATTTATAATCTTTCACTTTTGAATGATTAAAATAAAGAATAATTAATATTAATATATCTGCACGTGTTTTTATCTTACTTTTATATTCCTTGTTGGATCATTAAAATTTTAATATAAATTATATATTTTAATATTAACCCAGCATCATTGGTTAAAAAAAGTTAATAATTATTCATCACTAAGAAATAAAATCATATATTACAATATTATACGCTGAACATTATTTCATTAGATATTATTTTTTTCAAAACGAATATAATATTTATTGTAAAATATAACATTTTATAATATTATATTTCTTCGTAAAGCGGTATGTTCCAAAAAAAAAGGTAAATTTAAACTAAAAACATAGACTTAAGTTCTACAAATATTATAAGCCCATTTTAATTTTATGTTTAATTTATGTTTAATAAGAATATTGGTGTAAACTATAAACATATAATCTTTTGTTAAATAATTTGTGATACATGTTCGTAATTGGGGATTTGTGACTAACATTATGATAAAAAATATTTGAGAAAAAATCCAGATACATTTCCTATCTTACTTTATTTATTTATACATTTTCCCTTTTGGATTATTAAAATAAAGAATAAGATATTATTATAAAACTACAGAATTTATCATATATTAATATTCCTTATTGGATTTTTCCAAGTTTTAATTAGTTTAAATAACTTTCTTAAAA
The DNA here is from genome assembly GCA_019022885.1 of Schlechtendalia chinensis. NCBI lineage: Eukaryota > Metazoa > Arthropoda > Insecta > Hemiptera > Aphididae > Schlechtendalia > Schlechtendalia chinensis. The sequence goes on along the minus strand of CM032339.1, from coordinate 22,270,790 downwards.
AAATAGCTAGCACATTTTATCATTAAATTTATTTTAAATTATTTTAATAATTCTATTCTTCCAGTTAAGAAATATGTTAAATATTTGTTTTTCCGTTTGTTAAAATAAAGAACAAAAACACCAAAATTTAAAAAAGTGAATTCGTTATTATGAGATAATATTATGAAAGAAAACATATCAACTTTTGATTTGGACTGAAAAACATTACACCACACATTTTATTATTAACTTAAACTATATATTTCTCTAACTTTTTAATTAACCTAAACTTGATTTGTCAAAAAATGAAGTTAACTTGTTCATTATGCATTATGCATACTAAAACCAATATATTCTATGATTCGACTAAACCCTATTACCACCCTCTAATATGCTGGCAATTATTTAATATAATATTTTGATTTTCAACAAGTATATAATATGTAAGCCAGAAAATTGCACATCATAGTATTCTATTCCTCTGTATAGCTGCCAATATCGACGAGACAAGTAATTTTTATTCGTCAACAATTAAAATATTACACTTTTTCTGATCAAATATTAAATTTGTGTCTAAATATGTAAAACATATGTTTTGGGTGGCTTCACATTATAATTAATAAGAATAACGGTGTAAATTAAAAAAAATATGCAATTGTATAAAATAATGTTTCTAATTAGAACATTGTAACTAATATTATGTTAAATAAATTTTAAAAATTTTTATCTACATATTTGTTTGCTTCAATTCTTTATAAAATGTTCAATTTAGTATTATAAAATTAAAGAATAATAAATCGATATGTAACTACATGAGTTCTTATCAATTATTAATATTCCTTATTGGCACATTGCAATTTAAAGATTGGTTAATTTGGTGTTTTTAAATATTACAAACACTTTTCATTTAAAAATAAATTTAGAAGTATTTTAATAAATCTACTGTCCTAGTTAAAAAAATATTTTAAAATATTTTGACTTGGAATATCAAAATGAAGAAAAACACATAATATTTAACTAAATGCGTTCATATTTTATATTTTGATACTTAAATAAATATTTGCAACATTAAATTTTGTCAAATAACTTTATATTAAAAATAGTTTACATCTTACATTTTAATGTTAAATTAAATTAAATATATTTTTTTATAAACTCAATTTGATTGTTTACAAAAAAAAACCCTATTCATTCTTGGAAAATAAATAATTTACATTTTTTTCTAACTAAAACCAATACCTTCTATCATTGTATTAAAATTTAATACCACACTGTATTAAGCTCGTAATTGTTTCATTTTATATTTTCAATAGGATTATAATATGTATAACTGAACATTGCACATCATAATATATCATTTCTTATTATAATTCTTAAATACTACAATACAAATTAATTTTAATCTACAGCAATATTTTGAATATTACAACTATACTGAGCCTATTTTCAATTTGTGTCTACGAAATGTATAACATAGATTTTGAGTGACTTCATTTTGTGAATAATAGGAATAATGTTGTAAACTACAACCGTACACATAAGCGTTTGAATAAAATAATTTAAAACAAATACTCCTAATTAGAACATTGTATTAAATAATTTTAAATAAAAACAGATATATATATATTTTTGTTTTTGCTTTATACTTTTATCAATTTATCTGTTTTGGGTTCTTTCAATAAAGAATAAAACATGGTTATATAACTACAGGAGTTTTTCTCATAAATTTATCAACCTCATTTAAATAATATAATTTTAATTTTAGTTAAGTTACTTTTTGTTTAAAAAAAAACAAACATTCATTTCATTTTTTAAACAAATACAAATCTATTTTAATTACTCTAAATTACAAGTTAAAAAATTAGTTAAAATTGTATGTCTTGGAATATTAACATAAAAAAAAGATCATAATTTAACAAAATGAGTTGGTATTTTTTTTTACATAACTAAAGGCTTCATTGCAACTTTAATTTTGGTCAAGTTATTTTTTAAAAAAACAGTTTACATCTATCAATATATTTTTAATCTAAATTAAACATATTTCATACAATCTTAACATGCTAAGTTACATAAAGAGTTAATTTGTTCATTCCTGGAGAATTAAATAAATGTTAAAACAATGTTATAACTACTAAAACCAATACACCCTGCGATTCGACTAAAACCTAATACTACACAGTAATTCGCTGAAATCAATTAATTTCATTTAAAATTTTTTAACTAAATTATAATATGTAAACTAGAATATTGTACTTCATAATATATTATTCCTTTGTATATGTGATAAAGCTTATGAAAAAGGTAAATTTAAAGCAAAAGCTTTGACTATAGTTTTACATTTAGGTAATCATACTCTTTATCAATTTTGTATTTACAAGATGTTGAACTTATGATAAGAGTAGCATCATTTTGTGTTTTAGAGTATTGGTGTAAACTACAAAATTATAAGCTTTGTTAAATAATTTTTACACATATTTTTAATTAGAGCATTTTAACTAATATTATAATAAATAACATTAAAAAGAAACCAAATACATTTCTTTTATTACTTTATTTATTTTTGAATTTTTCAGTTCCATATTGTTAAAATATAGAATAATACATTATTTATTTACAATAGTCATTTAACTCCAGAAGTTTTTATCTTATTTTTATATTCCTCAACGAATCATTTAAATTTTAAATTTCGTCAAGTTTCTTTAAAAAAAGGAACTAGTTAATACCTTACATTTTATTATTAACTTAAATAATAAATATTTTTATTAACTAAACATGATAATTTAAATAAATTGTTAAATTGTTTATTTGTAGAGAATTAAAAAAGTTTACTTTATTTCATAACTACTAAAACAAATACATTCTGCAATTCAATTAAAATTTAAAGTCACACTGTAATACGTTGAAATTATATAATTTCATTTTAATATTTTCAATCACGTTATAATATACATACTAGAATATTGCACTTCATAACATATTATTCCTTCATATAGCTATCAAAACCTACAACGGCGGTAAATTTAAAGAAAAAACTTTGATTATAATTTTGCATTTAGTCTGACTCTATATCAATTTTGCGTCTACAAGATGTTGAACATATGATAAGAGTGGCTTCACTTTGTGTATTACAGTATTGGTGAAGACTACCATAATATAATCTTTTGTTACATAATTTTATATACATACAAGTAATTGGGAAATTGTAACTGATATTATGACAAATAACATTAAAAAGAATAAACAAATACATTTCCTATTTTACATCATTTATTTATAAATGTGTAGGTTTTGGATAAATAAAAGAAAGAATAATACATCATTATATAACTACAGGATTTCTAAACACATTTTCATATTTTTCGTTGGAACATTGCAATTTTAAATTTGGCTAAGTTACTTCTTTTATATAAAAAAACATTTCATTTTTAAATTAATTCAAAACTTGTGTATTAACACTAATTTCTTAGTTAAAAAAATTTGGTAAAATTTTATGCCTTGGAATATTTAAACAAAGAAAGACATATCATGATTTAATAAAATGCTTTCGTATTTTAAATTTATATTTCTAAGGTAATCATGGCTATTTTAAATTTGTATAACTTACTGTTTTTCAAAAAAAAAAAAAAAATTAACATTATACATTTTATTTTTACTTAATTTATATATTTTTTCATTAACTTAACATGATTTGTTGAAAAAGGACTTAAATAGTTTATTCTTGGAGATTTACAATAACCTTACATTATTTTATAACTACTGAAACAAATACATTCTTTAATTCAATTAAAATTTAAAGTCACACTGTAATACGCTGAAATTATATAATTTCATTCTAATATATTCAACCCGGTTATAATAATTATACTATAATATTGAACTTCATAATATATTATTCGTTTGTATAGCTCTAAGAGCCTACGAGAATGGTAAATTTAAAGCAAAAGCTTTTACTATAATTTTGCTTTTAGTCTGACTCTATATTAATTTTGTATTTATTAGATGTTGAACTTATGATAAGAGTAGCTTCATTTTGTGTTTTGGAGTATTGGTGTAAACTACAAAAATAAAAGCCTCTGTTAAATAATTTTTTACACATATTTTTAATTAGAGCATATTAATTAACATTATGATAAATAACATTAAAAAAAAAACCAAATACATTTCCTTTATTACTTTATTTATTTATAAATGTTTCAGCTTTAAGTAGTTAAAATAAAAAATAATACATCATAATATATCTACAGGAGTTTATACTTTATTTTTATAGTTCTCATCAGATCATTAAAATTTTTAATTTCACAGTTAAAAAAAAAAGTTGATATCATACATTTTGATTTAAATTTAAAATATATATTGTTATATTAATTTTGTACGAGACTATACTAAATTTGTGTCTACAAGATTTTGAACATATAATACTATTGGTTTCATTGCAAAAATTTAAGCATTTGATTAAAATTAGGTTTATCAAATACTTCTAATTAGAACATTGCAAATTATATTATGATCAATAATGTTATAAAAAAACATACATTTCTTTTTTGCTTCAGTCCTTTACAAAATTATCTATTTCGGGATGTTAAAATAAAGGATTATACATCATTAGATTACTACAGGAGTTCATATCATTTATTAATAATCCTTATTGGTTAATTTAAAGTTTCAATTTAGTTAATTTATTTATTTTTTAAATATTCCAAATACTCTCGCCTACAACTTAATTTATAACAATTTTATTAACTCTACTGTCCCAGTTAAAAAGATATGTCAAAATATTCGGTTTTCGATTGTTAAAATAAAAAATTAAACACCATATTTTATCCAAATGAATTCGCTATTTAAATAAATATTTCAAATGAAAACATTGAAAATTTCAAAAATTGGTCTGGTTAAATTTTTATTAAAAATAGTTTACAACATATATCTTATTTTTAATTTAAGAAATATATTTTTTTTTTTATTAACTCGACTTGATTTGATGAAATATGAGTGAGCTTCATCATTCGTGGGGAATTAAAAAAGTTTACATTATTTTATAACAACTAAAACTAATAATATTTGCAATTTAATTAGGATTTAAAATCACACTGTATTAGGCAGAAATCATACAACTTCATTTAAATATTTTCAACCAAAATATAATATGTATACTAGAGTATTGTACTTCATAATATATTATTCCTTTGTATAGCTCTAAGAGTCTACGAGGATGGTAAATTTAAAGCAAAAGCTTTTATTATAATTTTGCTTTTAGTCTGACTCTATATCAATTTTGTATTTACAAGATGTTGAACATATGATAAGAGTGGTTTCATTTTGTGTATTAGGGTATTGGTGTTGATGTGTACCGACGCGTTGTAAATCGTTGTTTGGGATGTGATTTGCAAAAAGAATTAGAAATAACTTAAATGCTTTTATATTTAAATGAAATTATCAAATTAAATTTATTCTTACACTTGAACACTAAAATTACACAAAATATATTTAAATAATATTATAGAGGTTCTGCTAAAACAAATGAGGTTCTGCTTGGTCGTATACTTCTCGACTACTCGTCGGTCGTCACCAAGAGACCCAACGAGCTAACACCGTCGGTGGGAACCGCTAATTCAGCGAATTCCAGCTCGACGACTCGATTCCGTGGTCACGTACACCACTCGCTTAAAATATGATGACTTATAATTCTAATATGCTATATAATACTATACCACTATACAACAGTGTAAACTAAAAACATAAAAGCCTTTGTTAAATAATTTTTTACACATATTCTTACTTGAAGAATTGTAACTAACATTGTAAAAAATAACATTAAAGAATAAAACCATATACATTTCATTTCTTACTGCATCTATTTATTATTTTTTTAGCTTTTTATTGTTAAAAAAAGAATAATGCATCATTATATATCTATAGGAGTTTATATCTTATTTTTATATTCCTCATTGGATCATTAAAATTTTTAATTTCACGTTAAAAAAATAGTTTATATCAAACATTTTGATTTTAACTTAAAATATTATACTTTTATATTAAAATTGTATGTGACTATACTAAATTTATGTCTACAAGATTTTTAACATATATAATTATTGGCTTCATTACAATAATTTAAGCATTTGAATACAATTAGGTTTGTCAAATACTTCTAATTAGAACATTGCAAATAATATAATGATAAATAATTTTAATAAAAAACATACATTCCCTTCTTTGCTTCATTCCTTTACAAAATTATCTGTTTTGGAATGTTAAAATAAAGAATAATACATCATTAGGTTACTACAGGAGTTCATATCATTTATTAATATTCCTTATTGCTTCATTGCAGTTTCAATTTAGTTAATTTATTTATTTTTTAAATATTCCAAATACTCTCGCCTACAACTTAATTTATAACAATTTTATTAACTCTACTGTCCTAGTTAAAAAGATATGTTAAATTTTCGGTTTTCGATTGTTAAAATAAAAAATTAAACACCATATTTTATCCAAATGAATTCGCTATTTAAATAAATATTTCAAATGAAAACATTGAAAACTTCAAAAATTGGTCTGGTTAAATTTGTATTAAAAATAGTTTACAACATATATCTTATTTTTAATTTAAAATATATATTTTTTTTTTATTAACTCGACTTGATTTGAAGAAATATGAGTGAGCTTCATCATTCGTGGGGAATTAAAAAAGTTTACATTATTTTATAACAACTAAAACTAATACAATTTGCAATTTAATTAGGATTTAAAATCACACTGTATTAGGCAGAAATCATACAACTTCATTAAAATATTTTCAACCAAATCATAATATATATACTATTATATTGCACTTCATAATATATTATTTCTTTGTATAGCTGAAAATAAATACAAGAATGGTAAATTTAAAGCAAAACTTTGATTATAATTATGCATTTAGTCTAGGGTGACCATATTAAAAAAATAAAAAAACGGGACAGTTGGTATTCCCCCCCCCACCGAAAAACACTCATTCATATACATTCACACAACTGTAGAGTGTAAAAGTCCAATTTATTATTTTTCCATTACTATACTCTTTTTGAGTAAACTAACATAAATAAATATAAATATTTAATTATTAAGGAATACTTTCTTTTTATTATTCATTAAACAACACAATGTTGCATTTTAAAACTATAATAATTTTTAAATCACTAGAAAAATTTACTTTTTAAAATTAAAGTATTTAACAATACATTTTTTTAACAAGAATTATGTTTTACACTTATTCATGAATTTGACATTTCGTCTTCCACACTTTCCATTCTTTTTTCATATTTTTCTGAAGAACTTATTGAATTCAACAGTTGTGGCTGCTTCAAAAGAAATTCATAAAATTCTGAATAAGTAAAGCTTTTATAGTGCTGTTTTGCAATAATTATCGATCCGATGGTTTCGACATTAAAACGGTTATTTTCATCTGTCCACAATGCATTTGTTATAGAAAATATTCATTCTACAGATGCATTTGTCCCAGTAATAGCCAATGAGTATTCAATAATTTTTGAGAAGTTGTAGAAAGAAATTTCATTTGTTTTTAGTGTCTTAAATATATCACACCATCTTTCTGTTTCTTTTTTTGAACAATTTTTCCATTCTACAATTTTAACTTGTATCACATGAATTACATGGTTATATTCATCAAATAACTGATCTTCGTCCACATTCCAATCCAGGTTGAGATCTTTATTTTTAAATAAATATTGAAGACTTTCTTGAATGTCTGCCCAAGCAGGAATATCTAATAATTGAGTCCAACGAAAAATTTTGAACGGTTCAAAATGACATCTCCATTTTTTTACACAAGATAAGAAAACTATAAAAACCATCAACATTTTCTATGAAATTATTTTTGCTGTATATATTTTTTTTATCAAGGTCTTCAATAATTAAAGCCAATTTAGATGTATAAAATTTTTGGCTTTGCCTGTTTCTTATTTTTCCACATAATACTTCCAGTTCTTCATAAACTTCACTCGCTGAAATATTGTCACTTTCAATTCTTGTCATTGTGTCGCAAACCTCCTTCAATTGGCATTGAATAAAATATAACCATGCAATAGAAACAGGGTTATCGAAAAACTGTTTCAGAATTGTAGGACATTTGTCTTGAGTTAAAAAATGCGTTTTTAATGCCGGGAATAAAACTATAATTCTAGTAACAGCTGGTAGCAAAGATAACCATCGTGTTTTAACAGTACTCAAAATATTTTTGTACTCGACATTTACAAAATCACAAAATTCTTTGAATTGCTCCACTCGGACTGTGTATATATAAAAATATTGAAATATCTTATTAACTATGGATTGAATATCGATAGGTAAAATATCCGTATAGGTTTTATATTGCATTATGTAAGATATGAGCCGCACATCCAACGCCTAATATATTAGTTTTTAAATTTTCGTTGAGAATTGCAAAAACATTTTTAATGCCTATTCTGGCATTCCCACCATGTTCAATTGAGAAAATAGATTTACACTTGGTACACAGAACTTTCCCTATTTCATCGGCTTCTCTTATAAAAGGAAACTGCGTTTTTAATTTTTGATTAAAACTACATCGTCTCTTGGGCATCTTAATTCTTAAGTAGGTATTCTTTTTAAAAGTTTGGAAATCGAATGAAAGGTACGCGTTAATTACAAAATATAATAACACTTCACGGAAAGGAATTCGCGGATAAACTTCCAACAGTGTCATTACCAACAGTAAATGAAATCCAAAATGAATCGATGTAATATCTATTCTAATACAATTGATTATAAATTTATAAATAATTAACAGTATGTATATTTTAGTGCGTAGTACGACTTATTGTAGCATACCGCATACGGCATATAGTATACAATATACACCATACAACATATTTCATTCTTATCGCTAATTTTACCTATTGTTTGTCGGCATTGAGACTAGACATACGTTCCACGAAAACCGTAATCTGTTATTTATAAATTTGGTTTTAAATTTGAAGTATGCGAGTAGCTATTTAATATTTAATTCGTTTATCAATATTTTTTTCATAAAATTCATTTAATTATATGGAAATAACGGGATTAAAACGGGACTATCTTCTAAAAACGGGATAAAAAGAGTCCCGTTTAAAGGTTGTCGGGACAACGGGACATGATGATCAAAAAAGGGACAATCCCGTTTTTAACGGGACGTCTGGTCATCCTAATTTAGTCTGACTCTATATCAATTTTGCGTCTACAAGATGTTGAACATATGATAAGAGTGGCTTCAATTTGTGTATTAGGGTATTAGTGTAAACTACAAATATATTAGCCTTTGTTAAATAATTTTTTACACATATTCTTACTTGAAGAATTGTAAGTTAGTTACAACTAACATTGTAAAAAATAACATTGAAGAATAAACCATATACATTTCCTTTCTTACTTCATCTATTTATAAATTTTTCAGCTTTTGGTAGTTAAAATAAAGAATAATACATCATAATATATCTATAAGAGTTTATATCTTATTTTTATATTTCTTATTGGATCATTAAAATTTTAAATTTCACTGTTAAAAAATAATAGTTTATATCATCCATTTTGATTGGAACTTAAAATATTGTACTTTTATATTAAAATTGTATGAGACTATACTAAATTTGTATCTACAAGATGTTTAACATATATTATTATTGGCTTCATTACAATAATTTAAACATTTGAATACAATTGGGTTTGTCAAATACTTCTAATTAGAACATTGCAAATAATATTATGATACATAATTTTAAAAAAAAATTATTATTATTTATTTATTAATATTTTTTATTGGATCATTGCAGTTTTGAAATTGGTTAATTAATTGATTTTTTAAATATTTCAAAAACCCTCATCTATAACTTAATTTATAACAATTTAATTATTGTACTATCTCAGTTGAAATGATATGTTAAAATCTTCGGTTACCGATTGTCAAAATAAAAAATAAATCACTATAATTTAACCAAATGAATTTGCTATTTAAATTAATATTTCTAATGAAAACATTGCAACATAAAATTTGGTCTGTTTTTTTAAAATAGTTCACATCATACATTTTTTTTAATCTTTATTGTATATTTTTCTTATATCTATATTTGATTTGTTGAAGAAATGATTTAACTTATTCATTATCAGAAAATTATACTAAAATTATATTATTTCATTACTACTGAAACTAATATATTATGCGATTCGACTATTACCTAATACCACACTTTAATACGCTGGCAATTCTATGATATAATATTTTAATTTTCAACAAAATTATAATATGTATACTAAAAAATGTACTTCATAGCATGGTACTCTTTTGTATAGCTAAAATTGTCTACAAGAAAAGTAAATTTTAATCAGCAAATTTTCTTTGAATATTACATTTATTCTGAGCCTATTTTCAATTTATGTCTACGAAATGTAGAACACTTTTTATGAGTAACTTCATTTTGTGTTTAATAAAAATAATGGTGTAAATTAAAAAAATTTAAGAATTTTTATAAAATAATGTTTAACAAATACTCCTCATTAGAACATTGTAACTAATATTATGTTAAATAAATTTAAAAAAATACAAGATATATTTCTTTTTTGCTTTATTCCTGAATAAAATTTTCATTTTAGTATTGTAAAATTATGGAATAATAAATCGTTAAATAACTACAGGTGTTCTTATCATTTATTATTGTTCCTTATTAGATCATTGCAATTTTTAATTTGGTTAATTTTGATTTTTTTAATTATTACAAATACATTTCATGTATATCTTAATTTTTAAGTATTTTAATAAATTAGTTGGCCCAGTTAAAAAAATATGTTAAAATATTATATTATAGTATATCAAAATAAGGAAAAACTCATCGTAATTTGACCAAATGTGTTATAAATTTATATATTTGAATAAATTATTGCAACATTAAATTTGGTCAAGTTACTTTATTTTAAAAATAGTGTACATCATACATTTTAATGTTAAATTAAAGTATATATTCTTTTTATAAACTAGACTCGATTCGGTACAAAAAAATAAATTACTTGTTCATTCTTAGAGAATAAAAATAAATAAATACATTATTTTCTAACAACTAAAACAAATACATTCTTTAGTTCGATTAAAATCTAATAGCACAATGTACTACACTGAAAATGACTTAATATAATATTTTAATTAAAAAAAAATATATAATATGAATACCAGAACATTTCACATCATTATATTTTATTCCTTTGTATAGTTAAAAATGATTTAAAAAAAGGTAATTTTTAAACGACAGCTTTGTCTTGAATATTACAATTAGTTTTTATAGTTTTTCAATTTGTATCTAAGAAATGTAAAACATATGTTAAGTGTAGCTTCATTTTGTGTTTCATAAATATGTTGGTATAAACTACAAAAATATAAGTATTTGAATAAAATAACTTATTTAAATATTTATAATTAGAACACTGATACTAATTTAATGTTAGATACAGTAGCGTATATAAACTCGACTGCGCCCCTGGCAAACTTAAAAAAGTACCTTTTTACCAATTTAATAACTTAAATATTTTTTTTTCACTATTAAGTTGTAAAGTTTATATAATATATTATATTTTTTTATTTTACATAAAAATTAATTGTTTATTATTTTAATTAAAGTAAATTACGATTATACAAAACTTCAGCAAACAAAACTATCATTATTTTTGTAGTTTGTATTGCTTAATAATTTTAATTATATTTAAACTATGAAAAAATACCACTTTATTATTATTTTTATTTTTATTGATTAGGACACTTTCGAACTTAGTCACAGTTTGTTTTATTTACGTGTACGAAATACACGCAACGCATGGATTCACTTAGAATATAGAGTTATCCGTTGATAACAACAATTAATGGAACAACATGAAATTCTTTTATGCTACTTTCATAATTTCGTCATTAAATTCACACGTAGAGTGTAAAATTAGACAAAATCATACACATTTCAAAAAGTATAATGGAAAAATTTCGTTTTTAAGGTAGAATAAATAATATAGCACTTTTGAAGCACAATTTTGAGCCCCTTTGGAATTTCCGCCTCTGGCATAGGCACAGTTCGCCATACCCTTGCTAAACCACTGATTGAATAACTTCAAACAAATTAAAAAACAGATACATTTTTCTGTTTTGGATTGTTAAAATAAAGAATAATACATAAGAATATATTTACAGATTTTATCGTATTTTTATATTCCTCATTGGATCTTTTAAATTTTAAATATTGTCAAGTCATTTCATTTCATTTCAAGTCATTTTTCATTAAAAAAAGAAAGATAATATCATATATTTTAATATATACATAAAACATATATTTTTATACCGACTCATCTTGACTGGATAAAAAAACTTATTATTAGCTTGTTAAATCTTGGAGAATTAAAATCTAATACCACACTTTAATTCGTTGAAAATTATTTAATTTCATTTTAATATTTTCATCTAAGTTATAATATGTATACCTGAATAATGAATCATAATATATTATTCCTTTTTATAGCTAGTAAAACCTACAAAAAAGGTAAATTTTAAACCAAAGCTTTGATCATAATTTCGCATAAAGTCCGACTCTATATTAATTTTGCGTCTACAAGATGTTGAACATATGATAAGAGTGGCTTCACTTTGTGTATTAGAGTATTGGTGTAAACTACAAAAATATGAGCATTTAAAACCTATTTCTTTATAAATATTCTTAATTCGAGCATTGTAACTAACATAATAAATACCATTAAAGAAAAATACTAGATACATTTTATTTCTTACTCCATTTACTTACAAATCTTTCAGTTCTAGAAATAATACAATATAATATATCTTCAGGAATTTATTTTTTATTTTTATGTTCCTCAGATGATTATTTTAAATTTAAATTTTTTCAAGTTACTTTTTTTTAAAAATAATTTACGTCATACATTTTATTTTTAATTTTTTCATGAAATAAATTTGATTTGTCGAAAAAAAGAGTTAACTTGTTCATTATTAGAGAATAAAAATAAAGTTAAATTTTTTTATAACTACTAAAACAAATACATACAGCGATATGAATAAAACTTACTACTACCCGCTAAGACACTGGAAATTATTTATTATAATATTTTAATTTTCTACAAGATTATAATATGAATACCATAATTTCGCACTTCAAAAATATATAATATATATATATATATATATATATATTTAGTTGTTTATCGAGTAATTATAATAAACGATAAGGGGAACAGAAAACAAAAAATGCAAAACACATTTGAGAATTCAACATATGATAATAAAATTAATATAAATAATAAATAGTAGACTTCATATTATTTCATTCCATTGTATAGTGTTTGGTCAAGTCGTTCGTTTTAATTTGAATTACGACTTAGTTTAGTGTCTCCGTCAGTACGAGGTCTAACAATGTATATTAAATAAAAACAATTCCATACGTGATAAAATAATTAATATTTGTTCTCATTTCTTTACTAAATACAACAAATTATATATATATATAAACATACAAAATATTCAAACGGTACCGTTCGAGAAGGAAATGGAAGGGCCCGTCACACTAAAGCTGCGTCTGTTCTGATGACTGGACCACGGTGACTTGCCAGCTGCTGCACACGCGAGTAACTTGATGGCGAGTGCCGACTTGCATACGCGAATAATAACGGCGAGCGCCGACTTGCGTACGCGAATAATAATGACGAGCGCCGAATTGCGATTGCGAATAATAATGGCGAGCGCCAACTTGCGTACGCGAATAAAATTGAAGGTGAGTGCCAACCTGCACACGCGACTAAATTGGTACGCTTACGTCCATGATGAAATAACGTCGCGGGTACTTCTCCCGACGGCTGTGGAACACGAACGACGACTCCTCGGATTCGAACCAGCCGACCCGACGTCGCTACGACAGGCATTTTCGCTAGTGGTGAGGGGGACCAGTGCCGGTCGCAGTGCGATAACGGCGACCGTTGTACGGAATTATAATCACTTGCACTGGCGCGTATATATAGCTTTAAATGACTACAATAAAGGTAATTTGTAATCGACAGTTTTATTTCGAATATTACACATAGTCTGAACCTAATTAAAATTTGTCTCTATAAGATGCGGAACAAATGCTAAGAGTGGCTATATTTGTATTTAAAAAATATATTGGTGTAATCTACCAAAATATGAGCATTTGAATCAGTGTCGGACTGGCCATGGACACTAGGTTGCGAATGCGGCCGGGGCCCCATCTAATTTTTTTAAACCAATATTTTTTAACGCTATGTCTCCACCAGTTCTTCCCTTGTACTCGTATTATTATACAATTTTATTATTAGATATTATAAATAATAACACATACAAAACATACATAAACACATAAATCGTAGCATATTTGATCTTAAGCACCCGTATGCATTACTGCATTAGTATTCGCTGAGGTTTAAACGGCGAGCTCGGTAAATCGATTGTAAGCATTACGACAGTGACGAAACAAAAGGAGAAATCGGAAATAAATTGAAAACCCAATTGATAAAACTGTTCAATTAAATCGCTGTTTCAACTGTAGCCCACTTTAAAAATCCATGGTCAAACATGTGTGTTATTTTATTTTATTTATAATAATGCCATGTCGCGTTGCCGTGAAATCCACTGTTATTTTTAAAAATATAATTGACTGGTATAACCCGCATTGTATAGATCTTGAAAGAGATCTTTTTTTTTTTTTTTGGAATGGGGAGGAGGAAATCTTCCAAAGACACCACCGTAATGAAAAACCGGAGGTAGTGCCGGATTCATCATGAAGTGGTGTCTACCGGCTAAAATTTCCTCCCCAGGGGTAACTGTAAAAGTTATACGCCCGATGAAAAAACGAAGAAAGAGAGAGGGGGAAGAAAAAGAGGAAAGAGGTATGTGCGGAGTAAGAAGGTGGCCACCAATAATTCATAGAGCTAAGCAGTGAGGCACTCGCGTGTAAAGCGAAGTTGAGAGAAAGAGATCCAGTGGCTCTGACATGAAGTCAATATCATATGAAATATAAATCGAAACGCACACGGTCATCTGCAATTACTACCATAGTTCAAAACGTATTCGCCTTTCGATTCGCTATTTAAAATATTTTTGCATTGCATTATTGCATTTACCTATAATTTGTTTTTAAATATGGTTTTTATGTTGCGTGAGTGTGAAATGTAATTTATCAACTTTAAATAGTCATTACTCATTAGTTAACTATTTAATTATCGATTTTAATTATGAATTGTAAGCGTGTTTATAAATCGGGTGCCCCAAAAAAGAGGGAAAAAAAGAAAATGAACTACTTGTCATTCAGTTATCCCACTACCAAACAAAATTATGTTTTCCAATGTTACAACGCCGGCTTGCGGTAAATAAAACAAGTAAGTACGCATCGATATATGTGCTGTTATTAGTTATTATTAAGGAACGGATTTCAGTAACGATAAATGATGATATTAATAAAAACGTGTTGTATTATTTATTTGAAAATTAAATAATATAACTATAATATACACATTTTTATTACCTCCGTTAAAAGATACTGAAACTGATGACATGCCAGTATTGATGAATATGAATGACAATGATTTTAATGAAGACAATTATGAATAAAATATATTGAAATTAATATGTATTCATGTTATTTATGATTAAAACTATTGTAGAAAGAAAGTTAAACAGAAATTGTGAAAATACTGCTCATTTATTAGCTTAAATTTATCAAAATATTTGAATCAATTTATTCAAATTTTTTTATTCATGTTTTTTAGGTACTGTTTCTGGTCTAAATGTGAATCAAACTAAAAATATTGTAGATGATGCTGAAGACACGAAATATATCAAATTTCTGGCATAGTTAATTTCATTTGTCTTTCAAGATAAGATTAAATTTCTTTTAGAAACAACTTTTTCTCCAAGCATCCAATACAGCATATTCTGACAACTGGAAAATGTAACAATAATTTTACAATAATTTATCATAAGCAATTACCAACTGGTGAAGTGGTTAAGAAAAAATGGATATCCAACTGTTTAGAAATTAACTGTTTGGATTGTTTCAATTGTATGGCCTATAGTGTAGCAGTAGAACACGGAGAAAAAGAATCAAAGTTTGTAACTGATCATAAATCTAACATAAAACAATAAAAAACCCTCTACCGTGACATTAAAACACATAAGAACTCAATATACCATTAAAATTCTTCATGCACAGAAAATTGGTTTTCAATTAAATAAAGATATTGGGTGTAATATAAATTGTGATATTATGGCAAAAAAGACACAAGAAGTCCAAAATCGGAGACGAGTACTTGGTCGCGTCACTCCGCTCGCGTATTTATTGACCGCGATAACGCGCTAGTACATCGCGTGTATTTATGTTGATGGTCGGAATGCCCGGATTACCATTATCGTAGTTCTCGGTGTCGTCCGACGTTTTTGCTTTAATTTTAACATTTTAGTGCTGACCCAGACCTCTAGGGATTCAGATGTTGTGTTGACGTCGTTATTGTCGCGTATAATATACAATATAAATTTAAGTGCGAGATTTTGTTTGACGTTTGTTAACAAGGTGCCCCTTGTATTTGAGTTTGAATAATTTTCAGTTATAAATGTTTTGATATTATATTTATATTTTTTTTCTTACATGATATTCTTTGTTATGAGAATTGCGTTCATTATTACTCACCCGTCTTCCCATCCACAAGTAAAATAAGCCGGTGGACAGAAATATTTGGTAGCAAAGTGTGGTTCGGGCCAAGAGTCGAGTAATCACTTGAGTACAATTCTTTGTTATATTAATTGCGTATTAATGTATTAGATCTGTATGTATTATTCCATAATATTATATGATTATTATTATATGATAATATATTGATATGTATTTTTTAACTTCATATTAAACCATTGGGCAGGGGACCCCTAAAAAAAACGATCCAAGAGCCTTTGGTGTGCCAGGCCGACACTGATTCGAATACAATAGCTTTTTAAGATATTCTTAATTAGAATAATGTAAATAATATTATGTTAAAAAGCTTAAAAAATGAAAAAAACCGATACATAATCTTTTTTACTTTATTTCTTTATAAAATTTGAAGTTTTGGTTTGCTAAAATAAACAATATAAGATCATATAATAACTACAGGAGTTCTTATCCTATATTTATATTCCTAATTGGATAATTATAATTTTAAATCTATTCAAGTATTTTTTTTTTAATATTTGGAAATAAGATCAGTTCAATTATAACTTATGAACTTTATTTTTACGTATTTTTTATTTACATTACTTTATAAGTTAAAAAATTAGTTGGTTTTTTCATGTTGAATAAATATTAAACAAAGTATTCGTATTTAAACTATTATATCTAATATATTCTTCGCTGCAATCAAAATCTAATATTACTCCATAATACAATCCATTTAAATTTATTTTATTTTTGATTTTTTCTATATGAATAAAAGATTCGTTTTCATTGAGTAAATTAATTTTAAATTTTAAGTGTGTGTCAATGTTGTTTAGATTTTAATTAAGCGTTTGTTGAAATATTGTAATATTTTAATAGTTGAGTTTAGAGATATATTTTTGTTTTTGTTATTTAATTGTTGATATAAATAACATTTAATTTATATTTATTTTTAAATTTATATTTTTCATACAAAAATACAAATTCAATAAATAAAAAAAATATATATATATATATACGTACGAGGATATTGAAATTTTTTGTTTCTATAGAAAAGAAAATATTCATTTCAAGTAATTTATAGATATTATAATTGATTTGAGAAGAGCTCCTAATTATTTTATATAATGTTAAATATTATACTTCTTCTTTCCCTCATTCCTATCCCAACTATTTGGGATCGGCTACCTGTGTCCTGAACCTCCACTTGACATGATCTCCCACATCTTCTACGTACACACAAGCAGTCCTCATATCACACCCAGTTGCATCCAACCACCTCTTCTTCTGTCTTCCTTATCCTCTTCTTCCTTCAACGTTCATTTCCATAACCGTTTTTACAGCTTCCGATTTTTCTCTCCTCATATTATGACCAATCCATCTAAGTTTATTCTCTCTCATCTTATACACGGTCGACGATACTCCTATGCTTCCTCATACATATTCATTTCTAGAATAAGAATTCTATCTTCTCTCGTCATTCCACTCATCCATCTAACCATTTAATATTTAATATTATAATAGAAACCAAAATTTTTGAATAATAAATAAAATCTTATATCATAACAACCTTATTATGACGTATTAATATAATTTGAGGTGAAAATTAGATACATAATAGGATATAATAAATAACACTGGCTACTTACTTTTAACGTAAAATTATTGACTTTCATCAGTTATCGAAACAAATAATAATATTTATTGTGGTTTGGTTTATGTGTATGTTGTATGAATGTTTTTATTTGTATTTAATATTTAGACCAGTATTTCTCAAAAACTTTTTGTTTACGACATTCTTGGGTATTTTATAAAAATCCCAGGGCATCCTACAATCTATAGCCTCTTCTGATATTGTTGATTTTAAATAGTTATTTGTTATAACCAAACCTAAATTTGTTGTTAAAAAAAGCTGTATATGAATCCTTTATATTTTCAATAATTTCGCGTCATCTTTAATTGAAGTTCTTGGCACCCCGGTTGAGAATATCTAACCTAGACAAAAGAAGCAATTTAAAATTTATTGCATTTTATCTATTTGTATTTTGTATATAGCTAATATTATAATTTTAAAATTAAATAATAAAATAATTTTATGTATTTAATTAGCATGTAAAAAAGAATATTCTAAATTTGTCAAAATAAAAATGCGTTGATAATCAAACCACCATCTAAAGAAGAAAAAAATAAACGTTTACATTTAAAATGAAAATTGTGAAATGTGTATTACACAGTATATTACATACATAAGATATTGATATTTATTTTATGCCTGTAAGATAATTTTTTTTTTGGCATCTCAGCTATTTAGTTATAATTAATTTTGTTTCATTTTAAATTGATATAAATTCTTTAATAAATATAAATATAAATAATTAAATATTATATTTTAAAATGGTTATTCATTTTTCATTTTCACTAATTTACTATGTATAATTGTATAATTTATTTACTTGTATTATTTACAACATAATAATTACTTTAACAAATGTAATATACTAAAATTATTACTATCCATTTTTAATTTTAAAATGTACCGAATTCTAGAGTGTTTTAAGATACAGAATAATATTAACTATTTAGGGGAAAAAAGATAATTATAGTCTACGCTATTAATGTCATCACCATTTTATTATTATTTTTGAGTTGATAATTGTTTTATGTATTCACTAGAAAACAAATTATTATTGAATTATTTAAACATTATATTAAAATAGAATATGTTCGAATAATATATACAACTTGTTGTTAAATAGGTTTGAATAATATATTTAATAATTTGTTGATAATTTTCCTGTTATATTAATTAAAGTAAATAATAATCAATGAAAACTTGAATTATGCATTATATTAATTCTACCTAACTACTTAGGTGATGGTACCTAATGGTCCTAATGTACCTAATGTACCTAATGGTGTTACGTTATGGTGAATAACGCTACATCATACTGGGTAAAGTACCGTCAAAATGTAAAATATAATGTAAATCTTATTGAGTTTTGTACGTAATATTATTACACAAGCGTCGCGCGCTTATCGACATATACGCGCACATTCACAAGCAAAAGCGCGCGACACTCTCAGTCCGCGACCGTAGGTTCATCGATCACTAACCACGGTAAAATAAACACGTGCGTTAGGCTGGCCCCCCTCCCCAATTCGAAATTCATAAAAAAAATTATGTAAATATTTAGCAAGCAATTCGCAAGACGTCACGCCAGCCCCCCCCATGGTAAATATTAACATTTTTCAAATTTTTTTTTTGCCAATATTTAAAACGCAATTCGCATGAATTTGCAAGACCAATTTGGGAATTTGCACGCCATCCTTTCACCCACAATTTTAAAAATCGTGCGGGAGAGCTGACAACGTTTCTTGCAAGTAATAACTACTAAATTAAATGATTACAAAATTTAATCAAATGCACATTTTATAGGATTTAATATGTATCTTACTTTATTTGTATATTTCATTATAAATATAAACATAAGTACTCAGCGAAATTATTATAATAACTAATAATTAATGCCGGTGTAAATACCGGGAGTAAATATATCCTAGGTTATTTTTACCGGGGGGGAGTAAATTATATTGGGGGGTAAAAATCGCCTCTAACACCGACTTACTATTATACCGCACCCGGGTTTAGTTTCGATTGTACGAGGGCCGTCCAGAAAGTAACCGTCGTTTATGCGTAGCGCAAGAAGTAGTGGGGTAGGGCAGTCATCCACACACCGGACTGTACAGTGGATCAGTGCACTTCTAGCTGTGCAAGGTGGAGGATCGTACTGTCGCGCGTTTGCTAGATATAACCTCAAAACATGAGCGCCACAATAGAAAATCCCAAAATAGAAAAAAGTTGTAGTTTTAAGATGTATGTAATAAAATCTTTGTATCTAAAATGGTTTATTTTTTATTTCCAAACGGAGGTTACTTTCTGGACGACTCTCGTATGTTGAAATACACCTCGATTAATCTCCATCTCCTCACAGATTATGAAAAGTTGTTGATGATAGAGCAGGGTATACGCGGGGGGTTGGTTCAAGCGAGTATGCGGTACGCTAAAGCCAACAACTATAAAACACCGACGTTTGACAATGAAAAACCGAAATCATGGCTAATCTACCAAGACTGTAAATTGTTTTTATTTAATTTTCTAAATTCATTTTAATTAATTTTTTCCTATTATACATTTTTTAAATTTCAGGTAATAACTTATAAGGATGGGCGATGAGTCGTTACATGCCGTACGGTGAATTTCGCTGATACTTGGGGAATCTTGACGTCGCGTTAGCACAACTCGAGTGGATGAGAGAGACGAATAAATTAGGTAGAATTTACGAAGTCGATATCTCATACCCACAAGGCTTGCACGACGTGCATAATGATCTTCCATTCTTGCCATTCGCCAGCATACCACACACATCTCGCGTATGAAAATTGATGGCTACTTTTAAGGATAAAAAAAATTACATCTTACACTATTTAAACCTCAAACAAGCCATTGCTAACGGTTTAGTTGTTGATAAAGTATGTATTAAACGTAATTAAAAGTATTTAGAAACATATATATATATATATATATATACCCCTCTTTACACTATACACACATGTAAACTATATTTATTTCATTTTTTTAGATGCATCGTGTGTTGGAATTTCATTAATCTCCATGGATGGCTTCATATTTAAACCTTAACACAGAGATGAAAAAAAAAACATTTAACGAGTTTGAAAAAGATTTCCTTAAGTTTATGAACAATGCGGTGTTCGGTAAATATTAATACACATAATATTAAATTAAATTTTTTAAATTTTTTAAATTTAAATTTAAAGGAAAACTATGGAGTCTATGCGAAAACGAATAAAAATCAAACTGGTTTCATCTTCGCAAAGATTAACTAAACTTGTTAACAAACCAACATTCAAGAGTTGCACTATTTATAGTGATAATTTATCAGCAGTGTCTATGCATGATAAAATAATTGATTTTTGCATTTCAATTTATATTGGTTTTGCAGTATTCGACATTAGTATGACACTAATGTATGATTATCATTATAACGTAATGAAAAACCATTATAACGATGCCATAACATTGATGTATATGGATACAGGTATATATTTATATACATTTAATTAATTTTTCAAAAAATATATCATAAATTATTATTATTTTAGATTCGTTGGTATTTCATATCGAGACGGACGATTTTTATTATGATTTGGTGAACAATCCAAATTTGTTGCTTCGTATGGACACCTCTAATCTACACCGAGATCACCCATGTTATGCGAGCACGCGTAAGAAAATCCCCGGTTTTTTTTCGGATGAGACAGACGGTTGCACGATGTACGAGTTTATAGCACTCCGGGCGAAATCTTACGCGTACGACGTTGAACGGGTGGTGAACATTCGTGTTAAAGGGATTAGAAGACATGTGATTAAAAATCACATAACGGTCGACGATCACAAACAGTGTTTGTTTGCTGAAGATAGCGATTCAGATGACATCGAAAGCGTTGATAATGAGGTGATGAAGAATACACATGCAGTACTCTGTGCTGCAGAAGTTATAATAAATATACATAGGATTGCAGCCATCGATCCTGTTATTAATATCACAACCCCATCTCTACATCAACACCCAGTCTATATTCCGTATACACCGTAGAGAGAAAACGTTTCAATCCGATCATTCAATCATCAGGTGAAAACTATAAAAACGCTGAAGATGACTTTGAACAGATTGGATGATAAACGCGTTATTCTCGATGATCGTGTTCATACCTATGCGCACGGTCATTATAAAACTCTGTAATTTTTTTTTAAAATTAATTGTACTTATATTATATTTAGTCTATAGAATAGTGTAAGATTTATTTTTTTAATTGTTTTGTCTGTATATTGTATTCATATGTATTTTAAAGTAATTAAATGCTCATATTTTATTTTATTTTTATGTTTAATACATAATATTTATTTAATCGATTTTTGTATAACACATCATGTAAAATATTACTGTCGTTCAGGATTAATATTTGAATACTATTGTTTGTAATTATTATATAAAAACTTATATAAATACTAATTATTTTAACAACTATATCCTTATATACAAACAACATGTATAATAGATTTTAATTTTAAGAATAGAAAAAATAACAAAGTAAAACAAGTTGGATTTAAAAAACATATTTTCTTTAATTAATTGTACCTGTATTATATTCAGTCTATAGAATAGTGTTAGATTTATATTTTTTACCTATATATTGTATTAATTTGTATTTTAAAGTATTTTAATACTCGTATTTATTTTATTGTTATGTTAGATACATAATAAAATATTTATTGTACCTTCTATATAAATACGTGTATAATACATTGTTAATTTTAAGAATAAGGAAAATAATAAAATAAAACTAGTTAGATTTTTAAAAACATATTTTTTCATTTGTAAATTTTTTTTTTTCAAACAAATTTAAATATAAAAGACTTTCCAAGCTTTTCTTGTTAAACTACTTTTATACATCTTTCTTTTCTGGCATTGTATTCGTCACATTGCTCCATCGTCATTTTTACCGATCTCGGCATAAAAATAGAACGGCGCTCTCCTATTAAATCAAATATTTTGCATAATATGCAGACTCCAAATTTTGTGGTTTTCACTTCGAATGAATCTACCACATATTCCACGTTTATAAAAGTTCTTCCATCGAGCAAAATCGTGGTCCTTGAGTCTGCGCTTGCAGGGATAATAAAGTTGAATCCATTCTGAAATTATGTATATATAATTATTAAAAATGTTTTTTTAATTTTATATTTGTATACATAGAAAAATAATAATATATTATTATAATATAAAAATATAATAATATATTATATATAAAAAAGTAAAAACAAATTTTCATTTGAAAATTATTATATTATTATTGATATTATTATTATTATTATTATTATTATTATTATTATTATTATATTTATTTATATTATGTGAATAGATATTCTATTTTATTTAAAAAAATGCAAACACAACTATTCACAAACACTTAACTATCGTTTTGAAAAAAAAATATAAAAAGCATAATGAATTTATTTTAATAATAATAATAACAATAATAATAATAATAAATTTCAATACTTAAAATAGACTTACTTAAATATTTGAAGTGTTTCAGTAAATGCAGAACAACTAGTTGAGAGTACTGAGGTACGAATGAATGTTTATTAGATTTTTAAGATCCTCATACCCTGTAAAGGGACCTTGTCATAAGCCCCACTCCATATATTTTCATTTCGATTTTATTTTTTGATATTCGTATAAATCACCATGAAGTATGAGGGATTATCATATATTTGAAAAATATTTAAACGTATTTAATGATAATATATAACGCAGTTATCGCACAGCTGGATGATTATAAAATACAATACGTCCATTTAAAGATTACTGATAAATATATTTTTCAAACAATTTAGGAATACCATTACGATAACGCTCTATAAAGATCAACGCATTCAATTTTATCTCAAAATATAATTGTATTTATCATATATATATATTTTTTTCTAGATTACAACCAAAACTACGTTTGGTATCTGTGTATTAATAATCGGGTATCGCATTATTTCGATTACTAACCAAGAAAGATTAATACGCTTTCTCCCATTCTAGGATATTATAATAACATACAAACATATTTTTGTTATATTACATAATGATATTATACCATCATTGCATTTATTATAAAAATACGCAAGTTTTACACATAATTAAAATTTTAAGAATTATTTATAAACCATTTCTTTAGAACAACAATTTTATTAAATGTACAATTTCTAGAATTTAAGTACGAATGATAAATACAACACGGTTGTAATGAAAAATCTCTCTCGTAATCGTTCGATATTTTATTTAATCGCGAGCATCCCAGATTTTCCATGTTTATCACCTTGATTTGCGGGATAAACTTTTCGATTATTTGTCGTTTTTCATCGCCCTTCACATAGATAATGTCGAATTTCAAAAAATTTAAAATCCGCTCGATTTCTTTATATTCTACATCACCGCAATCCAATGATAGTTGATCATGATTTCGTAACAGCCACAGATTTACACCCCTATTTCTCGCATTTTGTACTGTGCTCAATGAATGTTCAAAAAGCCAGTGTTGAGTTATACTACTATTTGTATCAATTTCAGACATCTCTTTCATTAAATATTTAGAATTTGTTCCGAGCACGCATTCAATATCTAAAATCCCTGAAGAAGATGGTGAGCACGTCATTCTTTAAGCAATAGAAAATTATGTACTGTCTGTTATATGAACTTCAAGAGAGTTGACTCGTGAATTTATTTTCAGTATTTCCCTCTCCTAGAGATATAGCCGACTCTGTAATTTAATTACACTATCATTAAGAACTGATAAGGAAATATTGTTTTTATCATCAATTTCACGTAGACGATTATCAAACGATTCGGTTTTCACGCTGAGATTCTCAATATTCTCGTGATTTTCATCAATCGATTTACCATGTTTTTTAAAATTATATTCAAACACTTTATTCCCGTCTGAAATTAGTTTATTTAGTTTACTAGATGAAGAACTACCAAACACGTCCATGGTTAAACAACAACTGTATGTTTATATCTTAAGATTTGTCTTATTTATCCAGCTATTGTGCGAGATATCGAACCCCAGCCATTTAACGAATATTTTATGTCCTCTAGTATGAATAACTTTTTCAATTAGATATTTATCAGGGTGAATTGTTTTCCATATTTCCTCGGCATAAAATCCACCGGCAATACGTTCACCGGTATAATTTTCCAATATAAATGTTGTTGGTGATGTTTTATTTACTTTTATAATAGTAAATATTTCGGTAGACCAATTAGGTAGATATACTTTAACGAAAACACCTTTATGAATACTGATACGAACTTTATCGCCAACAGTGAATTTAATTTTTTTTGTCCGTTTAATCTTACGAATTTTTATTTTTATAAATGATGAGTCTACCTCGGCTTGTTTGGGGGATATACCGATTGTTCTGTGTATAGAATTGTTATAATTGTCCATCAACTCGTGTAAAATCGATACCCACTCGTAAGATCCCCTAGCAGTAAACTGCCTAGACATTTTCTCTTTTAAAGTACGATTGAATCGCTCGACCACGCACGCTTTTACCGTACTGTACGTAGAATAAATTTTTATTTTGCATTTTTCAATCAAATTCTTGAAATGTTTATTATAAAATTCTTTTCCACGATCGACTTGCTACAGATTCGGGTGTCTATCGATAAATATTTTACCAGCACTTAAGATGACTTCTTCACCTTCTTTTAGACTTTAATGGTATAGCCCAGGCAAATTTAGTAAAACAATCGATAATACATAATATATATTTATATTCCTTGTTTTCTCTAAAATATGATATCATATCGATAAGATCTGCTTGAAATAAATCGTTTTTATAGTAAACATTTACCCGTCGTCTTGTGTAATTTTTTCTAATCGGTTTATGAAGTTCTAGTGCTAAATCGTGTTTAGGCATTTGGAATATTTTTCAATAATTTAGTCTCAACCAATTCTTCGCAAATTGTAATTATTTCATACGTACAGCTGTATTACCCACTGCAAGAGATGAATATAGTAAACGTAATCTATCGATCAATTCGTTAGCATCGTTCCAATAAACTAGACTTTGCGTTTTCTGTAATCGCATATTAGTTATATATTTGACCCTGCTACCGCCGCCGACGGTTGAAAACACATTCGATATTAGTTCATATTTCTTTCCCTTCGATATTTTTATCTCTTTTCCATATTTTGTTTTATGCGCTGATGTTTTATTTAATATTTCTTTATACATTTTCAAATCACTTTTCGTATTTTTGTCGGAGATTTAACAAATAATAAACTAGCGAGACCTAACGTTAACGGATAAGTTATAGACCCGTCATCAACACACTCGATATGTAACTCGTTTTTGGTAAATTTAATTTTTTTTCTACTCAAAACAATATCACCATTGCGGAGTTTTTTCTGACCGTACACTTTATCCATTCCGTCGGATGGTTGCGTTTTAAACGCATTATACATATCAACTGAATCAAAATTTTCGTTTTCAATTTCGTTATTCTTCCAACTTATAAACGTGGCCTTGTACGGTGGCGAGAATTCTGTTTCCTGCAATGGCTTCAAGTGTTGCTGTATTTTGTTAAGCGGCTCGATAATAGAACTAAAAGTGTTGTTCATCATCGTTTCAGACTCAAACTTTCCTTGTTTCAATGCATTATATTTTCTTCTTATATTTTCTCTCGCCTGAATAATATCCGTAAGCAATAACTTGTTTGACCCACTCATGAATAAAGATAAATGATATTTATTTTGCTATAACAATTTATATATATATATATTATATAACGACATATGTGTCAAACCCAAACCTGTAACGACCGTTGTCGCGTTCATCTTCTTTGCTAATAACAACGAATTCAAATCTTCTTTTTCGCCAACACATCGAGCAAAAGTCTTTAAATTCAACGTATATTATATCCTCCGAACAATGTTCATCGTAAACACGCTTTAAATTCATTTCATCTTGTTTGAATAAAACAATAAAATTAGCATTATCTCGAATCAGTTGTTTCGGTACACGCGAGAAAAATTGAGCCAAGTAACACACATCTATTTGATTATGCCTGCCACGAGAAAAATATGAACGCACTATGTTCTGGTTCTCACATATAATGTCATCCAATATAAAAACCGAGTTCGGTAAAGCTGTTTCCGGAGCTACTACGGTTTCATTATCGTGGTATTTAAATAAATGTATATCCTCAACCTCACTTAAAATATCATCGAGCATAACATATTTAACCTGATCTAAAGTTTTCGAATAAATATATATATTTTCAAATTTAATTCCATTTTCATGTGTTAGCAATGTAAAAATTCAGTTTGTTTTACCACAACCGGTCGGTTCGATTATCAATGCACGTATTGTTTCGGATAAAGTGACCCGTGTCTTGATTTTTTTTCGAAAGACGATGGGGGGTCGATATTTTCAACCTTTAGTTTTCTTTCATGATTAATAAAACGCATGATATAAATACATGTGTTAGTTGAATAACACGAGCATACAATGCCGACGCGTCGGGAGGTCAAGGCCAATAGCGGTATTAGTTTATTAAACACACTAATAAATAGTTTATCAGTTCAAGTACATCTACCAAGCTATCAGTACTGTGGACCCGGAACTAATTTACAAAAACAGTTATCTTTAGGACAGAGAGGAACCTAACCTTGCGCTGAGTGGTATTTGCGGCCAACTAATTGTTTCTTATAAAGTATGTGATGACCATAGGGTTTTACATTATGATTTATGGTTTTAAGTCAGAAAAGGAAATATCACTGGTCAGAATTTTACTACATAAACCTATAAATTTATAGTTATTTATATACACACACATTCCCATGTGTATCATATAACGGAACCGTGATATCATTATTATTATAAATGTTGTGACGAAAGAATTGTCAAAATTGTTAATAGACACAATTATAGATTATACATTCATGCAATCGTACGAATTTCTATTTACTATCTGTAACAGTAAATCTACTACAAACTGTAAATAAATATTGCAATGTAGTCTATTGTCTTAACTAGATACATATTTAAGGCATTTTTCCTTTTTTAAACAATAATTTTAGTGAATTTAAAAGTCTTACCAGCAGTTTGGTAATTCTCTTGGTGTCCTATATTTTCGAATGTTTGAGATAGTACTTTGAAATGAGATATTATTATAAAACAGAGAGACATTACAAATAAATCGAAAAAAATTGTCCCGTATATGAGAACAATTAAAATTGTGGCTTCTATTACATAAAGTGTACCATAATACTGATTGTAAAATTGTACGTCTATTGGAAATCGGAAATTAAAAATTATGGGCTCAAAGCTTTCGTTATCGTTATGGTATGTATTAAACACATAAAATGTGAGTGGATATAATATCCATTGTAGGCCCACGATACTGACGATAACAAAATAAATATTGGTTATTTTTATAATCCTATCGCGACATTCACTCATTATTTTCAAATGTTCATGACAACGTTTGTTCGTCATGAAATTTAAACGTGTGACGTCAAATAACACTTCCCACACTGTGTTAGTTTTGTACAAAAATATACTCGACTTGCATAAAGAAAGGTAAATTTGTATAAAAATATTTATGTATTTAATAAAATCTACTTCGTTAAAAGTGTCTTTCTTTTCATTAAAGTAGCCCAAAGTCCCGAATATTGCCAAACACTGCGTGATAATCATGAATACGAATAAAGACCATCGGAAAACATTCGATTTGAAAATTTTTTTGCCATACGGATTGAATATTTGATAGAAATCACATCGTTTTATTAATTTTAAGTTAATGGCGAAATCTTGATCTTTGATCTCAACCATCACATTGGATTTTATCTGTTATATCTATGTAATCTGTAAGAAATAAACGTAATATTATAATAATTTGTATTGTTAATATTGATATTAAATGAAAACTGTTCTCTCCAGTAACTCACATAGAAAAGAATTTTTTAAAACCAATCAACTAACTCCCTTAAAACTATCTCACCAAATATTGTAAATAATCTTTTTCTCGATTATGTTCATAATAAATTTCCAAATTTTACACTAATATTTACAGATGGATCCGTTTCTTCTCTTTCCGCCGGTTATGCCTTTTTCATTCCAGACCTACATATCTCCATGTCCAGTAACCTTCGCCCTTCTGCCTCCTCATACACTGCCGAATGTATTGCCCTTTTAGAAGCTCTCAAACTTATTTCTACATTAACCCCCCAAAATTATCTTATTGTTTCCGACTCTTTATCCAGTCTCCAAAATCTTTCTTCTAATTTTTTTAAATTCCCTCCCTCTACTATTTCCATTAACATTAGAAATCTCCTCTACAAACTCGACTGTTCCGGATTTGTGGTTCAGTTTTTATGGGCACCTAGCCACTCTGGTATCTCTGGCAACGAAATTGCTGATTCATTGGCTAAGTCTACCTCCTCTCTTCTTAGTATTTCACCAATATTAATTCCGTGGACTGATTTTTGCTGTATGCTAAAAACTCACATTGCCTCGATGTGGTTAAATGAATGGAATAATTTACCCCCTAATTTCGCCACGTGGTATAAAAGCATTTCCCCTACGATTCCGTCACAACCGTGGTTCCACAAAATGAATCTTAGTAGGAAAACAATCTGCTCTTTCTCTCGACTCAGATTAGGTCACACGCTACTTCCATCCCATTCTTTTAAATTATCTCTCTGTGACTCTCCTCTTTGCACCCTCCACACTTTCGAATCAATTTGCAACATCCCCCATATCCTTTTCCAGTGCCCAGCCTTATTGGCACAACGCAAAAAACTTCAAGCGCTAGTCAAAAATTACAACATTCCTTTTAACACTCAATCTATTCTTTCCTCGCAACATTCTCCTATTATTCTTTCTATCATCTCTCTTTTTAACCAGACTGGTTTTTTAATCTAAGACTTTCATTGTAAAAACAAATTTATATTATTTAAGTTACTTGTGTAAATTGTAATTGTTGAAACTAATTGTCTTAACAAAGTTTCAAAAAAAAAAAAAAAATGAAAACTGACAATTTTGTTTAATCAAAATATTATTTGAATATAGAATTTATTTAAATACAATGTTAGCAGTTTAATATTTTTTTAACATGTAAGTAGTAGAATGTACAAGGGAAACTTAGGCAGTTGATGATTGTACAACATTTTATCTTCTTGCTTTTTATAAAATAGTTTTTACGTAATATTCCGATTATTAAACTGTAATATGTATAAAATATGTTTTTTTTTTATTGCTCATTAAAACTAGATCACTGCTCTATAATATGATTCATATTTTTCATGATATTGAATGGTTTAAATAACATTTTAATTAATTTTTTAATTTGACTCATATTCGCGTTTTTGTATTTGCATATAGAAGCAATCCATATTCGTCATAAGATTTCATCTATAAAGGCAGACATTTGTAATGATCGGTGCTAACAAATCTTTAAAACTGTAGGGTTAGCACTGAAGCTCTGCCGAAATTTCAGAAATATTTTTATATTTGTATTTTATATTATGTTCATATTTTAGTGAAAAATGGAGTGCATCAATTTGTAATTTATTTTTAATTTATAACGACGTAAATTTAAAATGTAATAAAGGTCGTAGTAAAAATGTAGCTTTAGTATAATTAAGAAATACAAATTTAAATTTTGCTATGTTTTCAACTAAGAAAACAAAAAAAAGTCATGTTAAAATTTTTACTATTCAGTACTTATAAATATTATATGTAAAATATAGTGGGTACTATAAGGACATAATAGTTAGAACTCTGTAATGTATTTTAGTAAAACTATTAATATAAATACTTTGTAGTTTTTTTGAGTATTGATTGTTTATTTTTATAACGTCAAGTAATTTTTATTTTATTTAAATTTATTTTTATATGGAATAACTAAAATTTATTTTGAATTATTTTAGCCTTAATTACATTTGAAATGTGCAATGTATTGTGTTATTTTTTATTACAATAATAAACTATAAATATTACAATCTTAGATTCAAATATTTGATGAAGATCAAGATGCATTAGATTATGTAACTCATGTAGTTTTTTAATAAAAGATAAGGATTACAAAAAAATAAATATTTTAAAAACAGTATTTATGTATTATCTATTTATGTATTATAGTCTTATATATTTTTATTTTAAATGTATCGACAATCGTATGCAATTTTTGGTATCTTTTTTTACGAAATTAGTATGGCATATAATTTAAGTTGTTAATGTAGATTATGATTTACATTTTTTTTTAAACTTACCTTTAATTAACAACTGTTTGGTTATTACATGTATATAATTGAAAATTTCTTGTAAATAATCTTAAAGTTGTGTAACTGAGGATACCGTCTCAACCGAAAGCAATTGAAAACTGAACTGCGCACTCATGTTGTCACTAGTCGTATGGGTCAGCTATAGGCAATTATAATTATACATTGTAATATATTTAATAAGTCAGAAATAAAATAATAATATACTACATTTTGTACCATTATAGCTACCTAACGGTCTCGTCAATCAATACACGAGCAACAAATTTATATTGCAGTGAGCAATCGATAGTAATATATAATGAATGCACATATTTATTTCAGAATTATTCAACCCAATTTTTTTTTAAAATGTATGCCAACGCTATGGATAGCTATTTTCTGCAATACCGCCAAAGCTAGGTTGATAGACATTGGGGTGGTTCGTGGTCGCTGATATGGAAGGAGCCACTTTAAAATTGAAATAGCTCTCTTTATTCGGAGTCAAAAATATATATATATATATTGCTAATCATTTAGCAGCAATCGCCCAATCTTCCTATTGCATGGCCAGAAATAATTCTCTACGTGTTTGTAAAGGCCGAGGGGAAAAAATTATCATTGATATTATTTAAATATATTATTATTATCAGGTTGATTGTCACGTGTACATTCTTTTATACATAAAGTAATGTTCATACTTGCACATTAAAATTTGTTAGGCTTCTCAAAAAAGCTTAGAGCTATAATTAATAAAAACTTAATTTCTATACACGACATTATTTTGGTAAAATATCACGTATACAATAAAATATATACCAGAATACAAATGGCAAGTAAAGGTGTGTACACAGATCTGTACATACCGCCTCTGATCAACAGCCCAAAAAAATACCGTGGCAGTCAACCTGTTAATAATAAATATATATTATGATTTTGTTGTTTGGATCGCGTCGTCCCAAACGCTTGCATTTGAAAGTGAAAGACTACCAATATTGAAGAGGTATTTATATTATGGTAAATACCCGGATATTTACCCAAAATAAAATATTTACCCTCGAGTATTTAGTGCCCATCGCTACGTGTACACATTTCAGACGACACAACTTTTCTTCCCTAAACGTTACACTTTATGTTTATTAGGATACCCTGGTGCTCGTAGAAAACAATACAATGTCAAAAAAAAATTAAGTAATTATATTACTTGACCCAATTTTAATAGAAAACTAAATCACATATACATTTAAAAATAAAATTATAATTTTTTCATTTCTTTAATTTCAAGTTGGGGTAGCGACCGACCGTCTTTTCGTCCAAACCAGAAGCTTCTTCTTGTCATGTCCAGTTAGGATTGCCAATAATTCACATTTGTTTAGGTAATAAAATAATAAAATAAATAAAAATAGAATAAAAGTAAATAAATAATGAACTAATTAATAAGTTAATAACAGGTAGCCATTAGTTACGTTATGTGTACATACTAGTCATAAATTGTATTATAAATAATAATTAACAATATAATTTTGTCATATGTTGTATTGTAGCCAATGTGTAGCTAGGTCTATGAACCAGAAGCTACCGCCACTGTATTAATATATGATAAAAAATGGTATATACTTTAATTAATCATAATTTTCATTTTTGAAGCGTCTATCGCAAATCCTCACAATTAGATGGCGACCGTGCATCTAATTGATTATTAAACTACTGTAGGCTCATAGGACCAACGAGACCTACACTTGTAAAGACGTTTAATTTGTGGACAACTTAAAACACGCGTATTTTATATATTCTTATCACAAGATTTCAAAATTATTTAAAACTATCTGTTTGAACACTGATATCCGTTATCATTGTTAGCCATTTTCGCGTTACAGTGGGGTAGATCAATGAAGCAATCTATCATTAGGGAATTGGAATATACCGAATTATGGATATATGTACTTATTCATTTTACAGCCCAATGTATATTTATAATTTAATGTCTTTTCGGGTAGTGGAGAAAATACTCGTTAACATGAAGTGTATGTGGCATAGATTTTTTTCCCAAAACTAATTTGATTAAAATGATTAATGATTTAATTTTAAAAATGTTTATAAGGTCTTTAAGATACTTCATTAAGCGCTTACACAAAAAAATATTTTGTGAGGCTTTTAAAGTTTCACACCTTCATTCTTATTTATCATTAAAAGAATTTTACTGCATAGATTCAAACTAAGGATTATTTTATTCTTATTTAAAACTTCAGTATTTTATAGCATTCATTTTTATTTTTATTTTTTATTTTTATAAAATTTAACGCACACTCACTAACGCTGTTTATGTAGATAACTTATGTCGAACGAATGTTCAACACATACTAAATAAGCAATAGAAATATACAATATATGAAAGTGTCATTAAATTATAATCGGTTATTGTTATCATATCGGCGCTTCTGTCGACCATCGTCAATAATTATTAATGACATTGTAATGAAATGTCCCAAAAGTTTAGAAAAAAATCGAACGTTCCATAACATGAGGACTGAAAAATAATCATAGAATGCTAGAAATCACGATAACAAGAACAACAGTAACAAAACAAAACAAAAATTCATTTATCTTCTACAATTACAGAAATTACTTCTTTTAAATTAATCTTTAAAAAAAAAAATTTATAAATTATTTTATAATTTCAGTGGAAGAGGGGATGAGCACTTAAAACTCTCTTACTTATGCACTTATATGTAATATAGACAAATCATTAAATCTCTATTAAAGTGTACCTATTTGTTCTTACCCAATCCTTAAACAGATGCATACTCAGGGCGGAATTTTTGTGGAAGGGCCCAAGGGGACTCTCCCCCAAACGAAGGCTTCCGCATAATAGGATTTTTCGACATCCCAATTTAAGACATATTATAACAAAAATTATCATTTTTAACATAGATTAAAATTACAATACTCGAATCAAAATATCACTAGTCCTGAAAGTCCTAGTCGTAAACAATTTTTAATTTTTGATAAACACTAAATTTGTAATGTGATGACTAAACTTACAAACAAATCAATAAGAAAAAGAATAATTAAATGTAAGTTATTCATAAGCTTGCAAATAAAAGTCGACTGACCTTAGATCATCTAAGCGAATGAAGATGCTAAATTATTTCTACCGCACAAGAACACTGCAAACATAAATAATTTTTTTACTTTAAAAACATATGGAAATGAAGGGTTACGGGGAAAAAACGATCATAGTAAACGAAAGAAAAAATCAGATAATAATATAATCTTGTTAGTTAGTTTCCTGACTAATCGACATGCGAATCGAGTTAGTAAACGACTGGGAGAAGCTGAGTTCTGACACTGATAAAATAACTGTATCAAATGGAAAAAACTACAAAAAAATTCGGATCGAATTAAAGTAAACAAATTAAACATATAACGAGGACAACAATATTGTGTGCCTAAATTCGGGTGCGCGCGAAAGACTGATTTGGAATTATCAGTAACATATTATTAATAATCATTAAATTTGATTAAAGAAAATTGATTAGTTCAAAAATATTACAAAAATTAATTTAAAATTAGACAATAAATAAACTTAAAAGTTTAAGTTTAAAAAAAAACTATATAAAATTTTCTAAATAATGTTTATTATTAGAACTATGTTAACTATGTAATATTTTCATGAATATACATGACATTTTTAAATTGTTGATGTCCAGAACAAAAAAGTCATACTTTCATATTACATTATGTCAATAATGTAATGTGCTATAATAATTGACGAACGATAGTTATTCAAAAACATCACGTTTCTTTATTAATATTTTAATTAAAAATACAGACAAATATAACTTTTATTTTTAACCTTGTACTAATGTCGCGCATAAGTTGTTGTATTTTTGTACGTAGGCGTTTTCAACGCTCGCTAAATACGTGGCATATAAAAATAATTATTAGTAGACCGTTAGCTTTTTTAATACAAGTGTTCGTAAAAAATGCTACACTAAAAATAATTATGCCGCACATGCAACAAAAGGACAGGTGTACACAAATTTAACAGAAATTAAAAACGAAATAAATACAAACTTATAAATATGATTCTACATTTAAACGTATGTATTATCCAAGAATTATATTTTCAGTTTCGTTATAACGTCAATATAGCTTAAATATAGTTAAATAAGCCAAGTTCTAGAAAAGATACAGAATAGAATATACAATACAATATGTATACTAATGTAAATTTTTAGAAAATATTGTGGAAAACGAATTCAAGCCTTACGGAATTTGTCATTAAAAAAATTACCATTTGATGAATTCGAAATATTTATATTCAGGTTACAATGTAATATCACATGATTCTCTTTAATTCCTGAAAGTCCTAGTCGTAAAAAATTTTTAATTTTTGATAAACACTAAATTTGTAATGTGATGACTAAACTTACAAACAAATCAATAAGAAAAAGAATAATTAAATGTAAGTTATTCATAGGCATGCAAATAAAAGTCGACTGACCTTAGATCATCTAAGCGAATGAAGATGCTAAATTATTTCTACCGCACAAGAACACTGCAAACATAAATAATTTTTTACTTTAAAAACATATGGAAATGAAGGGTTACGGGGAAAAAACGATCATAGTAAACGAAAGAAAAAATCAGATAATAATATAATCTTGTTAATTAGTTTCCTGACTAATCGACATGCGAATCGAGTTAGTAAACGACTGGGAGAAGCTGAGTTCTGACACTGATAAAATAACTGTGTCAAATGGAAAAAACTACAAAAATATTCGGATCGAATTAAAGTAAACAAATTAAACATATAACGAGGACAACAATATTGTGTGCCTAAATTCGGCTGCGCGCGAAAGACTGATTTGGAATTATCAGTAACATATTATTAATAATCATTAAATTTGATTAAAGAAAATTGATTAGTTCAAAAATATTACAAAAATTAATTTAAAATTAGACAATAAATAAACTTAAAAGTTTAAGTTTAAAAAAAAACTATATAAAATTTTCTAAATAATGTTTATTATTAGAACTATGTTAACTATGTAATATTTTCATGAATATACATGACATTTTTAAATTGTTGATGTCCAGAACAAAAAAGTCATACTTTCATATTACATTATGTCAATAATGTAATGTGCTATAATAATTGACGAACGATAGTTATTCAAAAACATCACGTTTCTTTATTAATATTTTAATTAAAAATACAGACAAATATAACTTTTATTTTTAACCTTGTACTAATGTCGCGCATAAGTTGTTGTATTTTTGTACGTAGGCGTTTTCAACGCTCGCTAAATACGTGGCATATAAAAATAATTATTAGTAGACCGTTAGCTTTTTTAATACAAGTGTTCGTAAAAAATGC
The DNA here is from genome assembly GCA_019022885.1 of Schlechtendalia chinensis. NCBI lineage: Eukaryota > Metazoa > Arthropoda > Insecta > Hemiptera > Aphididae > Schlechtendalia > Schlechtendalia chinensis. Next base: position 22,233,797 of record CM032339.1, on the reverse strand, counting down.
TACACTAAAAATAATTATGCCGCACATGCAACAAAAGGACAGGTGTACACAAATTTAACAGAAATTAAAAACGAAATAATTACAAACTTATAAATATGATTCTACAATTAAACGTATGTATTATCCAAGAATTATATTTTCAGGATTATTATAACGTCAATATAGCTTAAATATAGTTAAATAAGACCAAGTTCTAGAAAAGATACAGAATAGAATATACAATACAATATGTATACTAATGTAAATTTTTAGAAAATATTGTGGAAAGCGAATTCAAGCCTTACGGAATTTGTCATTAAAAAAATTACCATTTGATGAATTCGAAACATATATATTCTGATTACAATGTAATATCACCTTCTCAATTCCTGAAAGCCCTAGTCATAAAAAATTTTTAATTTTTGATAAACACTAAATTTGTAATGTGATGACTAAACTTACAAACAAATCAATAAGAAAAAGAATAATTAAATGTAAGTTATTCATAGGCTTGCAAATAAAAGTCGACTGACCTTAGATCATCTATAGCGAATGAAGATGCTAAATTATTTCTACCGCACAAGAACACTGCAAACATAAATAATTTTTTACTTTAAAAACATATGGAAATGAAGGGTTACGGGGAAAAAACGATCATAGTAAACGAAAGAAAAAATCAGATAATAATATAATCTTGTTAGTTAGTTTCCTGACTAATCGACATGCGAATCGAGTTAGGGAAAAAACATCAGAATCCGAGCGAAAACGGGGAAAAACGATCATGGTCATGTGTATGGTTTTTATTTTTAGTACGTGATTTTGTTGTATTTTACCAGTTATTATTAATTTTATTAATAACATCGATATCGACCGTTGTTATGTAACTGTTGCGTTTTGATATAATATTATCTGTAATACGTACGACGATTTTACAGTGAAATGAGGTTTTAACAGTATATTTTGCTACCATATTTTACGTCTCACGTGTTCTAGTGTTTATTTTTCATAAAAACAGACAAGCGCTAATTATTTTTTTTTTAAATGGACACTAGTTTTAGTGATTCTAGTACAGAATCTGAAAAGGACAATGCTAATCGTTACAAAAAACGAAAAAACCCGGAAGATTGAGTGAGGTAATGAAAAAAATTCGTGTAACGTCCAACTAGTAAGGGAGTGACTGTCGTTGTAAAAGGCATAAATGATTCGAAGTTATTTCTCCTGACGAAAGAAATAGAATCATCAAAGAATTCATCAATTTAGGTGAGCACAACCGTCAAAATGAGTATTTTGAGGGTTTGATTACGATTCAACCCGTTGTACAACGTAGAAGTAGGAAGGATCCGAACGAGACAAATTTTAATGATTCCTCATATAGTTGTCGTTTCGGCAGTTATGTCAATGGTGTGTTGCGAGATATTGCTGTTTGTTATAAAGCTTTTTGAAATATTATTGGTATCTGTAATCGCCGTGTTGAAATAATAAAAAAAAAATTGCTTATGTCCGGTGGAGTCGGCACTGGTAATCGTGGAAAACATTCCAACAGACCGCATAAGTTATCTGACGACACCAAAACAAAAGTTTTTGATTTCATCAAATCTATGAAAGAAAGAAAATCCCATTACTCACCCAAGGATAGTGAAAAACTGTATCTCCCGGAAGAATTAAATATTAAAAAACTTCACGCGTCTTATAATGACAAACATCCTGAAATTATAGTTGGTTCTACAACTTTCCGCGATATATTTGAACAAAAATTAAATTTATTATTTGGGTACTCTCGTAAAGGTACTTGTAGGGTATGTGATGTTTAAAATCAGAAGCCAAACTAATAGAAAACCAGATCACTAATTGTGTAGATAATGAAACATCTTATGCTGAAATACCTGATGACTGGAGGAATATCTTTCTACAAAGCCGTCAAAAACCAACACCTCTTAATGTTATTGACTGTGCCATTGAAGACGAGTTCAAGACGTGGACAGATTATTTCTCAGATTTATACCCATCGAGATGTCCATTTTCAACGAGACCCATTGGAATGTTACTTATTGAGGAAAGTAAATCTTAATTTATAAACCACGAGTCCATGTATCATAGGCCTTACTTATCAGCGGTCATCACTCGCCCCACTAATAAATGGAATCGCAAAAATAAAAACACTACTCTATGTCCTTTATACGATGATCCCCTTCCAAAAAAAAAAAAGCAAGTTTTTAACCAACCCGGATGCCCAAAAATTCTATGCCGCACTCAAGTCAGATGAAGCAGATAGAGATGGAGACATTGTGGAGTATGCAGATAACATACCAATCGATGAAAATGACGATCCAAACAGAAAGAAAAGATCAATGTCAATATTTTTTTTTCAATTATTTTTTCTCTCCTGAAATCTAAAATATAAATTTTAAAACTATAAATATTCCACACAGCATAGCCGAAGCAAAATGTTGATGCGTTTGAAGGGTCCCGTAACCGATAAACGATAATAGCCAATATTCCTAAAATGTTCAGAATTGCAATTTTAAAGTTTCAGAATTCAAAAAAACCAAGAGAACAAGTACGAAATAATTCAAAAAATTCATTGTAGTTATACAACTTATTTTATAGACAATGAATAAAAGAAAATCATTAAATTTATATTTTAGATTTCAGGAGAGAAAAAATAATTGAAAAAAAAAATATTGACATTGATCTTTTCTTTCTGTTTGGATCGTCATTTTCATCGATTGGTATGTTATCTGCATACTCCACAATGTCTCCATCTCTATCTGCTTCATCTGACTTGAGTGCGGCATAGAATTTTTGGGCATCCGGGTTGGTTAAAAACTTGCTTTTTTTTTTTTGGAAGGGGATCATCGTATAAAGGACATAGAGTAGTGTTTTTATTTTTGCGATTCCATTTATTAGTGGGGCGAGTGATGACCGCTGATAAGTAAGGCCTATGATACATGGACTCGTGGTTTATAAATTAAGATTTACTTTCCTCAATAAGTAACATTCCAATGGGTCTCGTTGGAAATGGACATCTCGATGGGTATAAATCTGAGAAATAATCTGTCCACGTCTTGAACTCGTCTTCAATGGCACAGTCAATAACATTAAGAGGTGTTGGTTTTTGACGGCTTTGTAGAAAGATATTCCTCCAGTCATCAGGTATTTCAGCATAAGATGTTTCATTATCTACGCAATTAGTGATCTGGTTTTCTATTAGTTTGGCTTCTGATTTTAAACATCACATACCCTACAAGTACCTTTACGAGAGTACCCAAATAATAAATTTAATTTTTGTTCAAATATATCGCGGAAAGTTGTAGAACCAACTATAATTTCAGGATGTTTGTCATTATAAGACGCGTGAAGTTTTTTAATATTTAATTCTTCCGGGAGATACAGTTTTTCACTATCCTTGGGTGAGTAATGGGATTTTTGGTGTCGTCAGATAACTTATGCGGTCTGTTGGAATGTTTTCCACGATTACCAGTGCCGACTCCACCGGACATAAGCAATTTTTTTTTTATTATTTCAACACGGCGATTACAGATACCAATAATATTTCAAAAAGCTTTATAATAAACAGCAATATCTTGCAACGCACCATTGACATAACTGCCGAAACGACAACTATATGAGGAATCATTAAAATTTGTCTCGTTCGGATCCTTCCTACTTCTACGTGCAACGGGTTGAATCGTAATCAAACCCTCA
>CM032339.1:22199011-22229613 GCA_019022885.1 Schlechtendalia chinensis | reverse complement strand
ATATGTGATAAATTTAATTATTAAATGTGTATTCTTATATTTATTCGAATCGCAGAACGTATAACTCATAGTAAATAGGATATTATGTAATTTATTTATTAATTCTCCAAGAATAAACAGTTTTACTTTTTTTTTAACCAATCGAAATAAGATTATAAAAAATAGATTTTATTTAATTTAAAAATAAAATGCACTGTGTAAACTTTTTTAAATTAAGTAATTTGACCAAAAATCAAAGTTGCCAAATTATTATTTGATATATACATTTTAGAAGGAACTCATTTGGATATGTTTGATATGTTTATTTTAATTTTATTATTCCATGGTATAATATGATAACATTTTTCTAAACTGATAAAGCAAAGTTATTACAATAGATTAAATTAATTTAAAAATGGAATATGTGCATGTTTTTTTATAGAAAATAGTAATTGGACTTGACTAAAAATTGAAATGTTCAAATATGGAAATTAACTATTTTATAAATACTTCTGTAGTTTTATAACCATGTATTATTCTTAATTTTAACAATCCAAAACTGAAAAATGTATTAATAAATAAAGTAAGAAAGAGGAGAAAGGATTTTTCTTTAATATTTATTTATGATAATATTAGTCACAACTCTCAATTAAGAATATGTATAACAAATTATTTATTTAAAGCTTATATGTATGTTGTTTACACTATCATTCTTACTAAATACAAAATGATACAACTTATATTATACATTTTTCTTTTTGTAAATATAAAGTTAAAATGGGATTAGACTAAGTGGAAAATTAAACTCCAAGCTTCTGAATTAAAATTACCATTATATATGGGTATTATATCTATAAAAAAAACACAATATTGTAAATTGCAATATTATAGAGTAAATGTTATGATCTTTTTGAAAAAAAATAATATTAAATGATATATTCTCCAGCGTATTATAGTGTGATATGTGATTTTCATTCACTATGGATTAACAATTATACATTTTTTTTAACTAATCATTTTGAGTAAATATAAAATTATATTTATAATTTTTAATTTAAAAGATCCACTAAGAATTGTAAAAATAAGATAAAAACCTCTGTAGATATATTGGTAATTATTATTCTATTATTTTAACAATTAAGTAGTAGTAAAATTTATAAATAAATGAAGCTTGAAAGGACATGTATGTAGAAGTTTATTTTTAATTACTTTTTACATTTACCCAAATAAGGATATAAAAAAAAAATATTTTAATCTTATGCTTATATTTTCGTAGTTTACACTAATATTATTATATCACATATTGATGCCGATCTTTACATTTGTTCTACATAATGTAGAAACCAATTAAAATTAGGTATGGTCTAAATGTAAAATTCAAAACAAAATGTCGATTACAATTTACATTTCTCATAGACATTTAATAGTATACAATAGAATTTAATATTACGAAGTGCAATGTTCGTATATATATATATATATATATTATATATATATGATACTCTGTTTGTAGATATTATTTATAAATTGAATACATTTTGTTATTTAATGTGTATTCTTAAATTTTATAAGAATCGTGAATAGTATAAACCACAGTAACTAGGAAATTATGCAATTTATTAATTAAATTTCCAAGAATGAATAATTTTACTTTTTATTTTTAACTAATCAAAAAAAAATTATAAAAAAATATTTTTATTATTTTAAAAAAAATTGTACGACACAAACTATTTTTAATATAAGTAATTTAACCAAATTCAGAGTTGCTATCATTTTATTGGATATATAAATTTAAAATGAAACTCATTTGGTTTTTTTGGATATGTTTTTCTAATGCTAAAATTCCATTGCATATAATGTTATCATTTTTTTAAACTGGTAATGTAGAGTTATTGAATAGATTGGATTATTTTAAAAATAAATAGTGTTTATGCTTTTTTAGTAATATATAATTATATATAATTTAATGTATAAATATGATAAGATTTTCTGTTGTCTTATAATAATATATTATTCTTTATTTTAACAATACTAAACAGAAAAATTTATATAAAAATGTTTTAAGAAAGGAAACGAATCTCAATGTTTTCTTATATATTATTTTTTAAAATGTTAGATACAAATTTTCAATTAAGAATATGAATGACAAATTATTAAACAAAGGCTTATATGTTTGTAGTATACACCAATTTTTTTACTAATCAAAAAATGATGCCACTTATATTATATATTTATCTTTTTAATAACATAAAGTTAAAATATGATTATACTGCATGTAAAACTAATGTCCAATTTTTTGATATAAATTTACCTTCATTGATAACCCTTCTATCTATATAAACAAATAAAATATTGTAAAGTGCACTATCGTAGTGTAAACGTTATTATCTTTTTGAAAAAAAATAATATTAAATGATTTATTCTCCTGTTTATTATAGTATTATATGTGATATTCATTTATTAGGAATGAACAATTATCCATTTTTATTAACCAATCATTTTGAGTGAATATCAATATGTATTATATAATTTATAATTTAAATGTTCCAATAAGAATTGTAAAAATAAGATAAAAACCCCCGTAGATGTATTGTTAATTATTATTCTTTTATTTTAACAATTAAGTAGTAAAAAATTTATAAATAAATGAAACTTGATTGGACATGTATGTAGAAGTTTATTTTTAATTGCTTTTTACATTTACCCCCAAAAAAATATCAAAAAAACAAATTTTAATCTTATGCTAAGATTTTCGTAGATTACACTAATTTATTTATTAAACACAAATTGATGCCAATCTTATCATTTGTTAGGTCCGTCACCCTGGCCCTGCCACTTTACATTTTGGAAAAAAAAATATTCAAAATTATGTAATATCGTTTGTAATCATTTGTAACCACTATAAATTTTTTTGTAACCAACCCTAAACCCCTTGAAAATGGATTTCCAAATGGTCCTGCCATTGGGAAATTCGAGTTTTACATTTCTATAAATGGCATAGAATTATGTAATATCATTTGTAATTATTTGTAACCACAAAAAAAAAAAATGAAAAAAATGACAGTAAATCGCTTTGGATGGTTAATTTCGACAACATATAGATAATAATGTGGTTATGTCAAAAAGAGGAAAAATTGGGTATGATAAACTTTATAAAATACGACCTTTCTTAACAATAATCAACCAAAATTTCCAAGCGTATTACCGCCCACACTATATAATTTCAGTTGATGAATCAATGATTAAGTTTAAAGGGAGATCAATTTTAAAACAATATATGCTCAAAAAACCCATTAAAAGGGGCTATAAAGTGTGACCATTAGTAGATAAGAAAGGAATGTAATAGAATATTGATTATTTTAAATTTAAATTAACCAAGTTTTAGTCCAAATAACATCTACATAGAAGGTATGACGTCACGCCAGGCCTGCGGTATCAAAAAAGGCGTTTTGAAGGGTTTGAAGTGGACTTTTCGATTTTTTTTTGTGGTTACAAATGATTACAAATGATATTACATAATTCTATGTCATTCACAGAAATGTAAAACTCGAATTTCCCAATGGCAGGGTGACGTCACACTGGCCCTGCCATTTGGAAATCCATTTTCAAGGGGTTTATGGTTGGTTACAAAAAAAGTTATGGTGGTTACAAATGATTACAAACGATATTACATAATTTTGAATATTTTTTTTTCCAAAATGGAAAGTGGCAGGGCCAGGGTGACGGACATTCATTTGTTCTACATATTGTATAAACAAATTTAGATCAGGTTTGGACTAAATGTTGTATTCAAAAAAAGTTTCGATTACATTTTATCTTTCTCATAGACATTTAATAGTATACAATAGAATTAAATATTACAAAGTGCAATGTTCGTGTATAAATTTGATACTTTATTTGAAAATATTATTTAGAAATTGAATAATTTTAGTTATTTAGTTTGTATTCTTTAAATTTATTTGAATCACAGAACGAGTAAGCCATATTAACTAGAAAATTATGTAATTTATTTATTAATTTTCCAAGAATGAACAATTTTACTTTTTTTTATCTAATCAAAAAAAGATTATAAAAAAAATATATTTTATTTAATTTTAAAAAACAAATGTACGATGTAAACTGTTTTTAAATTAAGTAATTTGATCAAATTCATAGTTGCAATTTTTTTTTTGGATAGATAAATTTAAAATGTTACTTATTTGATTTTTTAAAATTCTTTCTTTATTTTAATATTCCATTATATTAACATTTTTTTTATTTGGTAAAGTAGTGTTATTAAATTAGGTTTGAATAATTTAGATCTGAAATATATGCTTGCTTTTTATAGTAAAAAGTAACTTAACCTAACTCAAAATTGCAATGTCAAAATATTGAATCTAGATATAATATTAGAACTTCTGTAGTTTTATTATTATTTATTATTTTTTATTTTAAGAATCCCAAGCAGAAAAATATTTATAATCAATAAAGTAAGAAAGAGGAGAAAAAATGTTTCATTAATATTAATTTATCATAATATTAGCCACTAATATCCAATTAAGAATATGTATAACAAATAATTTATAAAAAGATTTTATTTTTGTAGTTTACACAAATAATCTTAAAAGAAAGAGAATAATGCTACTAATATTACATATTTATCTTTTTTTAAAGATAATGTTCAAATAGGATCAGACTAAGTGGAAAATTAAAGTCCAAGCTTCTGCTACAAACTTACGAAAAAAATGGATTCCTTCAACTATATCAACAAACACAATATTATAAAGTGCAATATCTTAGAGTAAATGTTATTATCTTTTTGAAAATAATAATTTTATACACAATAATTTACACCGCATTATAGTGTGGTTTATTATTTTAATTCCCTTAGGATGAACATTTTGTTATAATCAATCAATTTGAGTTTTTCATCACTATATATTTGTAAGGTTATGTTCTATATATTTGTAAGGTTATATTATTATTGTTTTTTTTTTGTTGTTTGTACAACATTGTGTGCTTATTGAATAGTATTTTCTTTAAATGAATAAATTAATTTAACAGATTATGGGCTCAGGAAGTAAGTGTTTTTTCTTTCTAGTTTTATATTAAGCAATATGGAAGAAAGAAGAGTGATTAAACAATTCAATGGTATTGGTTTTGACTGCTGGAAGTTCAGAATTGAAGTTTTGTTGGCTGAACATGCGGTTTTAGAATGCATTTCCATTGATAGTACTTCCATTATTGATACTGGGAAATTAGAAGAATTTAAAAGGAAAGACCTTAAGGCTAAAACTATTCTTGTACAAAGTATCGCGGACACACATCTGGAGTACATAAGAGAAGCTGGGACAGCTTATGAAATATGGCAGAAGTTATTGAATTCATTTGAAAGAAATGGTGTATCTAATAGACTTTACTTATTGAAGAAATTGTTGTTAACTAAGTATTCTCAAGATGAATCTATGGAGGAACATATTACTAGATTTGATGAATTAGTCAGACAAGTCAAATCATCAGGTGCCAAATTAGAAGATGATTTAGTGGCATGTTTATTATTGTTGACTTTGCCGGAGTCATACAATATGGTTGTAACAGCAATTGAAACACTTTCTAATGATAAAATTACTTTAGAATTTGTTAAAAGTCGAATATTAGATGAACAAACTAAGCGTTTAAATAATGATTATTCCAAAGATTTAAGTTCAAAATCAAACAATGCTGCTTTTAATTCATTTCAGTTCAACTGCAATTACTGCAAATTACTAGGTCATAAATATGCTGACTGTAGAAAAAGAAAAGCTGACAACTTAAAGAAACCAGTTAAGTGAAACCAAAAAAAAAAAACAAGCAAATTACACTAAAAATAATCATGAAGAAAATAATGATAGAAATGTTGCTTTTAACATTTTAAGTTATCAAATTACTGATAACTGTAATAACAAAATTACTTGGTTTTTAGACTCTGGAGCTACTGATCATTTAATTAATGATGAAAAATATTTCTTGTCTTCAGAAAATTTAGAAAATCCAATCACTATTGGTGTAGCCAAGAGCGGATCGAATTTGTTTGGTACAAAAACTGGTAAAGTTGTTGTAGTACAGAAATTAAACGGTAAAGCTGTGTGTTGTACAATTAATAATGTTTTATATGTACCTAACTTAAGAAAGAATTTACTTTCTGCTGGAAAGATTGAAAGTTCTGGTTTAAAAATAATATTGTCGAATGGTATGGTACAAATAATGGATGATATTGGAGTTATTGCTGTTGGTTATCGTAATGGAACATTGTATGAATTAAAGTTTGATTTGCAGCATGAACAGAGTGTAAATTTATGTGATAATGATAATTTTGTACTTTGGCATAGAAGGTTAGGCCATTTAAATGACAATTCTATGCTGAAATTAAAATCAATGGTGAAAGGCTTAACGATCAATAAACGTATGAATAACAATATTAAATGTGAATGTTGTATTTTAGGCAAACAGTCCAGAGGGCCATTTAATAAGAAACATACACGAGCATCAAGAGTATTGGAACTTGTTCACACCGACATTTGTGGTCCTATTACTCCAACTTCATGGAATGAAAAGAATTATTTTGTTACATTTTTGGATGATTACACTCATTTTGCAATGGTTTATATACTCAAGAGTAAAAATGAAGTTTTTGATAAACTAAAAGAGTTTGAAGGTTAAGTAAGTGCGAAATTCAATATTTGTATTTCAACTTTAAGATGTGATAATGGTGGTGAATACACATCTAAAGTACTTACTAATTTTTGTAAACAAAAAGGTATAAAATTACAATACACTGCTCCATATACTGCTGAAATGAATGGACATACGGAACGTTTAAATAGAACAATTGTTGAACGTGCAAGATCCATGTTGATCGATAGTAAACTAGATAAGTCCATGTGGAATGAAGCAGTTTTAGCAGCAACATATATTATTAATCGATCACCTACATCAATTTTGTACAGTAAAACACCTTCAGAATTATGGACAAATGTTACACCAGATATTAGTAATTTAAGAGTGTTTGGTTCTACGGCGTATCTTCATAAACCAAAGCATATGAGAAATAAATTTGATAATAAATCTGAAAAATATATTATGGTAGGTTATAGTGATCGAGGTTATAGACTTTTTGATAAGGAAAATAAAAAATTAATTATTGGTCGAAATGTGATTTTTGATTTAAATAATAAAGAAAAATCTATATATACGCATATAGAGAATAATAAAGAAAAATTTATATATACGCATGTAGAGAATAATGAAGAAAAATCTATATCTACGCATGTAGAGAATAATGAAAAAAAATCTATATCTACGCATGTAGAGAATAATGAAGAAAAGATTGAAGACAATGAAACTCAAAGGCCCACTAGACAAATTAAAAAACCTTCATACTTAAATGATTATGAGATGTCATTCCTTGCTTTAGCTATGTCAGCTAAAAATATAGTTAACAATGTACCCTGTAGTTATGATGAAGCGTTAAAAAATGAATATAAAGACAAGTGGATAGAAGCAATGAAGGAGGAAATGGAAGCTCACTCACTTAATGAGACTTGGACAATTGTACCAAAGCAAGAAAATATGAAACTAATATCATGTAGATGGGTTTATAAAGTAAAAACAAATAAAAATGGAGAAATAGAGAGATATAAAGCTCGACTTGTAGCAAGAGGATATTCTCAAATCCAAGGCATTGATTTTGTGGAAACGTATGCTCCAGTTGCCAATATTGTAACGGTGAAAACATTACTCGCATTAGTAAATCATTATCAGTTACACCTATTCCAAATGGACATACGAACAGCATTTTTAAATGGTTATCTTAAAGAAGATTTATTTATGGAACAACCAGAAGGTTATAATAGCAGTAATATGGTTTGTAAACTTAATCGTTCTATATATGGATTGAAACAAGCATCTAGATGTTGGAATCAGAGATTTGACTGTTTTATCATAAAACAAGGATTCAAAAGATGTAACTCTGATACATGTTTATATACCAAGTTTGAAAATGAAGATTTGTTAATTTTATTATTATATGTTGATGATATTCTTATTACTGGAAATTGCTTACAGAAAATTATAACTCTTAAAAAAATTTTATTATCAGAATTTAAAATGGAAGACATTGGTTCAGTCAGTAATTTTCTAGGTATGTCAATTGATCATAATGAAGATAACATAAGAATTGATCAACATATATATATTAATAAATTGCTTAAACGTTTTGGAATGTCAAATTGCAAATCTGTATCAATGCCTATGGAAGCAAAGCTGTCACTATGTCAAAATACAAGGCAAACTACAAGTAAACCATACAAAGAGTTGATTGGTTGTCTTATGTATTTAGCACATTCAAGACCTGATATTTGTTACTCAATAAATTATCTTAGCCGTTTTCAGTCGAATCCTACTGATGAACATTGGATTCACTTGAAGAGAATACTAAAGTATTTGGCAGAAACAAAAGATCTTGGACTTAATTACTTGAGAAACAAATCATCAGATCCTTTAGTTGGATACTGTGACTCAGACTTTGCTGGTGATGAAAATGATCATAAGTCAACAACAGGATATCTGTTCAAAATATTTGGATGTGCAGTTTGTTGGATAAGTCGCAAACAGCAAACTATTGCACTTTCTAGTACAGAGGCGGAATATGTAGCCTTTACAGCAGCTTTATCAGAATGTATATGGTTAAGAGGACTTTTGGAAGAACTCGGTCAAAAGTTACCTTTTACTACAATGTTTGAGGATAATCAATCATGCATAAAATTTATAAAGGAACCCAGGAAGCACAACAGACTCAAGCATATTGATATAAAATTCAATTTTATCAAAGAAGTGGTAGATAGCGGAGTTGTCACAGTAAAATATTTAAGATCTGAAGAACAACTGGCGGATATTCTAACAAAACCACTTGGGAAACAATTATTTTTAAAATTTAGAAATGAAATAGTAATGTGTTGATTCATATGTTATTATGATATAATTATTGATGTTTGATTAATATTATGTATTTTTATGATGTATGTATTTTTACTATGGAGTCTTACATATTTGTAAAATGTTCAAATTGAGGAAGAGTGTTATAATCAATCAATTTGAGTTTTTCATCACTATATATTTGTAAGGTTATGTTCTATATATTTATAAGGTTATATTATTATTGTTTTTTTTGTTGTTGTTTGTACAACATTGTGTGCTTATTGAATAGTATTTTCTTTAAATGAATAAATTAATTTAACGCATTTCTCCTATTTTTTTTTTGACTAATCATGCTGTGTTAATTTAAAAATATATAATTTAATTAAAAGTTTCAATGATACAATAAGGAATATAAAAATAAGAATATAACCTCTGTATATATATTATTATTTATTATTTTAATTTTATTAATTCTTAAGCAAAATATTTATAAATTAATGAAGCATGAGAGGAAATATATGTGGCTTAATTTTATTAAATTATTTTTTACAATTCCCCAATTAAGGATATAAAGAAAAAATATTTTATTCTTATGCTTATATTTTTGTAATTTTCACCAATATATTTATCAAACACAAATTGATGGTATTATTGACATTTGTTCTTCATATTGTATAAACAAATTTAGATCAGGTTTGGACTAAATGTTGTTTTCAAAAAAAGTTTCGATTACAAATAATTTTTCACGTAATCATTTAATAGTATAAAATAGAATTAAATATTACGAAGTGCAATATTTGTGTATAAATATGATACACTATTTGAAGATGTTATTTAGAAATTGAATAATTTTAGTTATTTAATTTGTATTCTTAGATTTTATTCGAATCGCAGACCATATAATCCATAAAACTAGGAAATTAATTTATTTATTTATTAATTTTCCAGGAATGAACAAATTTAATTTTTTTTAATTTTAAAAAGTTTATAAAGTTGGATTTTTTATTTAATTTAAAAAAAATGTACTATGTAAATTATTTTTAAATTATGTAATTTAACCAAATTCAAAGTTCCAAATTATCATTTATTATATAAATTTAGAAAGGAACTCATTTGTTTTTTTTGTTAAGTTTTTCTTTATGCTAATATTCCATTGCATATTATGTTAACATTTTTTTATCTGGTAAAGTAATGTTATTATATAAGTTTGGACTAATTTAGAACTGAAATATTTGCTTGCTTTTTATAGTAACATATAAACATAAACTAACTAAAAATTGCAATGTCAAAATATTGAATCTAGATATAATATTAGAACTTCTGTAGTTTTATTATTATTTATTATTTTTTATTTTAACAATCCCAAGCAGAAAAATATTTATAATCAATAAAGTAAGAAAGAGGAGAAAAAATGTTTCATTAATATTAATTTATCATAATATTAGCCACTAAATATCCAATTAAAAATATGTATAACAAATAATTTATAAAAAGATTTTATTTTTGTAGTTTACACAAATAATCTTAAAAGAAAGTGAATGATGCTACTAATATTACATATTTATCTTTTATTGAAGATAATATTCAAATAGGATCAGACTTAGTGGAAAATCAAAGTCCATGTTTCTGCTACAAACTTACTAAATAAACAATACTTTTCAACTATATAAACAAACACAATATTGTAAAGTGCAATATCTTAGAGTAAATGTTATAATCATTTTAAAATTAATAAGTTTAAACAATAATTTCCATCGCATTATAGTGAAATTTATAATTTTAATTCCCTTGGGGTGAACATTTCTCCTATTTTTTTTGACTAATCATGCTGTGTTAAATTAAAAATATATAATTTAATTTAAAGTTTCAATGATCTAATAGGAATATAAAAATAAAAATACAACCTCTGTAGATATATTATTATTTATTATTCTTTATTTTAACAATTCTTAAGAGAAAAAATTATAAATAAATGAAGTAAGGGAGGATATGTATGTGGATTAATTTTATTAAATTGTTTATTACAATTGCTCAATTAAGGATATTAAAAAAAAATATTTTTTTCTTATTCATATATTTTTGTAGTTCACACCAATATATTTATCAAACACAAATTGATTCCACTCTTAACATTTGTTCTACATATTGTATGAACAAATTTAAATCAGGTTTGGACTAAATGTAATATTCAAAAAAAGTGTCGATTTCAAATTACCTTTCTCGTATATATATATAATCGTATATAATAGAATTTAAACATATGGATAGCAATGTTCGTGTATAAATATGATACTCTGTTTGTAGATATTACTTACAAATTGAATAAATTTATTTATTTAATTTGTATTCTTAAATTTTATTCAAATCGAAATACGTGTAAGCAATAGTAACTAGAAATTTATGTAATTTATTTATTAATTTTCCAATAATGAACAATTTTACTTTTTTTTTACCTATTTAAAAATAATTATAAAAAATATATTTTATTTAATTTTAAAAAAAATGTATGTTGTAAACTATTTGTAAATTAAGTAATTTGACTATATTCATAGTTGCAATTATTTATTTGGATATATAAATTTAAAATGTTACTTTTTTGGTTTTTTTTAAAATGTTTTTCTTTATTTTAATATACCATGGCATTATGTTAACATTTTTGAACTGGTAAAATAGAGTTATCAAATTAGTTTGGAATAATTTAGTACTGAAACATGTGCTTTCTTTTTATAGTAAAAAGTAACTTAACCTAACTTAAAATTGCAATATCCAAATATTGAATATAGATATAATATTAGAACTTCTGTAATTTTATAACTATTTATTATTTTTTATTTTAACAATCCCAAGCAGAAAAATATTTATAATCAATAAAGTAAGAAAGAGGAGAAAAAAATTTTCATTAATATTAATTTATCATAATATTAGTCACTAATCTCCAATTAAGAATATGTAAAACAAATAATTTATTAAAAGATTTTGTTTTTGACGTTTACATCAATATTTTTATTAACATCCAAACGATGCCACTCATATTATATATTTACCTTTTTAAAACATAAAGGTAAAAAAAGATTAATCTATGTGTAAAATTAATGTCTAATTTTCTGCTATAAATTTACCTCTAAAGATAACTTTTTCATCTATATAAACGAATAAAATATTGTAAATTGCCATATCTTAGTGTAAATGTTATAATCTTTTTGAAAATTATGATAATAAATGGAATATTTTCCAGTGTATTATAGTGTGATATGTGATTTTCATTCGCTATGGATGTGCAATAGTCTTTTTTTTAACCAATCATTTTGAGTTATTAAAAAAAATATATGATTTAATTTAAAATTTAAATGATCCATTAAGAATTGTAAAAATAAGGTAAAAACCCTTAAAAATATATTGTTAATTATTATTCTTTTATTTTAACCATTCTGTAGTGAACAATTTATAAATAATTGAACTATGAGGGGACATGTATGTAGATGTATTTTATTTAATTGTGTATTTATAGTTCCCCAAATAGGAAAACTAAAATAAAATATTTTATTCTTATTCTTATATTTTCGTAGTTATCACCAATATACTTTTCAAAAACAAATTGATGCCAATTTTATCTTTTGTTCTACATATTGTATAAACAAATTTAAATTAGGTATGGACTAAATGTAAAATTCAAAACAAATTGTCGATTACATTTTACTTTTCTTGTAGACATTTAATAGTATACAATAGAATTCAATATTACGAAGTAAAATATTTGTGTATAAATATGATACTGTGTTTGAGCATATTATTTAGATATTGAATAATTTTGGGTATATAATTTGTAGTCTTAAATTTTATTAAAATTGCTGAATGTATAAGCCAACTAGGAAATTATGTAATTTATTTATTAATTTTTCAAGAATGAACAATTTTTTTTTTAACTAATCAAAAAAAAAAATTATAAAAAAATATAAATTATTTAACAAAAAAAAAAAAATGTAGGATGTAAACTGTTTTTAAATTAAGTAATTTGATCAAATTTAGAGTTGCTTTAATTTCTTGTATATATAAATTTAAAATGAAACTCATTTGGTTTTCTTGGATATGTTTTCCTTTATGTTAATATTTCATAGCATAAAACGTTAACATTATTTTTTAACTGTTAACTTAGAGTTATTAAATTAGTTTGGAATAATTTAGAAGGTAGAAATTTTTGTAGAAATTAACTTAACATTACTAAAAATTGCAATATTCAAAACAGGAATATTAATATATGATATGGTCTTCTGTTGTTTTATAATAATGTAATATTTTTTATTTTAACAATCAAAAACAGAAAAATGTATAAATAAATATTGTAAGTAAGGGAATGTATTCGATATCGATGTAATCGTATATATTATTTATCATATCGTTAGATATAAATCTCTAATTAAGATTATGTATGACAAATTATTTAACAAAGCCTTATATATTTGTAGTTTACAATTATATTCTTATTATACACAAATTGATGTTAATCATATTATATAATTATTTTTTGTATACATAAAATTAAAATAGGGTTAGAGTAAATGTAAGATTAAAGTCCAAGCTTTTGCTGTAAATTTACCTGTATAAAAGTCTCTGTTGTCTATACAAACATATTCAATATTCAAATTTGCAATATCTTTGAGTAAACGTAATCTTTTTGAAAAAAAAAATAATTTTAAACAAAATAACATCCAGCGTATTATGGTGTAATATATTATTTTATTTTCTTAGGGATGAACATTTATCATTCTTTCTTTAACCAATCCTGCTGAGATAATATAAAAATGTATAATTTAATTTAAAGTTTAAATGATCCAATAAGGAATATAAAAATAAAATAAAAACCCCTGTAGATATATTATTATTTATTATTCTTTAATTCAACAATTCAAAAGTGAAAAATTTATAAATTAAGGAAGCATGAGGGGATATGTATGTGGATGTTTTTTATTAAATTGTTTATTACAATTCCCCAATTAAGGATATTAAAATATTTTATTCTTATGCTTATATTTTCGTAGTTTACATCGATATATTTATCAAACACAAATTGATGCTAATCCTAACATTTGTTCTACATATTGTATAAACCAGTTTAAATTAGGTATGGACTAAATGTGAAATTCGAATCAGTGGGTCGATTACAAATTACCTTCTTCGTAGACATTTAACATTAAAGATTAGAATGAAATATTATGAAATGTTCAAGTATACATAGGGTTTGATATAATATTTACTATCCGATGACCGAAGGACCAAAAATGTTTAATGATAAATCAAACTAGGAAAGAACGTTAAACACGCGAAGTTATACGTAAATTTATTTAAACAAAACAGAAATAAAAACACTATGTTCTTTTATACGTAATATATTAACTTTCTAAGTATGGTACCTCGTCGTGCCGAAGACTGGCCAAGTCTGCTCTGGGTGGGTCTTGGACCAGCGTCGAGACACAACGAGAGAATGTTGACAACTGAACAGAATTTATCAGTGACCCAACTCTCTTATATATGGACAGACCCAATTATTTTTATAATTAAAATAAATTTCATGACCATATATGGTCATGAAAATAGGTACAATTCATATAAACAATGATAAGACTATTTATAGTGAATAAATTCTAATAATAAAATGTACGTTTCGTCTTTATACGAAACACATAGTATTATCAAGTTGTAAATATTTATTAGAAATGAAATAGTTTTAGTGATATTACAGTGTGTTCTTAAATTTTATTTGTATTGCAGAACGTATAAGACATAGTAAATAGGAAATTATGTAATTTATTTATTAATTTTTCAAGAATGAACAATTAAAATTTTTTTTTTGAACTAATCAAAAAAATATTATAATAAAATATATATTATTTAATTAAAAAAAAAATGTACGATGTAAACTATTTTTAAATTAAGCAATTTGACCAAATTAAGAGTTGCTATACTTTTTTTGGATATATAAATTTAAAATGAAACACATTTGGCTTTTTTGGATGTCTTCCTTTATGTTAATATTTCATAGCATAAAACGTTAATATTATTTTTTTAACTGTTAAAATAGAGATTTAAAATAGATTGGATAATTTAAAAATGAAATGTGTGCATGCTTTTAATAGAAATTATTAACTTAAAATAACATAAAATTGCAATGTCTAAATATTAAATATGGATATAATATTAGAACTTCTGTAGATTAATAACCATGTATTATTCTTTATATTAGCACTCCCAAACGGATATATGTATTAATAAATTAAATAAAAAAGGGAGAAAGGATTTTTCTTTTATGTTTATTTATAATAATATTAGTCACAAATCTCCAACTAAAAATATGTATAACAAATTATTTAACAAAGTCTTATATATTTGTAGTTTACAATAATATTTTTACTAAACACAAATTGATGTTAATCATATTATATATATATTTTTTTTTGTAAACTAAAAATAAAAGTAGTATTAGATTAAGGGGGAAATTAAAGTACAAAGTTTCTGTTTTAAAATTACCAATATATATAGCTGTGGAATCTATATAAAAAACACAATATTGTTAGGTGCAATATCTTAGAGTAAATGTTATAATTTTTTTGAAAAAAAATAATGTTAAATGAAATATTCTTCAGCGTATTATAGTGTGATATGTGATTTTCATTCATTACAGATGAACAATTATCCATTTTTTTTTACTAGTAGTTTTGAGTTAATATAAAAATATGTTATATAATTTAAAATTGAAATGATCCAATAAGAATTGTAAAACTAAGATAAAAACACCTATAGATATATTGTTATTATTATTGTTTTATTTTCACAATTCATTAGTAAAAAATTTATAAACAAATGAGGCATGAGAGGACATGTATGTAGATTTTTTTTATATAATTTTATTATTAATGACATTATAAAAAATGATTTTATTCTTATGCTTATATTTTCGTAGTTCACATTAATATATTTATCACACGCTAATTGATGCCCATCTTAACATTTGTTCTACATATTGTATAAACCAATTTAAACTAAGTATGGTCTAAATGTAAAATTCAAACAAAGTGTCGATTACAATTTACCTTTCTCGTAGACATTGTAACGTTTTGGCCTCATATTTACTGGGGCCTACTTCGTACTCACTGCCCAGTGACCTACCGGCCGATTAGACCTCGGTAGTCGATACTAACGAGCCGAAAGGTTTTGTTTTTATACAATTAGAAAATAATTCGAGAGAAAGAAATATGAAATGTTATATCTATATAAGTGCGCTGTTTTCTCACGCTCCTCAATCGGTCACGGCAACGAAGTCGGTCGGCGAACGAGTGGATGACGCCAATCAAACGAGGACGGATTCATGCAAAACGATGATGGTGATGGTGGTGGTTGTTTTGTAGAAAAACACGTTCGCTGCACAGTCCGCCGCGTTATCCGTACAACGAAGATAACGCATATACGTATAGACGTATGCACGAAACACGGTACCGGTCGGAAGGACGAGTTTTGAGGTGGACGGGTGGGCGAGCGCACATGCGATATACGTCGAATATTCGTTGGATAATTATTTTAGTTTTATACGTATGTATACTATTGATACAATATGACGACGCGCGATCGACAAATCGAATGCATGCGTATTTATCACAACTAACTCATGAGGACTTAACGACGCGAGCAAAAAAAAAAAAAATTATTAAACCGGAAACAATATGTATATTAAACAAAAACAATATGTTTGTACTAAATACGGTCGCAGCGTATATCATGCTACATCGGCGTACGCTGGACGAGTGGAGTGGCAACTTACAATAGCGGAGGGACTTCATCGTCGGCAGGGCATATAGTCAACGATAAGAAAAAAAAGTACAGTAGGGGTTGAATGGTGTATGGCCAGTCGACTCGTACAGACCGGGTGACAGCAACTAGGCCCATAGACAACCGTAATAAGTCCGACCGAGTGTCTCTCCAAATTTCGACACGTTACAACATTTAATAGTATATAATAGAAATAAATATTACGAAGTGCAATGTTCGTTTATAAATATGATACTCTGTTTGATGGTATTATTTAGGTATGGAATAATTCTTGTTATTTAATGTGTATTCTTAAATTTTATTAGAACTGCAGATAGTATAAATAACTAGGAAATTATGTAATTTATTAATTAAATTTCCAAGAATGAATAATTTTAATTTTATTTTTAACTAATCAAAAAAATTTTATAAAATAAATATTTTTCATTTAATTTAAAAAAAATTGTACGATGCAAACTATTTTTAAATTAAGTAATTTGACCAAATTAAGAGTTGCTATAATTTTATTGTATATATATTTAAAATAAAACTCATTTAGTTTTTTTGGATATGTTTTTCTTATGTTAATATTCCATGACATACAATGTTAACATTTTTTTTTGACTGGTAATGTAGAGTTCTTGAATAGATTGGATTATTTTAAAAATAAAATATGTGCATGTTTTTTTTAGAAATTATTAACTTAACATAACTAAAAATTGCAGTGTTCAAATAAGCAATACAAACATTTTATAAAATCGTCTGTTCTTTTAAAATAATGTGCTATTATTTATTTTAACAATCAAAAACAGAAAAATATTTGATAAATAAATGATGTAAGGAAGGGAATATATCTCGATGTTTTCTTATATATTATTGATCAAATTGATAGATACAAATCTCTAATTAAAGATATATATAAAACAATTTTTAAGAAAGGATTATATGTTTGTAGTTTACACCAATTTTTTTACTAAACAAGAAACCATGCCACTTATATTATATATTTATATTTTTAATAAAATAAAGGTAAAATAGGATTAGACTATGTGTAAAATTAATGTCCAAGCTTCTGATTTAAAATTACCATAAGAAAAGCGTTTTCCATCTATACAAAAAAACACAATATTTTAAAGTGCAATATCATAGAGTAAAAGTTATAAAAAAAAATATATTAAATGAAATATCTCCAGCGTGCTATAGTATGATAAGTGATTTTTATTCACTAGGGAAGAACAATTATCCATTTTCTATAACCAATCATTTTGAGTTAATATAAAATTATATTTTTAATTTTAAATTTAAACGATCCAATAAGAACTGTAAAAATAAGATTAAAACTCCTTTAGATAAAATATTATTTATTATTTTTTTATTTTAACAAATCAAGAGTGAAAAATTTATAAATATATAAAGCATGAGAAGACAAGTATGTGGATGTTTTTTATTTAATCGTTTTAAACAATTCCCCAATTAAGGATATTATACAAAATTGTTTTATTCTTATTCTAATATTTTCGTAGTTTACACCAATATATTTATCAAACACAAATTAATTCCAATCTTAACATTTGTTCTACATATTGTATGAACAAATTTAAATCAGGTTTGGACTAAATGTAATATTCAAAAAAAGTGTCAATTTCAAATTACCTTTCTCGTATATATACATATAATAGTATATAATAGAATTTAAACATATGAATAGCATTGTTCGTGTATAAATATGATACTTTGTTTGAAGATATTATTTAAAAATTGAATAATTTTTGTTATTTAATTTGTATTCTTTAAATTTATTTGAATCACAGAACAAGTAAGCCATAGTAACTAGGAAATTATGCAATTTATAAATTAAATTTCCAAAAATGAATAACTTTAATTTTTATTTTTAACTAATAAAAAAAAAGATTATAAAAAAATATTTGTTATTTAATTTAAAAAAACATGTACAATGCAAACTATTTTTAAATTAAGTAATTTGACCAAATTCAGAGTTGCTATCATTTTATTGGATATATAAATTTGAAATGAAACTCATTTGGTTTTTTTGGATATGTTTTTCTTATGTTAATATTCTATGTCATATAATGTAAACATTTTTTTTAACTGGTAATGTAGAGTTATTGAATAGATTGGATTATTTTAAAAATAAATAGTGTTCATGCTTTTTTAGAAATTATTAACTTAACATAACTAAAAATTGCAGTGATCAAATAAGGAATATAAAAATATGATAAGATTTTCTCTTGTTTTATAATAATGTTTTTTTTCTTTATTTTAACAATCCTAAACAAGAAAATTCAATGGCGGCACCATACATTTTTTCTAAGGGGGCAAAATCATGGCAAATACTGTATAATTAGTGTTTTCTGATAAAATATAATCAATTTCGAAATCAAATTAAGTGGTGGTATATTCTGTGGTGTATTATCTAAACGAATGCAACGACGAGTTACACAGCGAAACATATAAAACACAGCAAATACATAAATACTTGAAATTTAAATTTTCGTTTGTTCTTCAACAGGTAGGGCAAAGGTGGGGCAAAACCAAATTTGGGTAGGGCGCTTGCCCTACCTTGCCGCCCTCTAGCGCCGCTATTGAGAAAATTTATAAATAAATGTTTTAAGAAAGGGAATGAATCTCAATGTTTTCTTATATAATATTTATTGTAATGGTAGATACAAATTTCTAAGTAAGAATATGAATGACAAATTATTAAACAAAGGCTTATATGTGTAATGATATGCACAAATATCATCGTTAGTACAACCAAACTCTTTCATTGTAATAGTTCTTTAAATTATATAATCATAAGCAGCTATTTGATATCCTTTTTAAAATAAAATACACTAATGTTTGATCTTCTCGGAACACATCACGAAACTATTTTATATTTTTTTATATAAACAAAAACATACTGAAGTTTGCTCCTTTTGAAATAACGAACAAATTTCCAAGTAAAAAAAAAACAATGAAATCATAAAATAAATATCGAATAACTCTTATACGGACTATTCGAACTAAAACGAAATGATAAACATATAACAATGAGAGACAGTGTTCATTGGGATTATAAAAAACATAAACTTGTCACATAGTCGCAAGCGTTGCACGTGGCACGAACAGAACAGAAATGCGCGTGAACAAATCAAAGACAAACCATTGTAACGCCGGATATAACAGCTGCTACAAAATTAAACGGTCAGAAAATTCAACAATGATTTGGTCGCGCGTTGATCGGTCGGAACACCAACGGAGTCTTACGTAGCAGAAAAATATCACAAAAAAATACAAAAACTACACCATAGACCTTTCCATGAACACGTCTCCTCGCCAGTGTGCGCACACTCATGTGACGAGCTAGTACTCCGCTTTAAGTATGTGTTCCGTGAGACAAACTTAGTCTTTGCGGAATAATTTGACAGAGTTTTGGTTCGTTTATTCTCGTCGGTGAATTCGCTCTGGAAGCGGAGTCACTGATCCAACCTTTACGTTTTTCCTTTTACTTTTTTTTCATATACTTAATTTCATTACACGACTGTTCGTCTCTACAGATACCAAGTAGACTTCGCACGAGCACAAGGTAAGAAGTTTTAATAATTAACAATTTAATTCAGTGTATTGTCTAACATTTTTACCTCACTATTTTTACAGTGATTTCCATAAAAATAATTATTTTAAATAAGCCTAAACGATTCTCGAACTCACACCCCGCGATTCACTTCGTGCTCTACATAAATATATCCCCGTCATCATCTCCGTAATAATTCCATTCAATAATAATCCCCCACCAATTAAATAAGCCATTTTACTTTATTTTATTCTTTTTGTATTATTACAAAGTTAATTATTATTAAAATAATTTATTTATTTTTTTGAATTACTACATATGTTTGTAGTATACACCAATTTTTTTACTAATCAAAAAACGATGCCACTTATATTATATATTTATGATTTTAATAACATAAAGTTAAATTAAGATTATACTACGTGTAAGATTAATGTCCAATTTTCTGCTATAAATTTACCTTTATAGGTAACTTTTCCATCTATATAAACAAAAAAATATTGTAAAGTGCATTATCATAGAGTAAAAGTTATAAAAAAAAATATATTAAATGAAATATCTCCGGCGCGTTATAGTATGATAAGTGATTTTTATTCACTAGGGATGAACAATTATCCATTTTCTTTAACCAATCATTTTGAGTTAATATAAAATTATATTTTTAATTTAAAATTTAAACGATCCAATAAGAATTGTAAAAATAAGATTAAAACTCCTTTAGATGAAATATTATTTATTATTCTTTTATTTTAACAAATCAAGAGTGAAAAATTTATAAATATATAAAGCATGAGAAGACAAGTATGTGGATGTTTTTTATTTAATCGTTTTATACAATTCCCCAATTAAGTATATTATACAAAATTGTTTTATTTTTATTCTAATATTTTCGTAGTTTACACCAATATATTTATCAAACACAAATTGATTCCACTCTTAACATTTGTTCTACATATTGTATGAACAAATTTAAATCAGGTTTGGACTAAATGTAATATTCAAAAAAAGTGTCGATTTCAAATTACCTTCTCGTATATATACATATAATAGTATATAATAGAATTTAAACATATGAATAGCATTGTTCGTGTATAAATATGATACTCTGTTTGAAGATATTATTTAAAAATTGAATAATTTTTGTTATTTAATTTGTATTCCTTAAATTTATTTGAATCACAGAACAAGTAAGCCATAGTAACTAGGAAATTATGCAATTTATAAATTAAATTTCCAAAAATGAATAACTTTAATTTTTATTTTTAACTAATAAAAAAAAAGATTATAAAAAAATATTTGTTATTTAATTTAAAAAAACATGTACAATGCAAACTATTTTTAAATTAAGTAATTTGACCAAATTCAGAGTTGCTATCATTTTATTGGATATATAAATTTGAAATGAAACTCATTTGGTTTTTTTGGATATGTTTTTCTTATGTTAATATTCTATGTCATATAATGTAAACATTTTTTTTAACTGGTTATGTAGAGTTATTGGATAGATTGGATTATTTTAAAAATAAATAGTGTTCATGCTTTTTTAGAAATTATTAACTTAACATAACTAAAAATTGCAGTGATCAAATAAGGAATATAAAAATATGATAAGGTTTTTTCTTGTTTTATAATAATGTTTTTTTTCTTTATTTTAACAATCCTAAACAAGAAAATTTATATATAAATGTTTTAAGAAAGGGAATCAATCTCAATGTTTTCTTATATAATATTTATTGTAATGGTAGATACAAATTTCTAAGTAAGAATATGAATTACAAATTATTAAACAAAGGCTTATATGTTTGTAGTACACACCAATTTTTTTACTAATCAAAAAATGATGCCACTTATATTATATATTTATTTTTTTAATAACATAAAGTTAAATGAAGATTATACTACGTGTAAAATTAATGTCCAATTTTCTGCTAGAAATTTACCTTTATAGATATATTTTCCATCTATATAAACAAATAAAATATTGTAAAGTGCATTATCATAATGTAAATGTAATTATCTTTTTGAAAAAAAATAGTATTAAATGATATATTCTCCTGTTTATTATAGTGTTATATGTGATATCCCTTCATTAGGAATGAACAATTATCCATTTTTTTAACTAATCATTTTGAGTGAATATAAAAATTTATTATTTAATTTTCAATTTTAATGTTTCAATAAGAATTGTAAAAATTAGATAAAAACCCATGTAGATATATTGTTAATTATTATTCTTTTATTTTAACAATTCAGTAGTGAAAAATTCATAAATAAATGAACCTTTATGGGACATGTATGTAGAAGTTTATTTTTAATTGCTTTTTACATTTGCCTAAAAAGGATATAAAAAAAAAATATTTTAATCTTATGCTTATATTTTTGTAGTTTACATCAATATATTTATCAAATATAAATTGATGCCAATCTTATCATTTGTTCTACATATTGTATAAACCAATTTAAATTAGGTATGGACTAAATGTAAAATTCAAAACAACGTGTCGATTACATTTTACCTTTCTCGTAGCCATTTAATAGTATACAATAGAATTAAATATTACGAAGTTCAATGTTCGTGTATAAAAATGATACTCTGTTTGATGATATTATTTAAAAATTGAATAATTTTAGTTATTTAATGTGTTTTCTTAAATTTTAATAAAATCGCAAATAGTATAAGCCATAGTAACTAGGAAATTATGCAATTTATTAATTAAATTTCCAAGAATGAATAATTTTTTTTTTTATTTTTAACTAATCAAAAAAAGATTATAAAAAAATTTCAAATTATGAATGTAAATGACAAATTATTTAATAAAGGCTTATATGTTTGTAGTTTATACCATTTTTTTTACTAAATACAAAATTATGTCGCTTATATTATATATTTATCTTTTTAAAAACATAAAGTTAAAATAGGGTTAGACTAAGTGTAAGAATAAAGTCCATGCTTTCCCTGTAAATTTACTTGTATAAAAGTCTCTGTCATCTATACAAACATAGTCAATATTCAAATTTGCAATATCTTTGAGTAAACGTTGTAATCTTTTTGAAAAAAAAAATAATTTTAAGAAAATAATCTTCTAGCGTATTATAGTGTAATTTATTATTTTAATTCCCTAGGGATGAACATTTATATATTTTTTCTTAACTAATCATGCTGAATTAATAAAAAAATTAATAATTTAATTTAAAATTTTAATAATTTAATTAGGACTATTAGAATAAAATAAAAACCCCTGTAGATATATTATTATTTATAATTCTTTATTTTAACAATTCAATAGTGAAAAATATATAAATAAATAAATCATTAGAGGACTTGTATGTAAATTTTTTTTATTTAATTGTTTATTACAATTCCCCAATTAAGGATATTAAAAAAAAAAATTATATTCTTATGCCTATATTTTAGTAGTTTACAACAATATATTTATCAAACACAAATTGATGCCAATCACTATATTTGTTCTACAAATTGTATAAACCAATTTAAATTACGTTTGGACCGAATGTAATATTTAAAACAGTACGTTGAATACAAATTAACTTTTCGTAGACATTTAACAATATACATTAGAACGAATTTTTATGAAATACAATGTTCAAGTATAAATAGTATACTCGGGTTGTAGATATTTATTAGAAATGAAATAGTCTTAGTGATTTACAATGTATTCTTAAATTTTACGCGAATCGCAGAACGTATAAGCCATAGTAAATAGGAAATTATTTAATTAATTTATTCATTTTCCAAGAATGAACAATTTTACTTTTTTTTTTAGCTAATCAAAAAAAGATTATAAAAAAAATAAAAATGTACGATGTAAACTATTTTTAAATTAAGTAATTTGACCAAATTCAGAGTTGATATAATTTTATTGGATATTTAAATTTAAAATGAAACTAATTTGGTGTTTTTGGATATGTATTCCTTTTTGATAATATTTCATAGCATTAAACGTTAATATTATTTTTTAACTGTTAACGTAGAGTTATTAAATTAGTTTGGAATAATTTAGAACTGGAAGGTGTGCTTGCTTTTTATAGAAATAGTAACTTAAGGTAATTTAAAACTGCAATTTCCAAATATTAAATATAATTACAATATTAGAACTTCTGTAGTTTTATAACCATGTATTATTCTTTATTTTAACAATCCAAAACAGAAAAACTTATAAATAAATGAAGTAAGAAAGAGTAGAAAGGATTTTCCTTTGTTTATTTATCATATATTATTTACAAATCTTTAATTAATAATATGTATAACAAATTATTTAACAAAGGCTTATATGTTTGTAGTTTACACCAATATTTTTACTAAATACTAAACGACGCCATTTATATTATATATTTATCTTTTTAAAAACATAAAGTTAAAATAGGATTAGACTACGTCTAAAATAATTGTTAAAGCATCTACTTTTAATTTACCTCTAAAAAAATTACTCCTTGTATATAAACAAATAATATATTGTAAAGTCTGTTATCTTAGTGTAAATTTTATAATTTTTTTGAAAAAAAATATATATTAAATAAAATATTCTCCTCCATATTATAGAGTGATAAGTAATTTTCATTCACTATGGATGAAGATTTTTCCATTTTTTTAACCAATCATTTTAAGTTAATATAAAAATATATTATTTAATTTAAAATTTAAATTATCCAATAAGAATTGTAAAAGTAAAATAGAAACCACTATAGATATATTGGTAATTATTAATCTATTATTTTAACAATTCAGTAGTGAAAAATTTCTAAATAAATCAAGCATGAGAGTACATGTATGTAAATGTTTTATATATAATTTTTTTTTACAATTACACAATTAAGGATATCAAAAAAAAAAAAAATATTTTAATCTTATGCTTATATTTTCGTAGTTTACATTAATATATTTATTAATTTAAAAAAAATTGTACGATGCAAACTATATTTAATATAAGTAATTTGACCAAATTCAGAATTGTTATCATTTTATTGGATATATAAATTTCAAATGAAACTCATTTGGTTTTTTTGGTTATGTTTTTCTTATATTAATATTTCATGGCATATAATGTTAACATTTTTTTTAACTAGTAATGTAGAGTTATTGAATAGATTGGATTATTTTAAAAATAAATAGAGTTTATGCTTCTTTAAAAAAATATTAACTTAATATTACTAAAAATTGCAGTGTTCAAATAAGGAGTATAAAAATATGATAAAATTTTCTGTTGTTTTATAATAATGTATTATTCTTTATTTTAACAATCCTAAACAGAAAAATTTATAAATAAATGTTGTAAGAAAGGAAATGAATCTCAATGTGTTCTTATATATTATTTATTGTAATGGTAGATACAAATTTCTAAGTAAGAATATGAATGACAAATTATTTAATAAAGGCTTAAATGTTTGTAGTTTACACCAATTTTTTTAATAAACACAAAATTATGTCGCTTATATTACATATTTATCTTTTTAAAAACATAATGTTAAAATAGGGTTAGACTAAGTGTAAAAATAAAGTCCAAGCTTTCCTTGTAAATTTACCTGTATAAAAGTCTTTTTTATCTATGAAGAAATACAATATTCTAATTTGCAATATCATTGAGTAAATGTTTTAATTTTTGTAAAAAAAAAATAATTTTAAATTTAATAACTTCCAGTCTTTTATGGTGTAATATATTATTTTAATTTCCTAGGGATAAACATTTATCTTTCTCTTTTTAACCAATCATGTTGAGTTAATATAGAAAAATATAATTTAATTTAATGTTTAAATAATCCAATAAGGAATATAAAAATAAGTTTAAACCCCTTGTAGATATATTATTATTTATTATTCTTTATTTTAATAAATCAGAAGTGAAGAGTTTATAAATTAATAAAGCGTGATAGGATATGTATGTGGATTTTTTTTATTAAATTGCTTATTACAATTCCCCAATTACAGATATGAAAAAAAATTATTTAATTCTAATGCTAATATTTTTGTAGTTTACACCAATATATTTATGAAACATAAATTGATGCCACTTTTAAAATTTGTTCTACATATTGTATAAACCAATTTAAATTACATTTGGACTAAATATTACAATTTAAAACAGTAGGTCCATTACAAATTACCTTTTCGTAGTCATTTAACAATATACATTAGAACGAAATTTTACGAAATGCAATGTTCAAGTATACATACTATACTCAAGTTGTAGATATTTATTAGAAATAAAATTGTTTTAGTGATTTATAGTGTATTCTTAAATTTTATTCGAATTACAGAATGTATTAGTCCATAGTAACTAGGAAACTATGTCATCTTTGTATTAATTCTCTATAATTGAACACTTTTATTGTTTTTTTTAACTAATTAAATGAGTTTAAAAAAAATTATTTTATTTAAAGATAAAATATATGATGGAAACTATTTTTAAATTAAATAATTTGACCAAATTAAATGTTTCAAAAGTATCATTAGAAATATAAATTTAAAATAAACTCATTAGGTAATTTCCGATATGTTTTTCTTTGTTTTCCATGGCATAAAATGTTAGCTTTTTTTTAACTAGTGAAGTAGCGTTATTAAATTAGTTTGGAATTATTTATGAATGAAATTTGTGCTTGCTTTTTACAGAAAAAAGTAACTTAACCTAACTAAGAATTGCATTGTTTGAATGAGGTTTATATATATATATATATATGATAAGAATATGTATAGTATTATAACTATGTATTATGCTTTATTTGAACAGGCCAATTAGAAAAATGTATAAATAAATGAATTAAGGAAGGAAATGTCTTTGGCTTTTTTCTTAAATATTATTTACCATATAGTTAGATTCAATTCTCTAATTAAGAATATATATCACAAACTATTTAACAAAAGCTTATATGTTTTTATTTACACCAATACTCTTACTAAACACAAAATGATGCCACTTAATTTATATACAGGGTGGAGCATTAAAGCGGCCAATTTTCAAAGATAAATTATAAAATAAAAAAACGAATAAAATTTAATTATTTTTTAATTATAATGAAGTAAATAACTTGCTATTTATTTTAAAAAACTGATGTCCTCAAAATGATTGTCATCTCTTCTCATGAACTCTTCTAGCCTACTTCGTATATTTTCCACTATACGGTGTATCACTTTCAAAAGTGTACCTGCAATTTCTTTTTTAATTTTGTTTTTTAGTTTATCAATATTTCAAGGTTTCTGTGCATAGACTTTACTTTTTTAATACCCCCCACAAAAAGAAATCACATACTGATAAATCAGGTGATCGAGGTGGCTAATGTATATCACCATTATTGGAAATAATGCGATTCCCAAAAATTTGTTGTGTAGCATTTATTGATATTCAAGTCGTGTGAGATGTCGTGCCATCTTGTTTGAACCAAAAGTTATCATTTTGAGGAAACTTTGTTAGTTCACCGACCAAAAATGTATTGATCATATTGATATAACGATTTGAATTAACTTTAATTTTTTGCCCGTCTATTTTCGTCCTTATGAAAATACGGGTCAATAATGTCATAATGTGAAATTGCACCTAAACAGTTATTCGATCGCTGTGTAAAGGTCGTTGATGAAGTTGGTGAGGATTTTCTTCAAACCAATATCGACCATTTTGGTTATTCACAGAACCATCAAGATAGAAATATGCTTCATCAGACATCCAAACATTTTGAATAAAGTTTTCGTTCTCGTCCATCCAGGTTACCATTTCTCGACAAAAAGTTGTGTGGCTATAGAGATCTGCAAGTTCTAATTCTTGAACCATCTGCATTTAATACGGGTGAAAGATTATGTCGCTGTGTAAAATCCAACGTAGACCTCTACTGGATAAATTTAAGGATAACGCATGTTTTCGTGCAGAACGTCTCGAACTCTTTATGAGAACGGCCCTGACATCAGCAATGTTTTCAGGTGTACAAATGGTTTTTTTTTCGTACAGGTTTCTTTTTAATGCTGAACCCGTTTCTTCAAAGATAGTTATCCATATTTTAATAGCCATAGCCGATGGTATCGAATAATGGCGTTTAAGATTAAAATGAAAACGGAATAAACGCTGTGTGGCTACGTAACTGTTATTTTTGTAAAACGTCTTTATCGCATAAGCATGTTGTTCACCACTTAATTATTCCATGTTTACGAAAACAGCATGTTGTCTTTGGACTAATAATATAAAGTGAAAATTCTTATCTTAGTTACTACTGAGAAAATCCACTTTTAAAATCGGCCGTTCCAGTGCCCCTCTCTGTATTTATCTTTTTCTAAACATAAAATTAATATAGGAATACACTAAGTGTAAAAATAAAGTCAAAGCTTCTGCTTTAAATTTACCAATAATGATGGGTCCTTTTACTATAAAAATAGATAAAATATTGTAAAGTGCATTATCTTAAAGTAAATGTTATAATTTTTTATAAAAAAAATAATATTAAACGAAATAAATTCAAGCGTATTATAGTGTCATATATGATTTTAATACCCTAGGGATGAAAATTTAGCCTTTATTTTTGAACCAATAATGGTGAGTCAATATAAAAATGTATAATTTAATTTAAAGTTTAAATGGTCTAATGAGGAATATCAATATAAAATAAAAACCCTTGTAGATATATTATTATTTATTATTCATTATTTCAACAATTCAATAGTGAAAAATATATAAATAAATAAATCATCAGATGATATGTATGTGAATTTTTTTTATTTAATTGTTTATTACAGTTCCCTAATGAAAGATATTTGAAAAAAAATTATTTAATTCTAATGCTAATATTTTCGTAGTTTACACCAATATATTTATCAAACACAAATTGATGCCACTCTTAAATTATATAAATTATAAAAGCAAATTTAATTTAGATTTGGACTAAATATAAAATTTAAAATAAAATGTAGATTACAATTTACATTTCTCGTAGACATTTAATTGTACACATTAGAATTAAATATTATAAATTGCAATGTTTATGTATAAATTTAATACTCTGGTTGAAGATATTAATTAGAAATTAAATAATTTTAGTTATTTAATGTGTATTCTTAAATTTTATTTGAATCGCAGATAGTATAAGCCATAATGATTATGAAATTATGCAATTTATTCATTAATTGTCCACGAACGAACAATTTTACTTTTTTTTAACTATTCAAAATAAGTTTATAAAAAAATATATTTTATTTTATTAAAAAATAAAACGCATGATGTAAACTATTTTTAAATTAAGTAATTTGACCAAATTCAATGTTGCCAAAATATTATTGGAAATATAAATTTTAAAAGAAACTCATTTGGTTTTTTATGATATGTTTTTTATGTTAATATGCCATAGCAAAAAAATTTAAAATTTTTTTTGAACTGTTAAAGTAGAGTTATTAAATTAGATTGGATTAATTTAAAAATGAAATGTGTTCATGATTGTTATAGAAAATTGTATCTTAACTTAACTAAAAATTTCAATGTTCTAATAAGAATTATAAATATATGATAAGATCCTATATAGTAATATAATAATGTATTATTCTTTATTTTAACAATCCAAAATAGAAAAATTTATGAATAAATGATGTAAGAAAGGAAATGTATCTCAATGTTTTCTTATATATTATTTATCATAATGTTAGATACAAATCTCTAATTAAGAATATGAATGACAAATTATTTAACAAACGCTTATATATTTGTAGTTTATAATAATATTCTTACTAAACACAAAATGAAGTAAATTATATAATATGTTTATCTTTTTTTAAACATAAAACTAAAATTGGATTACACTAAGTCTTAAATTATAGTCCATTTTTTTGCTTTAAATTTACCTCTATTAAATTTTTTTTCATCTATATAAACAAATAAAATATTTTAACGTGCACTATCATACAGTAAACATTATAATCCTTTTGAAAAAAAATTATTTTAAATAAAAAACTTTCCAGCGTATTTTGTGTGATATATGATTTTAATTCCCTTGGGAAAAACAATTATCTTTTTTTATAAATTGATTGATGCTGAGTTAATATAAAAATATATTATTCAATTTAAAATTTAAATGATTTAATACAGAATATAAAAATAAGATAAATACACTCTTCAATATAATATTAATTATCATTCTTCATTCACACAGGTCAAAAGTGAAAAATGTATAAGTAAATAAAGCACAACAGAATCTGTATGTAGATGGTTTATATTTAATTGTTTATTACAATTTCCCAAATAAGGATATTAAAAAAAGTTATCTTATTTTTATGCTTATGTTTTCGTAGTTAACACCAATATATCATATAATATATATATTTGTCAAAGAC
>CM032339.1:21944454-22198511 GCA_019022885.1 Schlechtendalia chinensis | reverse complement strand
ATATATATCTGTTTTTATTTAAAATTATTTAACATAATATTTAATACAATGTTCTAATTAGGAGTATTTGTTTTAAATTTTTTTATTCAAACGCTTATGTGTATACGCTTGTAGTTCACAACATTATTCCTATTATCCACAAAATGAAGTCATTTAATATCCATGTTCTACATTTCGTAGACTCAAATTGAAAATAGGCTCAATATAGTTGTAATATTCAAAATATTGCTGTCGATTAAAATTTACTTGTATTGTAGTTGTTTTTTTTTATTAGCCTTTATTATTAGAAATATACAGCTCAACAATTACAATAAATGCTATAAATTAAATTTAGATTAGAGAAAAATTACATTAAAAAAGAGACTAAAAGAAAAAAAACAAAGTACATTTAAAGAAGAAGAAAAAACAAAACAAAACAAAAATAAAATAAAAAACAAAAAATAAATAAGTTTATATAATTATTTAGATGGAAAACCCAAAACTCTTGATGAAGGAGATGACAGCGTAAATGATAACTGCTGAAGTTCAGAATATTGGTTAAGGAAGGGTTGTGGATATTATTAACAATAAAGAGGTTAAATAAGGCGGTTCTGCTGCTATGTAAAGCAGGGCAGTCAAAGAGCAGGTGGGAAATGTCGAACATAGCTTCACTGTCATGCAAAGGACAGTATGGCACGAATTTTAAGGAGAGATGAAAAGCGTGAGAGGATAGGAGGTTGTGGCCTAGTCTAAGCCTAGAATAAGAAGAAATAATGTTTCTTGGTAGATTAAGATTATGAAACCATGGTGAAGAAGTGATAGAAGGAGATAAAAAAAACGGTACAAACAAGTGGTTTTCAATTTACTTTTTGACCATTTATTCTGCCAAGCATTAAAAATGGTCTGGCGGAAGTGCCGAAGAAGATCAGAGACGGGAATATTAAGAATTGTAGGGGTTGAGAAAAGGGAGATGAAGATAGCGAGACGGTCCGCCATTTCATTACCGAAGATGCCGACATGGCTAGGAACCCAATGGAATAAAACTGATTTATTTGAGGATTGTACTACAGAAATGAGAGCTCTGATAGTAAGAATAAAGGAGGAGATCTGGGTACAAAAGGGAATTGGAAGTGATGGCATATAAGCAAGATAATGAATCGGAGAAAATAACGAACTCGTTGTTAAAGGCCGTGGATATGTAGGTAAGAACATTAACAATGGCGAGGCATTCTGCGGTATAAGAAGAAGAATATTGGTGAAAAACAGTTGAAAAGGATACTAATTCGGGAATAAAAAAGGAGCAGCCGGCTGAATTGTCTGATACAGAACCCGTCAGTAAAGATTATTAGGGAAATTAGATGAGACGTAGTCTTTAAACAGGCTATTAATAGTAATTAAAGGGAGTGAGTGAAGGTTAGTTAAAGAATAGCCGAGGAAACATAAGTTAGTATATACCAAGAGAAAGAGTGAGTGCTTGGAGCGGACAGTCAAATAAAGGTAATCTAGAGTGTGATTTATATATATATGTGGTATAAAGGGGGAAAGGGTGGAGCATAAAGAGGCTAAAATTGGAAGAGATTTCGTTACATAACGCCAGCGGAATTTAATTTCGGAAAATAAGGAAAAAAATATGCATGTTAGGCGAGGAAAGGGATTTAAGGAGAAATTTGCCAGCTAGCACACGACATCGAATTTCAATAGGCGGGAAGGAACATTCAACAAAAATGCTGGAGGTTGGAGTGGATTTCAGGGCACCTAAAATACTGCGTAGACAAGAGGCAAGTAAGGAATTTAATTTTTTTCTATGGGTATTGGAGGCTGAGGTGAATAAAAAGGAACCGTATTCAATTTTGGCTCGAATTACTGAATTATAGATGAGTAATAAAGAAGAGGGGTATGATCCCCAAGAGGTGCCAGTGATACAACGTAGGAAATTAGCCCAACGGGCGGTAACAGAAAGAATGAAACGGATATGTGGGAGCCATCTTAGTTTAGGATCAAGTCTGAGACCTAGGTATGTTATGCAGTCAGAGGGGGTAACAATTACACCGTCGACAATAATAGAAAGTAATACAAACGGGAGACGTTTTTTAGTGAAAATTATTAACTGACTTTTCTCGGGAGCAATAGAAAAGTAATGCGCTTGCAAAGAAGTGGATATAAGAGAAAGTGAATTATTAAGGGATTTTTGGAGTGCAAAGAGGACAATGTCGTCGGCATAGAAAAGGGAAAAAACTCCATCTATGGTAAGAGAGCTACTTATATATATAGTATATATAGTAATATATAGTCATATATATATTAAATAGGATAGGACTGAGGCAACTACCTTAGGGTGACCATATTAAAAAAAAAAAAAAAACGGACAGTTGGTACTTCCCCCCCCCCCCCCGAAAAACACTCATTCATATACATTCACACAACTGTAGAGAGTAAAGTCCAATTTATTATTTTTTCCATTACTTTACTCTTTTTGAGTAAACTAACATAAATAAATAAAAGTATTTAATTATTAAGGAATACTTTCTTTTTATTATTCATTAAACAACACAATGTTGCATTTTAAAACTATTATAATTTTTAAATCACTTGAAAAATTTACTTTTTAAAATTAAAGTATTTAACAATACATTTTTTTAACAAGAATTATGTTTTACACTTATTCATGAATTTGATATTTCGTCTTCCACACTTTCCATTCTTTTTTCATATTTTTCTGAAGAACTTATTGAATTCAACAATTGTGGTTGCTTCAAAAGAAATTCATAAAATTCTGAACAGGTGATGCTTTTATAGTGCTGTTTTGCAATAATTATCGATCCGATGGTTTCGACATTAAAACGGTTTTTTTCATCTGTCCACAATGCATTTGTTATAGAAAATATTCGTTCTACAGATGCATTTGTCCCAGGAATAGCCAATGAGTATTCAATAATTTTTGAGAAGTTGTAGAAAGAAATTTCATTTGTTTTTAGTGTCTTAAATACATCACACCATCTTTCTGTGACTTTTTTTGAGCAATTTTTCCATTCTACAATTTTAACTTGTATCACATGAACTACATGGTTATATTCATCAAATAACTGATCCTCGTCCACATTCCAATCCAGGTTGAGATCTTTATTTTTAAATAAATATTGAAGACTTTCTTGAACGTCTGCCCAAGCAGGAATATCTAATAATTGAATCCAACGAAAAATTTTGAACGGTTCAAAATGACAACTCCATTTTTCTACGTAAGATAAGAAAACACTATAAAAACCATCAACATTT
Source organism: Schlechtendalia chinensis (assembly GCA_019022885.1). Lineage (NCBI taxonomy): Eukaryota > Metazoa > Arthropoda > Insecta > Hemiptera > Aphididae > Schlechtendalia > Schlechtendalia chinensis. The sequence goes on along the minus strand of CM032339.1, from coordinate 22,195,259 downwards.
TCTATGAAATTATTTTTGCTGTATATATTTTTTTTATCAAGGTCTTCAATAATTAAAATCAATTTAGATGTAAAAAATTTTTGGCTTTGCCTGTTCCTTATTTTTCCACATAATACTTCCAGTTCTTCATAAACTTCACTCGCTGAAATATTGTCACTTTCAATTCTTGTTATTGTGTCGCAAACCACTTTCAATTGGCTTTGAATAAAATATAACCATGCAATAGAAACAGGGTTATCGAAAAACTGTTTCAGAATTGTAGGACATTTGTCTTGAGTTAAAAAATACATTTTTAATGCCGGGAATAAATCTATAATTCTAGTAACAGCTGGTAGCAAAGATAACCATCGTGTTTTAACAGTACCCAAAATATTTTTGTACTCGACATTTACAAAATCACAAAATTCTTTGAATTGCTCCACTCGGACAGTGTATATATGAAAATATTGAAATATCTTATTAACTATGGATTGAATATCGATTGGTAAAATATCCGTACAGGTTTGCATTGCATTATGTAAGATATGAGCCGCACATCCAACGCCTAATATATTAGTTTTTAAATTTTCGTTGAGAATTGCAAAAACATTTTTAATGCCTTTTTTGGCGACACCACCGAAATTCGTATTACAGTTATCACCCGAAAAAGCAACAATTTTATTGGATAAATTGTATTTCTTTAAAACATTTATTATATAACTACTTAAAATATCCGCGGTCTCACCTTGTAAATTTTTAAATTCTAAAACTTTGATTTGTACTCCTTCTTGTGGATTGAAATATCGGATAAGAATTGGTACAAGTTTTAGATTTTTGTGATTTGATGTATCTACCATAAGGGATACAAATTTAGTATTTTTTAACTCTTCTAAAACTTGTTCCATTGCAAAAGGGGCAATTACTTTTGATATAATCAATTCACATTTCGTTCGAGCGCAAGAAAATTTTTTATCATGAATTTTCTTTATAAGTGAGGACGTACAGTCCATAGATCGAAACGAATGATTATGCATGATAGTATGAAAAGCAAACATACCTTCTTCGGCCGCAACACGTTTGCTCTCATCCGATAGTCCAGATTTTCCTTTATTGATCAAGAATGATGTTAATTTATTAGAGCTGCTAGAGCTAGACACGGCCAATACATGTTTTCGTTTTAGTAGGTGCTGTTTGATATCTGATATCCCACCATGTTCAATTGAGAAAATAGATTTACACTTGGTACACAGAACTTTCCCTATTTCATCGGCTTCTCTTATAAAAGGAAACTGCGTTTTTAATTTTTGATTAAAACTACATCGTCTCTTGGGCATCTTAATTCTTAAGTAGGTATTCTTTTTAAAAGTTTGGAAATCGAATGAAAGGTACGCGTTAATTACAAAATATAATAACACTTCACGGAAAGGAATTCACGGATAGACTGCCAACAGTGTCATTACCAACAGTAAATGAAATCCAAAATGAATCGATGTAATATCTATTCTAATATAATTAATTATAAATTTATAAATAATTTACAGTATGTATATTTTAGTTCGTAGTACGACTTATTGTAGCATACCGCATACGGCATACAGTATACAACTATACACCATACAACATATTTCATTCTTATCGCTAATTTTACCTATTGTTTGTCGGCATTGAGTCTAGACATACGTTCCACGAAAACCGTAATCTGTTATTTATAACTTTGGTTTTAAATTTGAAGTATGCCAGTAGTTATTTAATATTTATTTCGTTCATCAATATTTTTTTCATAAAATTCATATAATTATATGGAAATAACGGGATTAAAACGGGACTATCTTCTAAAAACGGGATAAAAAGCGTCCCGTTTAAAGGTTGTCGGGACAACGGGACATGATGATCAAAAAAGGGACAATCCCGTTTTTAACGGGACGTCTGGTCACCCTAAACTACCTTGAAGGAGGCCACGGTAGGAGGTGCGTTTTGATAATAGTCTTGAAGGGGAGGTAAAAGTTAGAAAACGATAAGAAAAGAGATATGAAATAAAATTACAAAGTTAAAGTAGTACAGTGTAAGAGTGAAGAATGGCGATTAGAGACAGGATATGAACAGAGTCAAAAGCACCTCTGATATCAATGAAAACTGCTGGACAAAAGAATTGATCGCTAAAGGATTTGTATATAGTACCGGTGAGCGTAGATAAGCACTCCATAGTAACAAGACCTCTCCGAAACCCGTAAAAGTTCTTTGGAAAAAAATTATTCGTTTCAAAAAACCCAAAAACCCAAAAACCAGTCCAGGTGATTTTTGATTATGTGCTCTACGATTTTACAAAGTGAAGAAGAGAGAGCAATGGGACGAAATGCAGTTGGGGAAAAGTTGGGTTTAGGGATTGGTATAATATTAAAATGTCGCCAAGAATCAGGGATTATGCTATTAGACCATAAAGAGTTGAGAATTGATAAAAGTATGTCAAGACAATGAGAAGGGAGGTGTTTGAGGAATAAAGGAGAAACACCGTCAAGGCCACCCGCATTTGATTTGCGTGAATGAATGGCATAGGAGAGCTCGCCAGGAGAGAAGAGCGAGGTTAGAGGATGATGCTGTACAGGGGGAGGTGACTGAGAGTAGAAGAAGGTTGTGGATTCTTCAAATGAGGGAACATATGGGGGAGCAATTTTACAGCAAAAGGGGTCGAACCAAGATTCATTTAAAGAGTGGGAAGTTTTGTAGACACAGTATTTAGCAGAGGTAGGAGCAAAAGAATATTCTTTCCTCGGCTATTCTTTAACTAACCTTCACTCACTCCCTTTAATTACTATTAATAGCCTGTTTAAAGACTACGTCTCATCTAATTTCCCTAATAATCTTTACTGACGGTTCTGTATCAGACAATTCAGCCGGCTGCTCCTTTTTTATTCCCGAATTATACGTATCCTTTTCAACTGTTTTTCACCAATATTCTTCTTCTTATACCGCAGAATGCCTCGCCATTGTTAATGTTCTTACCTACATATCCACGGCCTTTAACAACGAGTTCGTTATTTTCTCCGATTCATTATCTTGCTTATATGCCATCACTTCCAATCCCTTTTGTACCCAGATCTCCTCCTTTATTCTTACTATCAGAGCTCTCATTTCTGTAGTACAATCCTCAAATAAATCAGTTTTATTCCATTGGGTTCCTAGCCATGTCGGCATCTTCGGTAATGAAATGGCGGACCGTCTCGCTATCTTCATCTCCCTTTTCTCAACCCCTACAATTCTTAATATTCCCGTCTCTGATCTTCTTCGGCACTTCCGCCAGACCATTTTTAATGCTTGGCAGAATAAATGGTCAAAAAGTAAATTGAAAACCACTTGTTTGTACCGTTTTTTTATCTCCTTCTATCACTTCTTCACCATGGTTTCATAATCTTAATCTACCAAGAAACATTATTTCTTCTTATTCTAGGCTTAGACTAGGCCACAACCTCCTATCCTCTCACGCTTTTCATCTCTCCTTAAAATTCGTGCCATACTGTCCTTTGCATGACAGTGAAGCTATGTTCGACATTTCCCACCTGCTCTTTGACTGCCCTGCTTTACATAGCAGCAGAACCGCCTTATTTAACCTCTTTATTGTTAATAATATCCACAACCCTTCCTTAACCAATATTCTGAACTTCAGCAGTTATCATTTACGCTGTCATCTCCTTCATCAAGAGTTTTGGGTTTTCCATCTAAATAATTATATTAACTTATTTATTTTTTGTTTTTTGTTTTATTTTTGTTTTGTTTTGTTTTTTCTTCTTCTTTAAATGTACTTTGTTTTTTTTCTTTTAGTCTCTTTTTTAATGTAATTTTTCTCTAATCTAAATTTAATTTATAGCATTTATTGTAATTGTTGAGCTGTATATTTCTAATAATAAAGGCTAATAAAAAAAAACAACTACAATACAAGTAAATTTTAATCGACAGCAATATTTTGAATATTACAACTATATTGAGCCTATTTTCAATTTGTGTCTACGAAATGTAGAACATGGATATTAAATGACTTCATTTTGTGGATAATAGGAATAATGTTGTGAACTACAAGCGTATACACATAAGCGTTTGAATAAAAAAATTTAAAACAAATACTCCTAATTAGAACATTGTATTAAATATTATGTTAAATAATTTTAAATAAAAACAGATATATATTTTTTGTTGTTTTTGCTTTATACTTTTATCAATTTATCTGTTTTGGGTTCTTTCAATAAAGATAAAACATGGTTATATAACTACAGGAGTTTTTCTCATAAATTTTTTCAACCACATTTAAATAATGTAATTTTAAATTTGGTTAAGTTACTTTATGTTTTAAAAAAAGAACAAACATTCATTTCATTTTTTAAACAATTACAAATCTATTTTAATTACTCTAAATTACAAGTTAAAAAATTAGTTAAAATTATATGTCTTGGAATATTAACATAAAAAGAAAGATCATAATTTAACAAAGTGAGTTCGTATTTTTTTTTACATATCTAAAGGCTTCATAGCAACTTTAAATTTGGTCAAGTTATTTTTTTAAAAACAGTTTACATTATTCAATATATTTTTAACCTAAATTAAACATATTTCATACAATCTTCACATGCTAAGTTACAAAAAGAGTTAACTTGTTCATTCCTGGAGAATTAAATAAATGTTAAAACAATGTTATAACTACTAAAACCAATACACCCTGCGATTCGAATAAAACCTAATACTACACAATATTTCGCTGAAATCATTTAATTTCATTTTAATATTTTTAACCAAATTATAATATGTAAACTAAAATATTGTACTTCATAATTTATTAATCCTTTTTATAGCTGAAAATAAATACGAGAATGGTAAATTTAAAGCAAAACCTTTGATTATAATTTTGCATTTAGGTAATCATACTCTATATCAATTTTGTATTTACAAGATGTTGAACTTATGATAAGAGTAGCTTCATTTTGTGTTTTAGAGTATTGGTGTAAACTACAAACATATAAGCTTTGTTAAATAATTTTTACACATATTTTTAATTAGAGCATTTTAACTAATATTATAATTAATAATATTAAAAAGAAACCAAATACATTTCCTTTATTACTTTATTTATTTGTAAATTTATCAGTTCCATATTGTTAAAATAATGAATAATACATTATTTATTTACAATAGTCATTTAACTCCAGAAGTTTTTATCTTATTTTTATATTCCTCATAGAATCATTTAAATTTTAAGATTTCGTCAAGTTTCTTTAAAAAAAGGAAATAGTTAATACTTTACATTTTATTATTAACTTAAATAATAAATATTTTTATTAACTAAACATGATAAGTTAAATAAAGTGTTAAATTGTTTATTTGTGGAGAATTAAAAAAGTTTACTTTATTTCATAACTACTAAAACAAATACATTCTTTAATTCAATTAAAATTTAAAATCACACTGTAATACGCTGAAATTATATAGTTTTATTCTAATATTTTCAACCCGGTTATAATAAATATACTATATTATTGTACTTCATAATATATTATTCCTTTGTATAGTTGATAAAGCCTATAAAAAAGGTAAATTTAAAGCAAAAGCTTTGACTATAATTTTACATTCAGGCTGACTCTATATCAATTTTGTATTAACAAGATGTTAAACTTATGATGAGAGTAGCTTTATTTTGTGTTTTAGAGTATTGGTGTAAACTACAAACATATAAGCTTTGTTAAATAATTTTTACACATATTTTTAATTAGAGCATTTTAACTAATATTATAATAAATAACATTAAAAAGAAACCAAAAACATTTACTTTATTACTTTATTTATTTTTAAATTTCTCAGTTCCATATTGTTAAAATATAGAATAATACATTATTTATTCACAATAGTCATTTAACTCCAGAAGTTTTTATCTTATTTTTATATTCCTCATAGAATCATTTAAATTTTAAGATTTCGTCAAGTTTCTTTAAAAAAAGGAAATAGTTAATACTTTACATTTTATTATTAACTTAAATAATAAATATTTTTATTAACTAAACATGATAAGTTAAATAAAGTGTTAAATTGTTTATTTGTGGAGAATTAAAAAAGTTTACTTTATTTCATAACTACTAAAACAAATACATTCTTTAATTCAATTAAAATTTAAAATCACACTGTAATACGCTGAAATTATATAGTTTTATTCTAATATTTTCAATCTGGTTATAATAAATATACTATATTATTGTACTTCATAATATATTATTCCTTTGTATAGTTGATAAAGCCTATAAAAAAGGTAAATTTAAAGCAAAAGCTTTGACTATAATTTTACATTTAGGCTGACTCTATATCAATTTTGTATTAACAAGATGTTGAACTTAGGATAAAAGTAGCTTTATTTTGTGTTTTAGAGTATTGGTGTAAACTAAAAACATATAAGCTTTGTTAAATAATTTTTACACATAAGTAGTTGAAAATGTGGAGTTCTGGATCGCCACCCTCCTCTTAAAATCCGCCCCTCCACTTTTTTATTTTTTAATATTCTTATCAGTGATACTCCTTATCAATAATATCTTTATCAATGATACTCCTTATCAATGATAGACCTTATCAGTGATACCCTTTATCAATTATAACTCTTATCAATGATATTTCTTATGAATGATAGACCTTATCAGTGTTACCAAACTATCTCTTATCAAAGATATCTTTTAGTAGTGTTAACAAATTATCTTTTATCAGTGATACCTCTTATTATTATAAATATGCTATATTCAAGGCCACATGTGTTATCATATCACGAATATTTACTTTCGGTTACTGCTTTCTTTTACTACCACAACCTCCCCCCGAACATACAAATGCTAAATCTATACCTGCCCTCCTTTCCCCTTCCCATGACACATACAAATCAATATATATTCTTTTAAAAATTATATTACAATACTTCGCGACACCTCCTTCCACATGCTTGTCACATAATAAAAATAATTGTTACAAATATACTACAACCAGCACACATATTGATATTAGATGCGTAATATACCGTAACAATGGAAAACCTCATACGAGCTAAACACTATTATTATTAATCAAAAAAATATTTGTATAATGTTTATCAAAGATATGTAAAACGAATAAAAAACAACTATAATTAATTGACGAAATTTAAACGGTGTATATCATATGACTCTGAATATATGTTATTAGTGTGTTTCTACATCTTAGTGTGTTCTAACGTAGTTTTATTTCAAACCGTTTTAACTACGTTTAACAAATATAATGACTGTATATGTTATTAGACTCCTATAAATATTATAAAAAAACTACACTATTCATTAGTATCGCGTTATTCTCCGAGTAACAAACACGTTTACAAAGTTTTATTTTACTATCATTCGACTAAAATATGAAGCAAATATACAAGTACGTCGCGCCAGCATCACCTAACCAGCTCATTGACTCGACCGTTTTTGTAATAGATTTTACCGAACGTAAATTTATTCACACTGGAATCGATCCGGTAAACCAATTTTATACTTCGATTCAAATTATAACACCGTCACGTTATATAGTTATTTCACCGGATTTATTAAATCGTATATTTTCCATAATGGGTAATATTCTGTCGTTTATATTGGACTCGTCGCAAACAACGAAGACCGTATTTTTAAATACCAACGACGTAATTTTAACGAGTATGGTGTATCGTGGGCAGAACACGTTTGTTATGGAATCAAAAATTCAAGACGGTTGTCGTGTACTACTCGACCGAAAGGACTTGATAAAATTACAATATTTGGAATGGAGTAATTTCGAAACAACCGAGAGAAAGACAAATTTCATTAGTCCCATAATACTACAACAATTTAAACAAATATCAGCATATTTTAAATCTCGTATTAACCAGGAAAAACATACGACTAAAGAAGAAATAATTAATTTCATTAAAGGCGTCAATGATGAATTAATTATTCGTAATATATCAAAGTATGATTACAACTATGTTAGCCAAATAAAATTATATGCTACGGAACAATTATCAATCACTGTGATGACGAATGACGTAGACAGATCAAAAAGGGAATTCTGGGCCATAGGGAAACCCATAGCACCCGCAAAACTATTGCGGGTGCTATACTTTTAACACGGCCGCCCAAACCGTCGATGCGGGTGCTATATCTTTAACACGGCCGCCCACTGTCGCCGTTGCAGGCGGTAAACCTTATTCGACCCTGGTACCTCAATATTCTTTCATCACTGTATTTAACCCTTACATATCTCTATACTCCCCCACCCTTCCATGTCATATTTAATGATTATACGAGATTGATTAAGCCTGATTCGCGATTGATTACGATTGATCTCGATTGGTTAAGTTTGATTCACGATTGATTAAGTTTGATTCGCGATTGATTAAGTATGATTCGCGATTGATTAAGTATGATTCGCGATTGATTACGATTGATCTCGATTGGTTAAGTTTGATTCGCGATTGATTAAGTTTGATTCGCGATTGATTAAGTATGATTCGCGATTGATTAAGTCTGATTCGCGATTGATTACGATTGATAACAATCAAACGGTCTTCACTATTGAGCCCCCCATTGTATTTTATCGCATGTACATACACGTATGGTCGCATGCATTTCACGCACATAATATATATTATAATAATGATTTTAAAATATCTCATTATTAATAGTATTATATTACACACTCTATTTTCGCCTAAATAAAAACATTATTCATACAATATAATATCTGTTTTACCAATATATTGTAGAGGATTTACTAATTCACATAAATATGTTCATTTCTTAAAACTTTTAATGACTTATTAATACATTAGTAAAAAAAATCCTTTGTCATATACATCGATAAATAATAACATATTCCACTCCCTCTCGTACAAATAAAGTAGTGTTCATGAACTACATTCTTATAATATGAGTCATACGTTAGGGTTGTACAGATTTGTACAACCCCGCATAATATTTATCGACAAATGTATAACAGGTGTGTCCTTTATAATATAGAAAGTATATAGTTATCGAATGTGTAGAATATATTCTTGAAAACAACCAAATTCACATTCACCCCTGGTACTATACCAGTTTGTAAACTCTTTAAGTCGCCTTTCAAATCACACAATTAATTTAACCCATATATATTATTTTAATCAATATAATTACTACACATAATACGTATAATTATTATATATTGGATTATTATTAGCACTATATGACAAACTGTATCTTCACCTAAAAATTATTCATAGCTGTCTATCGATATATTATGGAAATTGATTTCACTTTCACACACATATTATAAGAATTTCACTAATTCACATAAATATTTCAATTTAAAAAAATTTAATGACTTATATATATAATATAGTGAAAAATTCCTTTATTATGTAGATCGTTAAATAATAATATAAACACTACATTCTCATAGAATAAGTCATACGATAGGGTTATCGAGACCTGTAGCAACCGGACGAGACCTGCATAATATGTTTTGTTAGTAATTGTATATGCTAAACCGGCTTTGTCCCATTGTCAGTATCGTCTTCCATACAGTACAGTCATTTTATGCTCGCATTAAATTATGCTCTCTCTTTAATTAATCTACTCGTTTGGGTCTCATCGTTTTGTTCTCGCGTGTGCATTAATATTTTTATTACATTTATAATTATTACAACTTTCTATCATAACATTCTGAAAAAATGTTTTCTTGCACCGTGTGTAATAAAGTATTCACAGTCAAACGTAGTTTAGTAAGACACACTAAAACCCACGAAGAGAACAAATTCCCATGCAATGTGTGTTATAAAGTGTTTACACGCAAGGGACATTTAACCAATCATACAAAAAAATGTCATGGTAAGTATCTTAACTGTTATTCGTATGCTGATCATTATACACATTTATTATTTCTTTTAACAGATAACAATTCTACTTTACCAGTTAAACAACAAAACACAGATTTGAAGATACCTAAAAGTAATACAAAAACCGAAAATTCATTGTTCGACGATGACAGTAATATTTTCAATCATATGATGCTAACCGAAAAAAATCATAGTTGTAACGGTAAGATTGTATAAATGTCTATTTAATTAAATCAACGTTTATTATATTTAACATTATTTTTTAGTATAAACATTATATACCGATTTAATGTCTTTGTTACTATACTATTCTATATCTTTATATTAAATTAATTTTTTTTCATCGTTATATTATAGATATTTTCAATTCACGTAAACGGGAAAACGAGAATTCTGCTTGTGCAATTAAATTAAAAAAGGCTCGAATGGAATTGGTAAAAACACCGGGTTTTATAGAAATCGCATCATCACATCATTGTAAAGTCGTTTGGTACTATGCAAAGAATATCAATAATTTATGTAGTTATCGCGCATTTTTCAACTCCATAAAGAACGATTTAATTAAAATATTACATAAAAGCACAATTGTTCGTCCTATTAAATACAACTTGAAACTGGAAAGTAGCTACAATATACCAAACGTTGAAAATTCTGCCGAGAATAGAGCATTTAAAACATCGGCAAAAGAAGTCTTCGTAGATTCAGACATTGAAAAATTAATAGAAGACGACTTTATGATCCTCCTTTCTGAAGAAGATACATATATGAGCAGAGGTAGCGGGTTTTCTCTGCAGAAAATCGACGGATTATTGTTGGTCGTATGTCGGTATATACCTATGAGTGGATCGTCATATATTTATTTGCCAGTTGATATTCAAAATAAAAAAGCAGTTATCAACCCACAAAATAAAGATCAACACTGCTTTAAGTGGGCTATACTGTCAAAACATATTGTAGGAGATCACAAGTACCGTGTAGACGAAAATTATTTAGTACATGAAAACAAATATGATTTTTCTGGATTAACTTTTCCGACACCTATTCATGAAATAAAAATATTCGAAAAAAATAATCCAAACGTTTCAGTGAACGTGTGTGGGCTGAAAAAAGAAAAAGAAAATAAAATTGTAAAAAATACCGTATACCCGCTTAAAGTTGCTGATGAGGAGAAAAAAGAACATTTCGATCTACTTTTAATTGACGACAAGAAAAACACACATTATACATACATTTCTAATTTTTCAAGACTCTTACGAAATCAAAAGACGTCCCATCATGATAAAGTTTATTTTTGTAAACGGTGCTTCACGAGTTTCAATAATCGCCCTAAAAAATTCAAATTGCATGGACAGGCTGCCCTCGAAGAGCATATGAAGATTTGCGGAGCTCATAAACCCATACAGCCCGTATTACCTGAAGAAGGAGAAACACTCCAATTTGAGGCATGGTCGAAAGCACAGAAACATCCAATAGTGATATACGCAGATTTCGAAGCTCTTCTTATAAAATGCATGGAAAATAAAGGTGAAAATACTCGAATTATTCAGAAACATAACGCAAAGCGATTTTGTCAAATGATACGCTTTCTGAATGGACAGAATCATTGGAGAATTATTTAAAAAGACCAAATTTAAATTTTATAATTAATATGTAAATATTACAGTGATTATGTACAATTGAATAAATATATATAATTGATCGATATTGTTTTGTAATTTACAGATTGGCTGAACAAACATCGTATCATGTAGAGCTTGCGATGCGTGAATATTTTACTGAAATATTTCATGATGGAGTAACTGATGCTGGCCATGCTATGTGGAATTTATATTTAAAAGAAAAACTTAAAAATAGGTATATTATAATATATATATATTTGATTTATATTAATTTATTTTTAAACTTTTAATTTAGCGCTGAATACACACATGCATTTTGGCCGGGGCAAATATATATTATATTTTCAAAAAACGTTTGTAAGATGAGCCAGGACGAGAAGTTCAACCGGGTAAACTATTTGGATTTAGCATGTAAGTTAACAAAACCCGAGATAAAATGCGAGTGTACTGTGATGATAACACATTTACATTATTTAAATTTAATGTGCCAGTTTCCACATAAATTAATTTGCGACTATAAACATGAATATATTAACACTTTTTTTGATGAGTGGAATTATGAGAAAAATGAACCACGTCGATCAATATGGACGTGTGCAGGTTTAATAAAATTTGCACCCGTCTATGATGACATAAATGGGGACAATAAAGAGGAGGAGGAATGGTAAAAAAAAAAATATGTATACTTTTTTTTTTTTGTATTAATGTTTGATAATATATCAATCAGTATATTCTAGTAATACATTTAAGGAATTAACTTAGATATATGTTAAATAATATTGTAACTGATGTTTATACTTTTTAGATAACATATTATATATATATATATATATTATATATATATTATATATAATATATATAATTAATTGTATGGGTATGATATACAGTTAATCTTACATTATAATATGCTGTTTCTCTGCATATCTAAATTATGATTGTTTATCACACCTTATCAGATGCAATTAGTGAATAGAAGTATATATCCTTATTTTATTATACGATTTATGAATAAAAAAAAATATTTTTAAATTTATTTCATAATATTTTATTGTTTATTCATAATATGCATTATTGTTTTATTTTATAATATTTACATAAATATATAAAGGTACAGAATATTTACAAAATTATACTATGAAATAGAAAAAATTACACACTTAAAGTATACAATTATTCACATCTAATAATCAGTAAGTTCGTCGGATTCTATCTTGGTCATTAATTTGCTGTAACATAAAATAAAAATTAGTTAAATAGTTTTAATATATATGTTTAATTAACTCACTTAATTTTATAGTGTCCGTGGGCTAAAGTGTGTATTTGATCTTCTATAACATAACGTTTATCGTCATGCCTGTTATAAGTTAATTTTTTTGTTTCGATAGTCATAATGTGGTGTTTGAATGACCTGATGAAAACCTTATCTGTATATTTGCCATAATCCTGGTCACCGAATAAACACTTCTTGTGATTTTCCAAGGTTATGTGGTTTTTAACTACATGGCCTCTGATGCCTTTAGCTTTGATCTGCTCTTTTTCTTCAATATTATATGCATACGATTTTGCTCTTAACGCGATAAATTCTGACATTATTTTTCCCGTCCGTCTCGTCTGAAAAAAGTCCCGGTATCTTTTTACGGTCCTGGATATGACATGGATGATTTTGGGGGAGATTTGAGGTGTCCATGCGACTCAGCAAGCTTGAATTTTCTTGCAGATCCTTATAAAAGTCTTCTGTCTGTATATAATATACCAGCGAATATAAAATAAATAAATAAATAAATAAAATAATAAAAACATGTAAATAAATAATATAATATACCTGTGTCTGTGTACATTAATGTAATTAAGTCTTTATAATGACGTTTCATTACATTGTAATGGTAATCATACATTAACGTTTTTGAAACGTCTAACACTGCAAAACCGATATAAATTGGTTTATCAAATTTAATGATATTATTATTCATTGCTACGAGGGATAAGTTTTAATTATATGACATTGCGTATTTGAAAGTTGGTTTATTAATCAATTTTTGCAGCTTGGTATCTGAAGAAACTAATTCCATTTTCATACGTTTTCGTACATTTTCCATAGTTTTTCCTAAAAATAATATATTATCTAAAATATTAATATTAATTATATTAATATAAAAATAATAACATACCAAATACTGCATTGTTCATTAACTTGAAAAAATCTTTTTCAAAATCGTTTTTTGCATTTTCCTCATTTCGGTGTTGAGCGAAATATATTCGGATAGCCATGGTGACTGTTTAAATTCTAATACTCTATGTACCTATAATATATAATAAAATTATTAATAATGCTATAACACTGTTTAAAATAAAATTTACTTTTTCAACTTTTAGTCCATTAGCAATAGCCTGTTTTAAACTTCAGTAATGCACGATATATCGCTCCTTCTTCTCTAACGTTGCCATTAGTTTTTGAATTTTTGATCTGGGTGGTATTCTGTTAGACGGGAGGAACGGCAAATCGTTGTGTTTGTCATGAAGATGTTGTGGATATGAAATGTCTATCTCATACACTTTTCCTACGTCTGAAGTTTCTGTTAACTCGTTAAGACCGTCGAGTGTCGGTTCGATCCACTTAAAACCACCGTATGGCATGTACTGCGACATGGCCCATCCGTATAAGTTATTACCTGAAAATAAGTTAAATTAAAATATTTTTTTTAAAAAAAAATAAATTATACATGTATATACTTACAATCTTGGTATATCAAATAAGAATTTGGTTTAGTGTTATCGTAATCGGCCATTTTTGGGTTATTCGCTTTCGCGTATCGCATACTTGCCTGTGTTAAACCACCTCGAATACCTGTAAATTAGTTAATCAGATATAAATTATATAAGAAATTAAATAATATTACCTTTTTCCAACATAAGCACTATATCATAATCTGTGAGGAGTTCCAATTTCACCTTTGTATGTTTAAGCATACAATCGAAACTAAACCCTGGTGCCGTATAATAAAATGCCGGGTCTAGATTGTATGTGTTTAAACATAGGTGACGGAAATTTTCGAAAGCATCAGCTAACAACAAGATGTCCACTTTGAGATATAAATCTGAATATTCTCCTAAAGTCTTACATCCAAAGTGGCTCCAGACTTTTTCCACGTGTTTGTAGTCGTCCTCGGAAATCTCTGTTTCTGTCAATGTACTATAAAAAGCATCCTTTGGCGGCAAACATATTTCTTCCAGACTATCCCAACTATCCGTATACTCGTATGGATATATACCTTTTCGTGTAACGAGTGGTAAATCCATAGAGTCAAAAACTTTGGCTGTTTCATGAAACTTGGATAAATTTTTAGTAATAAGATTTGAGGCTAATGTTGATAAACTCGACGCCATAAAACGATACGTATCGATAAACCTTACTGTGAAAGCTGAGGTTACATATTTTGAAAATGAAATAAATTTCTCTTCGCTGTTAGGAATAACCGAAATAATATTTTCATCGTAATCGAGCTCTCGTACGATGAAATGCGCGTCATAATGCGATAAGTTGTGTAAAAAACATGGTACAAAATTTGGTTTCTTTAGTTTCATATTACAATTATTACACAATGTTTGTCTAAAACAGCCGGTTAAATGTTGATGGTCTGCGACTTTATGGTTTTTTTTCGGAAAACTGCACTTTACATAGATTGCATTCTTTCTTCGTCGTGTGGTCTCTTTTTTCTTCGTCCGACATAATAATAGGTATATTTGTATCTAATAATTTATCGATTCTACGCACCACATCAACGATCTTTTCCACGAAAGATTTAGCCACTTCAGTGTTTGACTCTGATCCTCGAAAAATTATTGGTTCTAGTGGTATATTAAATTTCTCTAACAACTCGTTTGGTATATCATTCGAAGGTTTGACCAAAAATCCATAACTCATCGGGCTATGTTTCTGAATAATTCGAGTATTTTCACCTTTATTTTCCATGCATTTTATAAGAAGAGCTTCGAAATCTGCGTATATCACTATTGGATGTTTCTGTGCTTTCGACCATGCCTCAAATTGGAGTGTTTCTCCTTCTTCAGGTAATACGGGCTGTATGGGTTTATGAGCTCCGCAAATCTTCATATGCTCTTCGAGGGCAGCCTGTCCATGCAATTTGAATTTTTTAGGGCGATTATTGAAACTCGTGAAGCACCGTTTACAAAAATAAACTTTATCATGATGGGACGTCTTTTGATTTCGTAAGAGTCTTGAAAAATTAGAAATGTATGTATAATGTGTTTTTTCTTGTCGTCAATTAAAAGTAGATCGAAATGTTCTTTTTTCTCCTCATCAGCAACTTTAAGCGGGTATACGGTATTTTTTACAATTTTATTTTCTTTTTCTTTTTTCAGCCCACACACGTTCACTGAAACGTTTGGATTATTTTTTTCGAATATTTTTATTTCATGAATAGGTGTCGGAAAAGTTAATCCAGAAAAATCATATTTGTTTCATGTACTAAATAATTTTCGTCTACACGGTACTTGTGATCTCCTACAATATGTTTTGACAGTATAGCCCACTTAAAGCAGTGTTGATCTTTATTTTGTGGGTTGATAACTGCTTTTTTATTTTGAATATCAACTGGCAAATAAATATATGACGATCCACTCATAGGTATATACCGACATACGACCAACAATAATCCGTCGATTTTCTGCAGAGAAAACCCGCTACCTCTGCTCATATATGTATCTTCTTCAGAAAGGAGGATCATAAAGTCGTCTTCTATTAATTTTTCAATGTCTGAATCTACGAAGACTTCTTTTGCCGATGTTTTAAATGCTCTATTCTCGGCAGAATTTTCAACGTTTGGTATATTGTAGCTACTTTCCAGTTTCAAGTTGTATTTAATAGGACGAACAATTGTGCTTTTATGTAATATTTTAATTAAATCGTTCTTTATGGAGTTGAAAAATGCGCGATAACTACATAAATTATTGATATTCTTTGCATAGTACCAAACGACTTTACAATGATGTGATGATGCGATTTCTATAAAACCCGGTGTTTTTACCAATTCCATTCGAGCCTTTTTTAATTTAATTGCACAAGCAGAATTCTCGTTTTCCCGTTTACGTGAATTGAAAATATCTATAATATAACGATGAAAAAAAATTAATTTAATATAAAGATATAGAATAGTATAGTAACAAAGACATTAAATCGGTATATAATGTTTATACTAAAAAATAATGTTAAATATAATAAACGTTGATTTAATTAAATAGACATTTATACAATCTTACCGTTACAACTATGATTTTTTTCGGTTAGCATCATATGATTGAAAATATTACTGTCATCGTCGAACAATGAATTTTCGGTTTTTGTATTACTTTTAGGTATCTTCAAATCTGTGTTTTGTTGTTTAACTGGTAAAGTAGAATTGTTATCTGTTAAAAGAAATAATAAATGTGTATAATGATCAGCATACGAATAACAGTTAAGATACTTACCATGACATTTTTTTGTATGATTGGTTAAATGTCCCTTGCGTGTAAACACTTTATAACACACATTGCATGGGAATTTGTTCTCTTCGTGGGTTTTAGTGTGTCTTACTAAACTACGTTTGACTGTGAATACTTTATTACACACGGTGCAAGAAAACATTTTTTCAGAATGTTATGATAGAAAGTTGTAATAATTATAAATGTAATAAAAATATTAATGCACACGCGAGAACAAAACGATGAGACCCAAACGAGTAGATTAATTAAAGAGAGAGCATAATTTAATGCGAGCATAAAATGACTGTACTGTATGGAAGACGATACTGACAATGGGACAAAGCCGGTTTAGCATATACAATTACTAACAAAACATATTATGAAGGTCTCGTCCGGTTGCTACAGGTCTCGATAACCCTATCGTATGACTCATTCTATGAGAATGTAGTGTTTATATTATTATTTAACGATCTACATAATAAAGGAATTTTTCACTATATTATATATATAAGTCATTAAATTTTTTTTAAATTGAAATATTTATGTGAATTAGTGAAATTCTTATAATATGTGTGTGAAAGTGAAATCAATTTCCATAATATATCGATAGACAGCTATGAATAATATTTTTAGGTGAAGATACAGTTTGTCATATAGTGCTAATAATAATCCAATATATAATAATTATACGTATTATGTGTAGTAATTATATTGATTAAAATAATATATATGGGTTAAATTAATTGTGTGATTTGAAAGGCGACTTAAAGAGTTTACAAACTGGTATAGTACCAGGGGTGAATGTGAATTTGGTTGTTTTCAAGAATATATTCTACACATTCGATAACTATATACTTTCTATATTATAAAGGACACACCTGTTATACATTTGTCGATAAATATTATGCGGGGTTGTACAAATCTGTACAACCCTAACGTATGACTCATATTATAAGAATGTTGTTGGGTACGGAAATTATCAACAGACGAGTCGATAAAGATATTCACGTGGCGGAGAGCGGGGTGTTATCGAACGTTCTAGAAATCGCCCCGCTCCCCCTCCTTCCTTTCCCTATCGGACTTCGACGGCAACGAAAAGGCTCGTTATGCCGCCGCAAGTCAGTGTCGTTTGACGCACGTACGTCGATTTGTCGCGTTCGTGTTGTTCCGGTTTTTCTTGATGCTCACCAAAGTTGACGCACGTACGTTTGCGTGATTCCACGTGCGTGTTGTTCTTTGGTTTTGCTGACATTCGCGGTCGTCCGTTGTCGTGCCGTTTTAAGTGTTCGGCGTATGCATTTGACGCACGTACGGTCGTAGTTTCGCGTACGTGTCGTATTATCGGAGTCGCCGCTTTCGTTCGCGCGTACGTCGTAACTTCGCGTGCGTCTCGTATTACTGGCGGAGCCGTTTTGTTTGTGCGTACGCTGTCGTTCTCGCGTGCATGTTTTGATCGACTTATTGACCTGACAATCTATTCATTGGAGACCCTTGCGGTGCTGGAGTTCTGTCGTCGTCTGAGTGCAATACCGTCCAGTTCGAGAAAAACGTGCCTCGTGGTCTGGGTGGTTCGTTGATGTGGCAACACTGCACGTCAGGTCGTCATCATTATTACCCCCCCCCCTTTAACATTGTAATATTCCGCGCGAATATTCCCGTTTGATTATATATATTCGTTGTGAACCTTGTATCGTGCCACGCACCGTGTTTATCAATTAATGAGTATATATATATATTTGTGCTTGTGTTTAGTATCGTAATACGCGTGTATGTATTGAATAACGACGTAATAAACAATCCATCTGAACACAATACAGTCCACTTTAATTTGATAGTTTTAAGAACCTTACTGGCGAAGTTTACACTCCCGCAAATTCTACCTGTGGGAATAAACGTCGCAAACATTTGGTCCTTCGGGCCGGATTGTTTATTAAGTCGTTATATATACCTGCATTGTTTTGTACATATATTTATTATCTCCCTTTCGTCAACAAACGTAGTTTATCATTTTATTTAGTTATTTTTGTTGTTGTTCACTCTCTGCTATTATTTCAAATTTGTTGTTGTTTTTTTTTCTCTTTCTTTCACGATGGCACCGAGAAAGCGCGATGACGTTAACAGAATGGAACTAACGCGTGCGCGAATGTCTCGTGATATGATATTACGTTCAATACGAAAATTGGCCGCATTGGCGGCGGAGGTCGTTGAAGATAGTAGCAAGCGCCCGAATTTTGAAGTGCGGTATGAATCATTGGATGCTTCCGTGACGAAATTCGAACGCGAGCAAGAAATTGTGTTGTCAACACTCATTGAACTGGGAGAGGAACAGCGATTTGAAGTCGAGGACGCGGATAGCGTAGATATCATGGAAACACTCTGTGGCGATATTAGAACAGTTGCAGCAGGCCTAAGTTCTAAGCCAACTAATATTCACAGTAGTGGGCCACAAAATACACGTATGGCGGCTCAGTCCATCGCGTTGCCTAAAATCGAAATACCGAGATTTGACGGTGATGTCACGGTGTGGTGTTCGTTTCGCGATACGTATCAGTCGTTGATACATAATAATAGTTCCATTACTGACATTGAGCGATTCCATTATTTATTATCGAGTTTATCGGGTCCGGCGTTAGCCGTGGCAAAAATGATACCATTGTCCGCGGACAATTATTCAATTATTTGGAACGCATTAAAAGAACGATACGATAATCAACGCTTGTTAGCTACTGCGCATATTGATAAATTATTTTCATTCGTCCCGCTAACAAAAGAATCGGTATCGTCATTATCAGCATTTGTGAACACGTTTCGAGAAAACGTAAGTGCTGTCAGATCTCTCGGTGTTGACGATCTAGCTGGGTTTTTATTATTTTATATTGCGGTTCGGGTGATCGACCCGGTGACACGACGACTGTTTGAAGCAAATATTCCACAGAATGAAGTACCGAATTTGGAGACATTGGTAAAATTTGTGTCGCAGAGATGCAAAATTTTAGAAAATGTTGGATGTCAGATACATTCCAAGTCACCAGAGACACTATCTACTGCGAAGAGCAAGAATGAACAATTCAAGAAGACTTCGTTAGCCGTAGTGACTCCGACGAGGACCGAAACTTGTGCGGTGTGCTCGCATGAGCACCCGGTTCATCGGTGTTTCGCGTTCAAACGGAAATCCGTATCATTACGACGAGATCTTGTGGTTAAAAACAAACTATGTTTTATTTGTCTCAAGTCCGGTCATATGGTGAAGACGTGTACGGCCCCGTATACGTGCAAATTATGTACGGGTCGACATAATACATTGCTACACCCGAATGCCACTTCTTCGGAGCAAACCGATAGTGCACTGATTGGAACACAAGTTGCAGATAACGAAGCATCCATGTGTAGTCCTAAATTTGCTGGAACTACCTGCACAAATACCACAGTGCTATTGGGGACAGCTATGATCCGAGTAACGGATGGTACTGGAACGATGCATTCGGTTAGAGCTTTATTGGACAGTGGATCCCAGGTATCGGCGATAACATCGGATTGTGTGACACGGCTTGGATTGTCGCGTAGGAAAAGTCGCACAGAAGTAGTCGGTCTTTCTCAACAAGCTGTGATACATTTGAAGGGTATTACTAGTTTCAATTTTTGTTCAAGGCACGCTGAAAACCCGGAGTTCAGTGCAGTTAATGTTGTTATTTTATCACGGATTACATCTCCAATGCCAAACACGGTATTGAACCCTGACGTACGAACACGATATCACCATCTGACACTAGCTGATCCAGAGTTTGACATTCCAGCGAAAGTTGAGGTACTCATTGGCGGCGATCTGTATCCTTTGGTTATGCGATCGCGAACAGACGTCGTACATAGCATGGGAATGCCCTCGGCTATGAACACCCACCTGGGTTGGATAATATTCGGTACTCTTCAGGATAGTACAACGACACCTTTGACATCGTTGGTGGTCAGTTCAACTCCACCAATTGATGAGGTAATGCGGTGTTCCTGGTCTGTGGAAGAACCCGGTGAAGTGTCTACTCCTAGTACACAAGAGCAACAGTGCGATCAGTGGTTTCAACAATCAGTGAAGCGGGATGATACAGGACGTTTTCATGTTGGATTACCTTTTAAATCGAATATACGTCAATCCGTAGAACGTCATTTATTTGATTTCCATTATTGTAATACTAATGATATTTGTCCCGATTGTACTTTTATACATTCGTATAAAACGAAAAGAAAAAATATTTTACAATTACGTAGATGTTATAAATTGTTGAATTATACAACAATTCGTCATATTAAAAAAAATTGTACATGGATATAGCAAACACAAAATAAAAGACAAACCATCAACGGAATGGTGGACACGATGTACTTTGTCGGAGGGTAATCCATCAGTACAAGGTACTAATTGTATAATGTTAATGTAGTACATATATATCTATAATACATTGTGATAATATTATAAATATAATACAGTTAATATATTATAGATTAACACAAGGTACCTTAACATTATTCAAGAAAACGATGATCAACAAAGAATAATCAGTTGGTTTCAATCATATGATTTAGACAAAAATTACGGTCCTAAATTAAATTATTCTAACGGAGTTATTACTCTAGGTAATAAAAAAATTAAGTTCTCTCAAAACACATTAGTTATTGAGGACACGACATACCCGTTAACACCCGGACTCGTTCGTTTATTATTTTTAAAACATTCTACAGTTTATACCGAAAATGACTTGGAAACGTATAAACAGATATTAATTCAAACATCTGCACATTTGTCTCAAAACGGAACAAAGATTAAAAAAGGTGGTGATAAATATACAGAAATTATTGTAAAATTGTTTCCGACCTCGGGGAGTAGACTTTCCGTGAAACTACAGAAACATAACTTAGTGTATTGGGATGATCCAAACGAATTAGTCGATAGACTACGACTTTTATTATCATCACGAGCGACGGGTAATACGGGTGTATCCAATGAAATTCAATCGATTTTCGAAGAACTATGAAGCGGGTTTAATAAAACGAATACCAAATGTCTAAACGTGAAATAGCGTCTGAACTGCATAAACCGTCGAGAAAAAATTATGTTAGACAAAGGGTCAACGTGTACGGTAAAAACGATTTATGGCAAGCCGACTTGGTTGAAATGATATATTATTCGAAACAAAATAAAGGATTCAAGTATATACTATGTGTGATCGATTGTTTTACAAAATTTGTGTGGGCTATACCGCTTAAATCGAAAAAAGGAACCGAAGTCACTAATGCAATGACGAAAATATTAATTAATCGTTCGCCTAGATTATTGCAAGTTGATAATGGTAAAGAATTTTACAACAAGACATTTGACACGTTAATGAAAAAATATAATATTAAGAAATATTCGACTTATAGCACTATGAAAACGTGTATCGTTGAGCTATTTAATCGTACATTAAAAGAAAAAATGTTTAAAGAGTTTACAGCTAAAGGTTCACATAATTGGATTTCTATATTACAAATGTTAATAGACAAGTATAATAATTCTATACATAGTACTATCGGAATTACGCCTATACAAGCCGACGTAAACCCTTCATTAGTTGTATTGAAACAACGTAATATCGTTTAAAAATAAAAGATAAAGTTCGTATAAGTACACAGAAAGGCGTATTTGCAAAAGGTTATTCGCCCAACTGGTCTTCGGAAATATTTAAAATTATAAAAATAAATAAAACATTACCTACTACTTACCAATTAGAAGATTATACCGGTAAACCTGTAGCCGGGTGTTTTTATAGCGAATAATTATCTAAATCGTATTATCCCAACGATTATCTGGTCGAAAAAATTATACGTAAAAAAGGTGACAAAATATTTGTCAAGTAGCTAGGTTTCGATAAATCACATAACAGTTGGATTCGACAGAATATTAAATTCGTTTAACTTTGAACATATTTACGTTAAAGGAGAACAAAAACAGAAAATGATCAACAACTTCATTCCATATGTGACTGTCATCAACATTTAAGAACTCGGATGTCCACGATTGGATCAACTATGCGTAGAAGACACATTACCGTGTTGTATTTTCCACATGAATTTAAACCTAAAACATTGTACATTTTATAAAGTTTTTGCATTAAGAAAATGGTTTATAAATAATATTTAACATTATTATTGTTTTTTTTTTTCATTGAAATAAATATTGTTTATAAAACACTTTATCATTTACAAATACATCTATTATAAACAAATTTAACATATTGAAATATAACTATATTTACATTGATTATAAAACTATTTGTTTTTCTCCGAATCGTTCAGCTTCGGTTAAATATGTGTAACACGTTATCAAATTAAAACCGCGTTATTAACTATGATTATACAACTAATTGTTCTTCTCGGACAATATCACCGGACTCGATTAATTCACTGTAAAATATCAAAAATAATATATAATTTCGTATAATTAAAATAATCAATTACTTACGTAATTCTATAGTGTCCATACGGAACTGAACGAACGCGGTTTTTAAACGTAACCCGTTTGTCATCAAAACTGTTGTATGTTATTTTTATACATTTGACAGTCTTTACTTGATGTTTATATGATCGTATCGAAATATTAGTGGTGTATGCAGGGTACTCGTTATCATCAGGAGCAAATAAACATTTCTTGTGATGGTCGAACGTCATATGATTTTTGACCACATGTCTTTGAATTCCTTTAGCCGTGATTTTCTCCATACCTTCAATAATGTACGCGTAAGACTTGGCCCGGAGTGCGATAAATTCATACATTGTACGACCATCCGTCTCGTAATGTTGTTTCATCGTGGAATAATGATAACCATACATTAACGTTTTCGAAACGTCCAACACAGAAAAACCAATGTAAATAGGTTTATCGAATTTAATAATTTTATTATGTAGCGCGACTGCCAACAAGTTTTCGTTATATGTCGTACAATATTTAAATGTCGGACGATTAATAAGTTTTCGCATTCTTTTTTCAGAAGACACCAATTCCATAGCTATTCGCCTTCTCACCGATTCCATTGTTTTCTCTAAAAGAATAATAATTATAATAATAATGATAACAATAATAATAGTTGTTTCATACCAAATACCGTATTGTTCATCAATTTATAAAAATCCTTTTCGAAATTATTTACAGCTTTCTTCCTCATTTCTGTATTCATGTTAATATACTGAGCTAACCACGCCGACTGGTTGAATTGCAAAACTCTATGCACCTAATATTTAATATTAATAATAATAATAATTTTATAATAATATTTAAAATAAATTACTTTTTCAACAATCAGCCCGTGCTTGATGGCCTGTTGAAGATTCCTATAGTGAACGATATACCGTTCTTTACGTTCCAACGTAGCCATGAGTTTTTTAACTTTTGAACCGGGTGGTACACCGTTGTACGGGAGAAACGGTAGATCACTGTGATCGTCATGCAAACAATTCGTGTATGCTATATCAACCTCGTATATACGTCCGATAGGCGACTTATCTGTTAACGTGTTTAAGTCATCAAGCGAAGGTTCTATCCACTTGAATCCACCATACGGTATATACTGTGACATTGCCCACCCGTATAAGTTATTACCTGAAAATGAGTTAAATTCAAATATTTATACTTGTAAAATATGTAAAATACTTACAGTCTTGATATATTAACCTCGATTTAGGTTTAGTTTCGTCAAAGTCTGGTGTAGTATAATTATTTGCTTTTGCATACCGCATGCTGGTCTGCACTAGTCCTCCTCGAATACCTATAATATAATTTATTAGATATAAGATTTATAATAAATAATATATATAAATATATATAATACCTTTTTCAATCATTATTAACATGTTGTAATCAGTTAAAAGTTCCAGTTTCATCTGTGTATATTTGAGCATACAATCAAAACTAAACCCGGGCGCCGTATAATAATACACCGGATCAAGATTGTATGTTTATAAACAAATGTCCCGGAAGTTCTCAAACACATCGGCCAGTAGAAGAGTGTCAATTTTCAGATACAAATCCGAGTATTCTCCCAATAACCGACACCTAAAGTGCTCCCAGACTTTAACCTTTGTCCGACTGCATAATTTTACAACGTTAACAGGCGGAATAGGTACAATTGTACCTTTATATATCTACCCATTAATATTATGGGTATTTCTATACAAATTCGTAATTTTAGTTATTTATAAATTTATTGATATGAGATTTTATTGCCTTTTTGATTATGATATAACTATTCTGTTGAATTATTTACAATATGTTATTAATTACAAAAGTACATTGATTTATTTTTTTTTGACTTCTTGAGTTATTTCGCTGTAAATACGAGTACTAAATATTCTGAATTATTAAAGTTCATTTTTCATTTGAAAACTTTCATTATGAATGACAGTGAAGCTGAATCTAACATTCTCCATAATCCAAGGATACGACAAATGAGGTTTGTATATATTATAATATGTATGATTTTATAATAATATAAAATAATATTATATTGAATTACGTTTTATATATTACAGTTTTTTATAATATTTTTTAGTTATTATTATTATTAGTAGTAGTAGTATTAGTATTACTATATTGACAAGCATTATTATTTTATAATGAAGGATGACTCATTTATTTTATATTTTTATTTAATTACAGATATACTTCTGAAGAAATAAGGCGATTGGTTGAAGAATCTGATTCTGAATATGAGGAAGAACCATATGTCGAATCTGATGAAGAACACTATGTACCAATAGTGGATGTTCCTACTGCAGATGAATCAGACATTGAACAAGAATTAATTATAGAAAATGCAGATGAATATGACTCAGAAGAAAGTATTGAAGATGAACCCGTGTCTCAAATTTTTGATAACGTTTGGGTGGCCAAGGATGGAACTGAATGGCGTAGTGAACCATTGCCAAGTGCACAAGTAAGATCTCGTAATATTCTTCGACAAAAGGGTGGGCCTATAGCAATTAGCAATTTATTTACACCAAAAGAACTGTTCAAGTCAATCATAAGTCTAGAAATGTGCGATATCATATTACGAGAAACAAACAGAAAAGCCAAAAGAGTTTGTGATGCTTACAATAATCAACTGGTACAAAGATTTCCTAATGCTTCCAGACGACCGTCACAAAAAAAAATCGAGCCATTTACTGAAGCTGAGCTTGATGCATTTTTTGGTATCCTGATTGCTGCTGGTGTACACAGAAATAACAAAGAGAATTTAGATGATATGTGGAAAGTTGATGCCTTGCCTCTTATACGTGCAGCTATGTCTCGGGACCGCTTCAAAATGATGCTCAGGTTTATTAGATTCGACAACGAAAATACTCGTGAAGAACGTGTAACAACAGATAAAGCTGCAGCAATAAGAGACATCTGGATAATGTTGAATACAAATTTAGGAAGAGCCTACAAACCATACGAGTGTATAACAATCGACGAACAATTGTTTCCATTTAGAGGCCATACAAAATTCACACAATATATACCATCTAAGCCGGCTAAATATGGCATTAAAGTGTTTTGGGCCTGTGATGCATCGAATTCTTATCCACTGCAAGGTCAACTTTATACTGGAAAACCAATCGATGGTCCCCGACAAGTAAACGTTGGTGAACGGATGGTTTTGGATCTAGTTAGTTTGTATAAAGGCTCTGGAAGAAATGTTACTACAGATAACTTCTTCACAACTTTAGAATTAGCTAAAGTATTAAATTCTTGGAATATGAGTTTAGTTGGTACTGTGAGAAAAAATAAAAGGTTCTTACCATGCAACATGCAACCTGCTAAGGAAAGACTGTTTACTCAACCAATTTCTTATACAATTGCAATGCAACCGTCTGTTCATATGTGCCCAAGAAGAAGAAAGCAGTCGTGCTTCTATCATCCATGCATATGACGGGAGAAGTCGAAGAGACATTATCAGCTAAGCCAGAGATAATAAAGTACTACAACCAAACCAAAGGTGGGGTCGACACAATGGATAAAATGCTGGCTGAGTATACTGTGAAACGAAGAACATTGCGTTGGCCTTTGGCATTTTTTTATAATATGATTGACGTTACTGGCTTAGCATCTTACATAATCTACAGGGAACATAACTCACACTTCAAAACAAAGGACCAACGAAGACATTTCCTGAAAATTCTCGCCAATCAACTATGTATGCCTTCGATTGAAGCTCGCAGTGTCAACCGGATGTTAATGAGAAGCCATTTCCTTAGAAACTCAGTAGAAATGGTTCTTGGACGACGAATTCTCTCACAACCAGAAGCAGTAGTTGGTTCTAAAGCACCACATGGTAGCCGTGGAGCCACTCCAATAGTTGGAAGTTGTTATGTTTGCTGCGACCAGAATCGAAAACAACGTAAAACCAGAAAAAGCTGTGTGATTTGTATAAAACCTGTTTGTGATGAACATTCAGTATCACAAACAACATGTTTTACTTGTGAAAATTAATAAATTAATAATAAAATATTTTGTAATATCTTTTTTTAATTAAATAAAATATCAATTAAGACAAAAATAAAGTTGTTTTTTATTCATTACCATACAAAATATATGTAGGTACAATTGTGCCTATACCGCCTTTTATAGGTGTAAAAAAAAATTAAACCATTTTCTTCAGAACATGAAAAGATTTTTATTTTAAATTTAACCTACATAATGTAGTCATAAAACATAGAGATGTCACGAAATTTCAGATCCATGACATTTCTTAAAATAAAATTCTAGCAATTAAAACATGTAAAAGTTACAATTGTACCTATGCCGTCGGACGAGGGTTAAGCGCATGTTCGTATTCTTCTGTGTTTATATCCGTTTCTCCAAGTGTACTGTAAAACATATCTTTCGTTGGTAAACGCGTTTCCTCTAGTCTAGCCCAACTATCCGTGTAATCGTATGGATAAACGCCTTTTCGGGTGACCAGCGGTAAATCTTTGGTGTTGAATACTTTTGTAGTTTCTCGAAACTTTGACAAATCTGGTGTTACTATGTTGGAAGCAAGCGTTGACAGACTTGACGACATGAACCGAAAAGTATCGATAAACCTTATAGAGAAGTCGGAATGTATCCTTTTCGAAAAAGATATATACTTTTCTTCGCTATTCGGTATAACAGTAATGGATTTGGTGTCAAACCCCAACTCGGTTACGATAAAATGCGCATCGTAATTAGATAAATTATGTATAAAACATGGCACGAAATTCGATTTTTGTAATTTAAGATTACAAGTATTGTACAGAGTATCTAAATTTCCCGGACAAATGATCATGGTCAGCCACTTTTTTATTCTCGTTTGTTAAACCACAATTGCACAAATTACACTCGGTTTTTTCTCCCGTGTATTCTATGTTGTTCATCGCTCATAATAATCGATACGTTTATTTTTAATAGATTATATATTTTATTAGCGATATCGGCCATGTTTAAAACAAATGATTGCGCTATATTATCAGACTCTTCCGATCTTCGGAATATTATCGGTTGGGTGGTATACCGAATTCTTCTAGCATCTCTATAGGTACATTATCTGCAGCTTTTACTAGGAACCCATAACTCATCGGCTGATGATTTTGAAATGCCTCTGTATTTATCCCCATTTGTTTTATCGACTTTACCCACAATGTCTCGAAATCGGCATATATAACAAACGGATGTCGTATAGTTTTCCTCCACGACTCGAATTTTAATGTTTCACCTTCATTGGGCATGATAGACAATATTGGTTTGTGAGAACCACAAATACGTTTATGCTCATCGAGGGCGGCCTGTCCGTGTAATTAAAATTTTTTTGGTCTATTATCAAAGCTCGTAAAACATCGCTTACACAAAAATATACGATCATTGTGTAGAGTTTTCTGACTTCGAACGAGTCGTGAAAAATTTTCTATATACGTAAAATGCGATTTTTCATTATCCGTGATATATAACAAATCAAAATGATCAGATTTTTCTTCAACGACAACTTCTGAGAGGTATACAATATCTCGTTTATCTTTTTTTATTTTTTACTCCGTAAATATTAATTGAGACTTCAGGGTTCCGTTTTTCGAATAGATCAATTTCCGTCAAGGGCGTTGGAAAAGTAAGTCCCGTAAAATTATATTTAATTTCATGTATTGTATAGTTTTCTCTACACGGACTTTATTTATTCCTGTGACATGTTCTGCTGGAATGGCCCATTTTAAACATTGTTGATCATTGTTCTGTGGGTTTATAACGGCCATTTTTGCTGTTATGCTTTTTGGTAACGTAAAATACGAAGACCCACCCAAAGGAGTGTATTTATATACACCGAGTAGCAAACCATCGATGTACGTTAAGGTGTACCCGCTACCTTTCCCCGTATACGAGTCTTCCTCGGACAAAAGTATTGAAAAATCCTCATCGAGCATCATGTTAATATTACAAACGGAGAAAACCTCTCTCGCCGATGTTTTAAATGCTCTATTCTCAAGAGACGATTCTACATTGGGTATATTGTATGTGGCCTCCAATTTCAAATTATATTTTATCGGATGAATACTCGCACAGTAATTTAGTTTATCGTATAATTCAGTCTTTATCGAATACAGAAACGATTTATAATTTGTAATGTTTTCGGTATTTCTCATATAATACCATACAATTGTTCGATTAAATGACGAATGTATAACGACAAAGCCCGGACTATTCGTTAAATCTAAACGCGGCTGCTTTCGCTTTACTTTAGAAGCCGTATTAAGACGTTTTCTTCCCGTATTCGCAGTGGACCTTCGTATATTCATAACCGGCGACGGTGGCGGCAACAAACTCGATGTAGACGATAACATTGAATACCTATCGTAAATATTATTTTTAAATTGTATTACATTATTGTAAAATAAATATCCACCTGTCGACTGAGCGTTCTTAATTCCCATAGCCAAATTATAACCCGCACTATATTTTTTCCATCCTAGTAAAATAATGATATTTAAATATCACTCGATTTTTTATATTATACATCTCTAAAAAGTACATTTACTTACCGTGTTTTTCTTGAACGTGTATGGTTAAACTGTCTCTTCGACTAAACATTTCGGAACAAAGATTACATGAAAATTTAGATCCGTCGTGTATTAGACGATGTCTAAGCATAGAACTTTTTATGGTAAACACTTTATAACATACATCGCAATTGAACATTTTTTTAATGTAGTTAAAATGGTTTGAAATCAAACTACGTTAGAACACACTAAGATGTAGAAACACACTAATAACGTATATTCAGAGTCATATGATAAACGCCGTTTAAATTTCATCACCTTATTATAGTTGTTTCATTATTCTAAGATGTGGAAACACACTAATAGCGTATATTCAGAGTCATATGATAAACACCGTTTAAATTTCATCAATTAATTATAGTTGTTTAATTATTCGTTTTACATATCTTTGATAAACATTATATAAATATTATTTTGATTAATAATAATAGTGTTTAGCTCGTATGAGGTTTTCCATTGTTACGGTATATTACGCATCTAATATCAATAAGTGTGCTGGTTGTAAATTTGTAACAATTATTTTTATTATGTGACAAGCATGTGGAAGGAGGTGGTGCGAAGTATTGTAATATAATTTTTAAAAGAATATATATTGATTTGTATGTGTCATGGGAAGGGGAAAGGAGGGCAGGTATAGATTTAGCATTTGTATGTTCGGGGGGAGGTTGTGGTAGTAAAAGAAAGCAGTAACCGAAAGTAAATATTCGTGATATGATAACACATGTGGCCTTGAATATAGCATATTGATAATAATAAGAGGTATCACTGATAAAAGATAATTTGTTAACACTACTAAAAGATATCTTTGATAAGAGATAGTTTGGTAACACTGATAAGGTCTATCATTCATAAGAAATATCATTGATAAGAGTTATCATTGATAAGAATATTATTGATGAGGAGTATCACTGATAAGATTTATCATTGATAAGAATAAGGAGAAGGCTGATAAGAATATTGATAATAAAAAAGTGGAGGGGCGGATTTTAAGGGGAGGGTGGCGATCCAGAACCCCCATTTTCAACTACTCACACATTTTTAATTAAAGCATTTTAACTAATATTATAATAAATAACATTAAAAAGAAATCAAATACATTTCCTTTATTACTTTATTTATTTTTAAATTTCTCAGTTCCATATTGTTAAAATAAAGAATAATACATTATTTATTTACAATAGTCATTTAACTCCAGAAGTTTTTATCTTATTTTTATATTCCTCATAGAATCATTTAAATTTTAAATTTCGTCAAGTTTCTTTAAAAAAAGGAATTAGTTAATACTTTATAGTTTATTATTAACTTAAATAATAAATATTTTTATTAACTATACATGATAAGTTAAATAAAGTGTTAAATTGTTTATTTGTGGAGAATTAAAAAAGTTTACTTTATTTCATAACTACTAAAACAAATACATTCTTTAATTCAATTAAAATTTAAAATCACACTGTAATATGCTGAAATTATATAGTTTTATTCTAATATTTTCAACCCGGTTATAATAAATATACTATATTATTGTACTTCATAATTTATTATTCCTTTTTATAGCTGAAAATAAATACGAGAATGGTAAATTTAAAGCAAAAGCTTTGACTATAATTTTACATTTAGGCTGATTCTATATCAATTTTGTATTTACAAGATGTTGAAATTATGATAAGAGTAGCTTTATTTTGTGTTTTAGAGTATTGGTGTAAACTACAAAAATATAAGCTTTGTTAAATAATTTTTACACATATTTTTATTAGAGCATTTTAACTAATATTATAATAAATAATGTTAAAAAGAAACCAAATACATTTCCTTTATTACTTTATTTATTTTTAAATTTCTCAGTTCCATATTGTTAAAATAAAGAATAATACATTATTTATTTACAATAGTCATTTAACTCCAGAAGTTTTTATCTTATTTTTATATTCCTCATAGAATCATTTAAATTTTAAATTTCGTCAAGTTTCTTTAAAAAAAGGAATTAGTTAATACTTTATAGTTTATTATTAACTTAAATAATAAATATTTTTATTAACTAAACATGATAAGTTAAATAAAGTATTAAATTGTTTAATTGAGGAGAATTAAAAAAGTTTACTTTATTTCATAACTATTAAAACAAATACATTCTGCAATTCAATTAAAACTTAAAGTCACACTGTAATACGTTGAAATTATATAATTTCATTTTAATATTTTCAATCAGGTTATAATATATATACTAGAATATTGCACTTCATAACATATTATTCCTTCATATAGCTATCAAAACCTACAACGGTGGTAAATTTAAAGAAGAAACTTTGATTATGATTTTGCTTTTAATTTGACTCTATATCAATTTTGCGTCTACAAGATGTTGATCATATGATATGAGTGGCTTCACTTTGTGTATTACAGTATTGGTGAAGACTACCAAAATATAATCTTTTGTTACATAATTTTTTATACATATAAGTAATTGGAAAATTGTAACTGACATTATGACAAATAACATTAAAAACAATAAAGAAATACATTTCCTATTTTTCATCATTTATTTATAAATGTGTAGGTTTTGGATAAATTTAAAGAAAGAATAATACATCATTATATACCTACAGGAGTTCTAAACACATTTTCATATTTCTCGTTGGAACATTGCAATTTTAAATTTGGTTAAGTTACTTCTTTTATTTAAAAAAACATTTCATTTTTAAATTAATTCAAAACTTTTATAATAACACTAATTTATTAGTTAAAACAATTTGGTAAAATTTTATGCCTTGGAATATTTAAACAAAGAAAGACATATCATGATTTAATAAAATGCTTTCGTATTTTAAATTTATATTTCTAAGGTAATCGTTGCTACTTTAAATTTGTGTAACATACTATTTTCCAAAAAAAAAAATGAACATCATACATTTTATGTTTTACTTAATTTATATATTTTTTCACTAACCAAACATGATTTGTTGAAAAAGGACTTAACTAGTTTATTCTTGGAGAAATAAAAAAGTTTACTTAATTTCATAACTACTAAAACAAATACATTCTTTAATTCAATTAAAATTTAAAATCACACTGTAATACGCTGAAATTATATAGTTTTATTCTAATATTATCAACCCGGTTATAATAAATATACTATATTATTGCACTTCATAATATATTATTCGTTTGTATAGCTCTAAGAGTCTACGAGAATGGTAAATTTAAAGTAAAAGCTTTTACTATATTTTTGCTTTTAGTCTGACTGTATATCAATTTTGTATTTACAAGATGTTGAACTTATGAATAGAGTAGCTTTATTTTGTGTTTTAGAGTATTGGTGTAAACTAAAAACATATAAGCTTTGTTTTAAATAATTTTTTACACATATTTTTAATTAGAGCATATTAATTAACATTATGATAAATAACATTAAAAAGAAACCAAATACATTTCCTTTATTACTTTATTTATTTATAAATGTTTCAGCTTTAAGCTTTTAAAATAAAAAATAATACATCATTAGATTACTACAGGAGTTCATATCATTTATTAATATTCCTAATTGGTTCATTGAAAGTTTCAATTTAGTTAATTCATTTGTTTTTTAACTCTACTGTCCCAGTTAAAAAGATGTGTTAAAATGTTCGTGTTTTGATTAAAAGAATAGAAAATAAAACACCATAATTTAACCAAGTGAATTCGCTATTTAAATAAATATTTCTAAAGAAAACATTGCAAATTTCAAAAATTGGTCTGGTTAAATTTTCATTAAAAAATAGTTTGCAACATATATCTGATTTTTAATTTAAAATATATATATATATATATTTTATTAACTCAACTTGATTTGTTAAAATATGAGTGAGCTTCATCATTCACGGGGAATTAAAAAAGTTTATATTATTTTATAACTACTAAAACTAATACAATTTGAAATTTAATTAGGATTTAAAATCACACTGCATTAGTCAGAAATCATACAATTTCATTTAAATATTTTCAACCAAATCATAATATATATACTATAATATTGTACTTCATAATATATTATTCCTTTGTATAGCTCTAAGAATCTACGAGAAATGTAAATTTAAAGCAAAAGCTTTACTATAATTTTGCTTTTAGTCTGACTCTATATCAATTTTGTATTTACAAGATGGTGAACATATGTTAAGAGTGGCTTCATTTTGTGTATTAGGGTATAGGTGTAAACTACAAACATATAAGCCTTGTTAAATATTTTTTACACATATTCTTACTTGAAGAATTGTAACTAACATTGTAAAAAATAACATTAAAGAATAAACCATATACATTTCCTTTCTTACTTCATATATTTATAAATTGTTCAGCTTTTAGTAGTTAAAATAAAGAATAATACATCATAATATATCTATAAGAATTTATATCTTATTTTTATATTCCTTATTGATCATTAAAATTTTAAATTTCACGGTTAAAAAATAATAGTTTATAACATCCATTTTGATTTTAACTTAAAATATTATACTTTTATATTAAAATTGTATGAGAATATACTAAATTTGTGTCTACAAGATGTTTAACATATATTATTATTGGCTTCATTACAATAATTTAAGCATTTGAATACAATTAGGTTTGTCAAATACTTCTAATTAGAACATTGTAAATAATATTATGATACATAATTTAAAAAAAAAATTATTACTAATTATTTATTAATATTTCTTATTGGTTCATTGCAGTTTTGAAATTGGTTAATTAATTGATTTTTAAAATGTTTCAGAAATACTCATCAATAACTTAATCTATAAACATTTAATTAACTCTACTGTCCCAGTTAAAAAGATGTGTTAAAATTTTCGTGTTTTGATTAAAAGAATAGAAAATAAAACACCATAATTTAACCAAGTGAATTCGCTATTTAAATAAATATTTCTAAAGAAAACATTGCAAATTTCAAAAATTGGTCTGGTTAAATTTTTATTAAAAAATAGTTTGCAACATATATCTGATTTTTAATTTAAAATATATATATTTATTAACTCAACTTGATTTGTTAAAATATGAGTGAGCTTCATCATTCACGGGGAATTAAAAAAGTTTATATTATTTTATAACTACTAAAACTAATACAATTTGAAATTTAATTAGGATTTAAAATCACACTGCATTAGTCAGAAATCATACAATTTCATTTAAATATTTTCAACCAAATCATAATATATATACTATAATATTGTACTTCATATATATTATTCCTTTGTATAGCTCTAATAGTCTACGAGAAATGTAAATTTAAAGCAAAAGCTTTACTATAATTTTGCTTTTAGTCTGACTCTATATCAATTTTGTATTTACAAGATGGTGAACATATGATAAGAGTGGCTTCATTTTGTGTATTCGGGTATAGGTGTAAACTACAAACATATAAGCCTTGTTAAATATTTTTTACACATATTCTTACTTGAAGAATTGTAACTAACATTGTAAAAAATAACATTAAAGAATAAACCATATACATTTCCTTTCTTACTTCATATATTTATAAATTGTTCAGCTTTTAGTAGTTAAAATAAAGAATAATACATCATAATATATCTATAAGAATTTATATCTTATTTTTATATTCCTTATTGATCATTAAAATTTTAAATTTCACGGTTAAAAAATAATAGTTTATAACATCCATTTTGATTTTAACTTAAAATATTATACTTTTATATTAAAATTGTATGAGAATATACTAAATTTGTGTCTACAAGATGTTTAACATATATTATTATTGGCTTCATTACAATAATTTAAGCATTTGAATACAATTAGGTTTGTCAAATACTTCTAATTAGAACATTGTAAATAATATTATGATACATAATTTAAAAAAAAAATTATTACTAATTATTTATTAATATTTCTTATTGGTTCATTGCAGTTTTGAAATTGGTTAATTAATTGATTTTTAAAATGTTTCAGAAATACTCATCAATAACTTAATCTATAAACATTTAATTAACTCTAATGTCCCAGTTAAAAAGATGTGTTAAAATTTTCGGGTTTTGATAAAAAGAATAGAAAATAAAACACCATAATTTAACCAAGTGAATTCGCTATTTAAGTAAATATTTCTAAAAAAAACATTGCAAATTTCAAAAATTGGTCTGGTTAAATTTTTATTAAAAAATAGTTTGCAACATATATCTGATTTTTAATTTAATATATATTTTATTAACTCAACTTGATTTGTTAAAATATGAGTGAGCTTCATCATTCACGGGGAATTAAAAAAGTTTACATTATTTTATAACTACTAAAACTAATACAATTTGAAATTTAATTAGGATTTAAAATCACACTGCATTAGTCAGAAATCATACAATTTCATTTAAATATTTTCAACCAAATCATAATATATATACTATAATATTGTACTTCAATATATATTATTCCTTTGTATAGCTCTAATAGTCTACGAGAAATGTAAATTTAAAGCAAAAGCTTTACTATAATTTTGCTTTTAGTCTGACTCTATATCAATTTTGTATTTACAAGATGGTGAACATATGATAAGAGTGGCTTCATTTTGTGTATTCGGGTATAGGTGTAAACTACAAACATATAAGCCTTTGTTAAATAATTTTTTACACATATTCTTACTTGAAGAATTGTAACTAACATTGTAAAAATCAACATTAAAGAATAAACCATATACATTTCCTTTCTTACTTCATATATTTATAAATTGTTCAGCTTTTAGTAGTTAAAATAAAGAATAATACATCATAATATATCTATAAGAATTTATATCTTATTTTTATATTCCTTATTAGATCATTAAAATTTTAAATTTCACGGTTAAAAAATAATAGTTTATAACATCCATTTTGATTTTAACTTAAAATATTATACTTTTATATTAAAATGTATGAGAATATACTAAATTTGTGTCTACAAGATGTTTAACATATATTATTATTGGCTTCATTACAATAATTTAAGCATTTGAATACAATTAGGTTTGTCAAATACTTCTAATTAGAACATTGCAAATAATATTATGATACATAATTTAAAAAAAAAATTATTAATAATTATTTATTAATATTTCTTATTGGTTCATTGCAGTTTTGAAATTGGTTAATTAATTGATTTTTTTAATATTTCAAAAACCCTCATCTATAACTTAATTTATAACAATTAAATTATTCGACTATCTCAGTTGAAAAGATATGTTAAAATATATAATTAAATTTTTCAAAAGTTTGTCAAAATAAAAAATAAATCACTATGATTTAACCAAATGAATTCGCTGTTTAAATTAATATTCCTAATAAAAACATTGCAACATAAAATTTGGTCTGTTTTTTTAAAATAGTTCACATCATACATTTTTTTGAATCTTTATTGTATATTTTTCTTCTATCTATATTTAATTTGTTGAAGAAAAGAGTTAACTTATTCATTATCAGAGAATTATACTAAAATTATATTATTTCATTACTACTGAAACTAATATATTATGCGATTCAACTATTATCTAATACCACACTTTAATGAGCTGACAATTCTATGATATAATATTTTAATTTTTAACAAAATTATATGTATACCAAAAAAATGTACTTCATAGTATGGTATTCTTTTGTAAAGCTGAATTTCGTTACATTACAAGTAAATTTTAATCACCAAATTTGCTTTGAATATTACATTTATTCTGAGCCTATTTTCAGTTTATGTCTACGAAATGTAGAACACTTATTATGAGTGACTTCATTTTGTGTTTAATAAGAATAATGGTGTAAATTACAAAAATATAAGCATTTTTATAAAATAATGTTTTACAAATACTCCTAATTAGAACATTGTAACTAATATGTTAAATAAATTTTAAAAAATACAAGATATATTTCTTTTTTGCCATATTCCTGTATAAAATTTTCATTTTAGTATTGTAAAATTATTTCTGGCGTCGGGAAAGTGGCGCGCCCATCGCCCAGTGTACCTTAGTAAGTACACTGCAGTAGCCCTACCCTGGCCTTAATTGGTTGGGGTAGTCTGGTCCTCCAGGTTGGGGATGAAGCGTAGGGCTAACGACTCTGCCTCATAAAAAATGTATTGTTATGATACCATCACTAAATCGGCCTCGGACACAGAAAAACGGATTACAGATTGGATACGGAAAACGGACAATGGAGTTTAAGATAGCAACTTGGAACGTAATGAGTCTTTTTAGAATCGGAGCATGCTAAAACCTAGTAGAAGTATTGGACGTTTATAAAATAAAAGTAGCGGGTATTCAAGAAGTAAGATGGGATGGAAAAGGACAGCCAAAAGTAGGAAAGTATATTATATATATATAATATACTTCTCAGGAATGGAAGAGAGACACCAGTTTGGGTGTGGTTTTGCAATACACGAGACCTTAGAACCGTACATAAAGGAATTCAACCCTATATCAAAGAGATTAGCGGTACTAAGAATTGACACTAAACCTATAAATATTGCCTTAATATGCACTTATGCACCAACGAAATCAGCTGACGAGGATATTAAGGACGCCTTTTATGAGGACCTGATCCAAGCATATGACAAACTAATAGGGAATGTAATTAAAATAGTATTAGGTGATTTAAACGCTAAATGTGGAAGAGAAATGCAGTTATCTTCTACGGTAGGGAAAGAAAGTCTACATGAGACGAGCGATGGGAATGGGCTGAGATTAATATCATTCGCGGCAGGAAAAGACATGATAATAAGTAGCACAATGTTCCCACATAAGAAAATCTATAAAGGTACATGAAAGTCACCAGATGGTGTAACAATTAATCAGATAGATCACGTTCCCATCCAAAAAAGGTTCCACTCATGCATTAGAGATGTGCGTAGTTATAGGGGAGCGGACTGTGATACGGACCATTTTCTAGTCATAGCGAAATTAAAATTAAAATTACAATGTCAGAAACGGCTGAAAAGCAAAAGTAATGTACCCTATAACTTAGAGTGTTTGAAGGATGACAAGATCCAGCAAGAATACTCAGTTAAGATGAGAAAATATGTTGAGAATATTGAAGAAGAGGATATAGAAGAAGAATAAAGCAAGATAAGTAAAGCTATAAAAAAAGCTGCAGAACAAGTAATTGGCAGACTAAAATGTGGGAAGAAAAAATGGTATAACGAGAGATGCCGGAAAGCGATAGAGAAACGACGTATGGCTCAGGACAATTACGTAAAATCTAATGACGCAAACACAAAAATATTATATGATATAAAGAGAAAAAATTGCAAGAGAATTATACAAAGAGAAAAGAGGGACTTCTTAAACGGTATACTACAGGAAGCTGAAAAAAACCGTTCGCAAGGTAGTATAAGAAACTTCTTTAGAACCATCAGGCAATATAAATCATTCAACCCAAGCTTGAAAGCTATTAAAAATCGCGATGGAGAAATAATTATGGAACCATAATTAAAAGCTATAAGGTGGGAAGAGTACTTTAAAGAACTATTGAATGCGGAAGTACCAGTAAGTCCAACAGTAGGTACAACCTTCCAAAAAGCCGAGCCAATTTTGAATGAAGTAACTCAAGAGGAAACTGATAAAGCAATAGATAGCTTAAAAAATTGGAAGGCACCTGGGTCGGACAGTATACCATCGGAACTAATAAATACGGAGGCAAACAGTTACATTACGCCATGTTCAAAATATGCCAGAAGATTTGGAAGGATGAACGTATGCTAACGATTTGGAATGAAGCCATAATTATACCGTTACATAAAAAAGGGGATAAAATAGTTTGTGAAAATTATAGAGGTATATCAATATTATTATAAATATATTAAATTCAACTTACAAAATATTCTCAAAGATATTATTGAACCGATTAGAACCTTATGTGGAAGAGAATCTAGGAGAATACCAGTGCGGGTTTCGGAAAGGGAGATCAACGATAGAGCATTTGTCAGTAATTGGCCAAATTATAGAGAAAAAGTACGAATACAGGCAAAATATTTAGCAGCTATTTGTTGACTTCAAGAAAGCTTATGACAGTATACACCAAGACAGTTTGTACAATATAATGGATGAAGTTGGGATCCCAAAGAAGTTAATAGGCCTGACCAAAATGTGTATGGAGAACACACAATATCAAGTAAGAGTGGATAATATATTGTCGGAAGCATTTGAAGTAAGGACTGGCCTAAAACAGGGGGATACGCTGTTTCCAATGCTATTTAATTTAGCGTTGGAGAAAACAATAAGAGAAATGCAGAAGGAGCCTACAGGTATAATAATAGGGGTGCGACAAATTCAGGTACTTGGGTTTGTGGACGATTTAAACATTTTAGGAAGCTCGTTAAATGACACTAAAAAAGCAACACATGTCTTAGAACAAGCAGCTGGTAAAGTAAGATTAAAAATCAATAGGGGGAAAACGAAGATAATGAAATTACTAGAGAACGAAGGGAATACAGACAATGATGATGAAGACGTAGGTTATGAAAAAGTTAACGCGTTTCAATACTTAGGAGCCATGCTGAGTGTCAAGAATGATTGGTCAAGAGAGATTGGGATAAGAATAACAAAGGCTGAAAGAGCAGCGTTTGCACTAAATAAGTTTCTGAAATCAAAATTATTCTCAAAGAAAACAAAGGCAAGGTTATACACAGCAATAATAAGGCCCACGTTAACCTAGGAATGCGAAACCTGGGCCACCACCAGTATTACAGAAAGAAGATTAAGGTCGTTTGAAAATAAGATATGGAGAATAATTTGTGGTCCTGTATATGATAACAGAACAGGTGCATGGAGAAGAAAATTTAATCGGGAACTACAAGATGAGCTGGGACTGGTACCAGTCAGTAGTTTTATAAGTGGCCAGCGAATACAGTGGCTTGGTCACGTAATGCGCAGAAATGAGGAAGAAACGGTTAGGGCGGTGTTAGAATGGAGACCTACAGGGAGAAGGCCACGTGGATGGCCTAGAAAGAGATGGTTGGATACAGTGGAAGAAGATCTTAAGAAAATAGAAGTACGAGAGTGGAGAACAATAGTTCATAACAGGGAAGAATGGAGGCAGAT
Organism: Schlechtendalia chinensis; assembly: GCA_019022885.1. Lineage (NCBI taxonomy): Eukaryota > Metazoa > Arthropoda > Insecta > Hemiptera > Aphididae > Schlechtendalia > Schlechtendalia chinensis. The sequence continues at coordinate 22,154,197 of CM032339.1, read as the reverse complement.
CGTGATGGCGGCGAAAACTCTTCAAGAGTAATGAATGCCAGCAGAAGAAGATTGTAAAATTATGGAATAATAAATCGTTACATAACTACAGGTGTTCTTATTATTTATTATTGTTCCTTATTGAATCATTGCAATTTTAAATTTGGTTAATTTTGATTTTTTTAATTATTACAAATACATTTCATGTATATCTTAATTTTTAAGTATTTTAATAAATTGATTGGCCCAGTTAAAAGAATATGTTAAAATATTATATTATATCAAAATAAGGAAAAACTCATCGTAATTTGACCAAATGTGTTTTAAATTTATATATTTGAATAAATCTTTGCAACATTAAATTTGGTCAAGTTACTTTATTTTAAAAATAGTGTACATCATACATTTTAATGTTAAATTAACGTATATATTCTTTTTATAAACTAGACTCGATTCGTTACAAAAAAATAAATAACTTGATTATTCTTAGAGAATAAAAAAAAATTAATACATTATTTTCTAACAACTAAAACAAATACCTTCTTTAGTTCGATTAAAATCAAATAGCACAATGTACTACACTGAAAATTACTTAATATAATATTTTAATTAAAAAAAAAAATTATAATATGAATACCAGAACATTTCACATTATTATATTCCTTTGTATAGCTAAAGCAGATTTAAAAAATGGTAATTTTTAAACGACAGCTTTGTCTTGAATATTACAATTAGTCTGTTTATTTTTTCAATTTGTATCTACGAAATGTAAAACATATGTTAAATGTAGCTTTATTTTGTGTTTCATAAAAATATTGGTATAAACTAAAAAAATACAAGCATTTAAGTAAAATAACTTATTTAAATATTCATAATTAGAACACTGTTACTAATTTAATGTTAGATACAGTGGAGTAGATAAACTCGATAGCGCCCCTGACAAACATAAAAAAAGTACCTTTTTACCAATTTAATAACTTAAATTTTTTTTCACTATTAAATTATAAAGTTTATATAATATATTATATTTTTCTTTTTTTATATAAAAATTAATTGTTTATTATTTTAGTTAAAGTAAATTACGATTATACAAAACTTCAGCAAATAAAACTATCATTATTTTTGTAGTTTGTATTGCTTAATAATTTTAATTATATTTAAACTATGAAAAAATACCACTTTATTATTATTTTTATTTTTATTGATTAGAACACTTCCGAACTTAATCACAGTTTGTTTTATTTGCGTGTACGAAATACACGCAACGCATGGATTCAGTTAGAACATAGAGTTATCCGTTGATAACAACAATTAATGGAACAATATGAAATTCCTTTATGCTACTTTCATAATTTCGTCATTAAATTCACACGTAAAGTGTGCAATTAGACAAAATCATACACATTTCAAAAATTATAATGAAAAAATTTCGTTTTGAAGGTAGAATAAATAATATACCACTTTTGAAGCACAATTTTGAGCCTCTTTGGAATTTTCGCCTCTGATACGGCACAGTTCGCCATACCCTTACTACACCACTGATTGAATAACTTCAAACAAATTAAAAAACAGATACATTTTTCTGTTTTGGATTGTTAAAATAAAGAATAATACATAAGAATATATTTATAGTTTTTATTGTATTTTTATATGCCTCATTGGATCTTTAAAATTTTAAATATTGTCATTTCATTTCATTTCAAGTCATTTTTCATTAAAAAAAAAAGATAATATCATATATTTTTATACCGACTCATCTTGACTGGTTAAAAAAACTTATTATTATTTTGTTCAATCTTGGAGAATTAAAATCTTATACCACACTTTAATATGCTGAAAATTATTTAATTTCATTTTAATATTTTCAACTAAAATATAATATGTATACTAGAATATTGCACTTCATAATACATTATTCCTTTATATAGCTAAGAAAACCTACAAAAGAGGTAAATTCTAAACCAAAGCTTTGATCATAATTTCACATAAAGTCCGACTCTATATTAATTTTGCGTCTACAAGATGTTGAACATATGATAAGAGTGGCTTCACTTTGTGTATTAGAGTATTGGTGTAAACTACAAAAATATGAGCATTTAAAACATATTTCTTTATAAATATTCTTAATTCGAGCATTGTAATTAGCATTAAACCGTTCGAGAAGGAAAAGGAAGGGCCCGTTACACTAAAGCTGGGTCTGTTCTGATGACTGGACCACGGTGACTTGCCAGCTAGTGCATACGCGAGTAACTTAATGACGAGTGCCGACTTGCATACGCGAATAATAATGGCGAGCGCCGACTTGCGTACGCGAATAATAATGGCGAGCGCCGACTTGCGTACGCGAATAAAATTGAAGGCGAGTGCCGACCTGCACACGCGACTAAATTGGTACGCTTACGTCCACGATGAAATAACGTCGTGGGTACTTCTCCCGTCGGCGTTGGAACACGAACGACGACTCCTCGGATTCGAACCAGCCGACAGGCATTTTTGCTAGTCGGGAGGGGGACTGGCGCGTACATATAGCTTTAAATGACTACAATAAAGGTAATTTGTAATCGACAGTTTTATTTCGAATATTCCACATAGTCTGAACCTAATTAAAATTTGTCTCTATAAGATAAGGAACAAATGCTAAGAGTGGCTATATTTGTATTTAATAAATGTATTGGTGTGATCTACCAAAATATGAGCATTTGAATCAGTGTCGGACTGGCCATGGACACTAGGTTGCGAATGCGGCCGGGGCCCCATCTAATTTTTTTAGACCAATATTTTTTAACGCTATGTCTCCACCAGTCTTTCCCTTGTACTCGTATTATTATACAATTTTATTATTAGATATTATAAATAATAACACATACAAAACATACATAAACACATAGATCGTAGCATATTTGATCTTAAGCATCTGTTTGCGCCGAAGGGCTCTTATTAAACAGTTATCCCGACGACTTGCACACACCGTAAATTCGATAATAAGTTATAGATGCTTTATCGTGTAATTAAATGAAAACGAATTGTTGACAGACTTTACGTAATATAAATCGACTAAATATATTAACAATATAACAATATGTATATAAAGAGAGAGAACAAACAAATGTGGGCGCCCTTACAATCTTAGCGATTAACTACTTTAATAATTCCGTTATACAGTACGGATATGCGTTACGCACAATGTAATTTCGTTAACAAACAAACAAACAACGTTAATAATAATGAATGTGATATCACCGGACACTGGACTCAGATGATGAAAATCGCGATACATCCACGGCGCATTGGATCTCAAAATGAATGCAATATCACCGACCACTGGACTCAGGTGATGACAATCGCGATACATCCACGGCAACTTGGATCTCGAAATTCGCAAAGATGACACGACGACATCGGCGGTCACGTGTTCATACGAGAAATCGACACACATACGTGCCACCACATTCACTGTCAGTGCGGGACAGACTCGACAGTCGAACGTTCTCGAACATTCTAATATTGCGATAACCGTGCCCACGGGTAGGGGTCTCCGGAGCTCGTTCGATAACGTTATCAACGCGCGCGATAACGAGGGTCTATTCGTATTGCGCGAACAGCATCTGTATGCATTACTGCATTAGTATTCGCTGAGGTTTAAACGGCGAGCTCGGTAAATCGATTGTAAGCGTTATGACAGTGACGAAACAAAAGGAGAAATCGGAAATAAATTGAAAACCCAATTGATAAAACCGTTCAATTAAATCGCTGTTTCAACTGTAGCCCACTTTAAAAATCCATGGTCAAACATGTGTGTTATTTTATTTTATTTATAATAATGCCACGTCGCGTTGCCGTAAAATCCACTGTTATTTTTAAAAATATAATTGACTGGTATAACCCGCATTGTATAGATCTTGAAAGAGATCCTTTTTTTTTTTTTGGAATAGGGAGGAGGAAATCTTCCAAAGACCTCCGTAAAGAAAAACCGGTGGTAGTGCCGGATTCACCATGAAGTGGTGTCTACCGGCTAAAAATTCCTCCCCAGGGGCAACTGTAAAAGTTATACGCCCGATGAAAAAACGAAGAAAGAGAAAGGGGGAAGAAAAAGAGGAAAGAGGTATGTGCGGAGTAAGAAGGTGGCCACCAATAATTCATAGGGCTAAGCAGTGAGGCACTCGCGTGTAAAGCGGAGCTGAGAGAAAGAGGTCCAGTGGCTCTGACATGAAGTCAATATCATATGAAATATAAATCGAAAGCACACGGTCATCTGCAATTACTACCATAGTTCAAAACGTATTCGCCTTTCGATTCGCTATTTAAAATATTTTTGCATTGTATTATTGCATTTACCTATAATTTGTTTTTAAATATGGTTTTTATGTTGCGTGAGTGTGAAATGTAATTTATCGACTTTAATCAGTCATTACTCATTAGTTAACTATTTAATTATCGATTTTAATTATGAATTGTAAGCATAGGCGTGCGCACGGGATTGGGGCAGGGTGGGCAACTGCCCCTCCTGCGGGCTAAAGTTTTCTTCCAAATATAGTTTTAAAAAAACATTATAATATAATTTTATATTTTTATATTATTATTATTATAACTTATTATTAAGGAACGGATTTCAGTAACGATTAATGATGATATTAATAAAAACGTGGTATATTATTTATTTGAAAATTAAAAAGTAAAACTATAATATATACATTTTTATTACCTCCGTTAAACGATACTGAAACTGATGACATGCCAGTATTGATGAATATAAATGACAATGATTTTAATGAAGACAATTATGAATAAAATATATTGAAATTAATATGTATTCATGTTATTTATGATTAAAACTATTGTAGAAAGAAAGTTAAACAAAAATTGTGAAAATACTGCTCATTTATTAGCTTAAATTTATCAAAATATTTGAATCAATTTATTTAAATTTTTTTATCCATGTTTTTTTAGATACCGTTTCTGGTTTAAATGTGAATCAAGCTAAAAATATTGTAGATGATGCTGAAGACACGAAATATATCAAATTTCTGGCATAGTTAATTTCATTTGTCTTTCAAGATAAGATTAAATTTCTTTTAGAAACAATTTTTTCTCCAAGCATCCAATACAGCATATTCTGACAACTGGAAAATGTAACAATAATTTTACAATAATTTATCATAAGCAATTACCAACTGGTGAAGTGGTTAAGAAAAAATGGATATTTAACTGTTTAGAAACTAACTGTTTGGATTGTTTCAATTGTATGGCCTATAGTGTAGCAGTAAAACACTGAGAAAAAGAATCAAAGTTTGTAACTGATCATAAATCTAACATAAAACAATAAAAACCCCTCTACCGTGACATTAAAAGACATAAGAACTCAATATACTATCAAAATTCTTCATGCACAGAAAATTGGTTTTCAATTAAATAAAGATATTGGGTGTAATATAAATTGTGATGTTATGGCAAAAAAGACACAAGAAGTCCAAAATCGGAAACGAGTACTTGGTCGCGTCACTCCGCTCGCGTGTTTATTGACCGCGATAACGCGCTAGTACATCGCGTGTATTTATGTTGATGGTCGGAATGCCCGGATTACCATTATCGTAGTTCTCGGTGTCGTCCGACGTTTTTGCTGTAATTTTAACATTTTAGTGCTGACCCAGACCTCTAGGTAGGCAGATGTTGTGTTGACGTCGTTATTGTCGCGTATAATATACAATATAAATTTAAGTGCGAGATTTTGTTACGACGTTTGTTAACAAGGTGCCCCTTGTATTTGAGTTTGAATAATTTTCAGTTATAAATGTTTTGATATTATATTTATATTTTTTTTCGTACATGATATTCTTTGTTATGAGAATCGCGTTCATTATTACTCGCCCGTCTTCCCATCCACAAGTAAAATAAGCCGGTGGACAGAAATATTTGGTAGCAGAGTGTGGTTCGGGCCAAGAGTCGAGTAATCACTTGAGTACAATTCTTTGTTATAATAATTGCGTATTAATGTATTAGATCTGTATGTATCGTGTATGTATTATTCCATAATATTATATGATTATTATTATATGATAATATATTGATATGTATTTTTTAACTTCATATTAAACCATAGGGCAGGGGACCCCTAAAAAAAACGATCCAAGAGCCTTTGGTGTGCCAGGCTGACACTGATTCGAATACAATAGCATTTTAAAATATACTTAATTAGAATATTGTAAATAATATTATGTTAAAAAGCTTAAAAAAGGAAAAAAAACAGATACATAACCTTTTTTACTTTATTTCTTTATAAAATTTGCAGTTTTGGTTTGTTAAAATAAACAATAAAAGATCATATAATAACTACAGGAGTTCCTATCCTATATTTATGTTCCTAATTGGATAATTATAATTTTAAATCTGTTCAAGTATTTTTTTTTTAATATTTGCAAATAAGATCAGTTCAATTATAACTTATGAACTTTATTTTTACGTATTTTTTATTTACATTACTTCATAAGTTGGTTTTCCCATGTTGAATAAATATTAAACATAGTATTCGTATTTAAACTATTATATCTAATATATTCTTCGATGCAATCAAAATCTAATATTACTCCATAATACAATCCATTTAAATTTATTTTATTTTTGATTTTTTCTATATGAATAAAATATTCGTTTTCATTGAGGAAATTAATTTTAAATATTAAGTGTGTGTCAATGTTGTTTAGATTTTAATTAAGCGTTTGTTGAAATATTGCATTATTTTAATAATTGAGTTTAGAGATATATTTTTGTTTTTCTTATTTAATTGTTGATATAAATAACATTAAATTTATATTTATTTTTAAATTAATATTTTTGCATACAAAAATACAGTTTCAATAAAAAAAAAATTATATATACATATATATGCATACGAGGATATTGAAATTTTTTGTTTCTATAGAAAAGGAAATATTCACTTCAAGTAATTTATTGATATTATTCATTGACTTGAGAAGAGCTCCTAATTATTTTATTTAATGTTAAATATTCTACTTCTTCTTTTCCCTCGCTCCTATCCCAACTATTTGGGATCGGCCACCTGTATCTTGAACCTCCACTTGGCATGATCTCCCACATCATCTACGCACACACAAGCAGTCCTCGTATCACACCCAGTTGCATCCAACCACCTCTTCTTCTGTCTTCCTTATCCTCTTCTTCCTTCAACGTTCATTTCCATAACCGTTTTTACAGATTCCGATTTTTCTCTCCTCATATTATGACCAATCTATTTAAGTTTATTCTCTCTCATCTTATACACGGTCGACGATACTCCTGTTTCCTCATACATATTCAATTCTAGAATAAGAATTCTATTTTCTCTCGTCATTCCACTCATCCATCTAACCATTTAATATTTAATATTATAATAGAAACCAAAGTTTTTGAATAATAAATAAAATCTTATATTATAACAACCTTATTATGACGTATTAATATAATTTGAGGTGAAAATTAGATACATAATAGGATATAAGAAATAACACTGGCTACTTATTTTAAACGTAAAATTATTGAGTTTCATCAGTTATCGAAACAAATAATAATATTTATTGAAGTTCTTGGCACCCCGGTTGAGAATATTTAACCTAGACAAAAGAAGCAATTTAAAATATATTGCATTTTATCTATTTGTATTTTGTATATAGCTAATATTATAATTTTAAAATTAAATAATAAAATACTATTATGTATTTAATTAGCATGTAAAGAAGAATATTCTGAATTTGTCAGAATAAAATTACGTCGATAATCAAACCACCATCTAAAGATAAAAAAAACAAGGGTTTACATTTAAAATAAAAATTGTAAAATATGTATTACACAGTATATTACATATATAAGAGATTTATATTTATTTTATGCCTGTAAAATAATTTTTTTTTTGGCATCTCAGCTATTTAGTTATAATTAATTTTACTTTGTTTCATTTTAAATTGATATAAATTCTTTAATAAATATAAATAATTAAATATTATATTTTAAAATGGTTATTCATTTTTCATTTTCACTAATTCACTATGTATAACTGTATAATTTATTTACTTGTATTATTTACAACATAATTACTACTTTAGCAAATGTAATATACTAAAATTATTATTATCCATTTTTAAATCTTAAAATGTATCGACTTCTAGAGTGTTTTAAGATACAGAATAATATTGACTATTTAGGGGAAAAAAGATAATGATAGTCTACGCTATTAATGTAATCACCATTTTATTATTATTTTTGAGTTGATAATTGTTTTATGTATTCACTAGAAAACAAATAATTATTGAATTATTTAAACATTATATTAAAATAGAATATGTTCGAATAATATATACAACTTGTTGTTAAATATGTTTGAATAATATATTTAATAATTTGTTGTTAATTTTCCTGTTATATTAATTTAAGTAAATAATAATCAATGAAAACTTGAATTATGCATTATATTAATTCTACCTAACCACTTAGGTAATAGTACCTAATGGTCCTAATGTACCTAATATACCTAATGGTGTTACGTTATGGTGAATAACGCTACATAATACTGGGTAAAGTACCGTCAAAATGTAAAATTGAATGTAAATCTTAATGAGTTTTGTACGTAATATTATTACACAAGCGTCGCGCGCTTATCGACATATACGCGCATATCCACAAGCAAAAGTGCGCGACACTCTCAGTCCACGACCGTAGGTTCATCGATAACTAACCACGGTAAAAAAACGTTTATACTATTTTTTTTTCATAAGTTTTATATAGCATTTAAAAATGGATTAAACTTCTGGTAGATCTCTACCAACGATTGATTTCGCTGGGTAAGATAGAGTGTCATTTGATTAGCACTCTTTAAATGTATAATTGGTTATGAGTAGGTATAAAAGAGCGGTTCTGGTTCCCCCGCAAATCCTCCCAAATCCTCCACCCCCTCGCCCACTACCTCAATTAACCCCAATTGACCCCAATTGACCCCAATTGATCTCAATTAACCCTAATTAACCCCAATTAACCCTAATTAACCTTAAATTAACCCCAATTAACCTCAAATTAACCTTTTGATAATTGATCAATTTCCACCAAATTAACCTTAGTTAACTCTAATTAACCTCAATTAACTTCAATTAACCTTTGATAATTGATCAATTTCCATCTAACTTCCTCGGTGAACCCTAATTATCGTCAATTAACTCCAATTAACCTCAATTAATTTTTGATAATTGATCAATTATCACCTAATTAACTCTGCTCATCATCGTTCCACACGCGTTCACCGTCAGTTACTCAAATGACTCCTACCCCTCTTTCACCGGTGTAATTGAACGATTCGCCGACACGCCGGGATAATCTGCCGTGTAATCGCGTGATTAAACCCTTTTTTTTCATCGTACACACACACATACACACACGCGCGCGCGCTGCAATCGTCTCTTGGACATCGCGATGGACACAGTACGACGACGCGTGGACGGCGCTTCGATGTCGGCTCCCCCCAACCCCGCTGCTCACCGTAAAAACATTTTGACACCCGCCCGCCCGCCACGAACCGTCTCTCTCGTTCATCCGTCAGCCCGATACACCCGAACGTCCTGCGACCACCCGCCGACCAGAGATATCACCGCCCGTGCCGAGACCCCGCCGCCGCGTTTAAAAACCTAAACGTCCTCCCGTCCCTTTCCTCACGCACGAGTCCTCCCCCCCGCCACGCCTTCAACGTCGACACGTCCCACCCCGCCGCATCCGCCCGCGAAATCTTAAGATAATATTAATAACTCGGTACGCGTGATAATAATTAGTACGAAAAGTTTCCGCTTTATTCTGTACCATATAATTTAAATTTACGAAATGTAGTAAAGATTTTTCGTATATTGTTTTAGTTTACGTTCACCATTCAAGACTTTTAGTTGTTATATTCATAATAATTTTTCTTATTGTCACATTACATGTTTAATTTCTCTCTGGTTTTTAAAATTATGGCTGGAAATATTGAAGACAATGCCGCTATTTATAATAAACAATCGTATAAATATTACATACGTCAGCCCAGCGAATTAATCGACTGTTCTGTATTTACCATCAACTTTACGGATCGTAAGACAATTACCATTGGACTGGATCCCGCTAACATGTTCAACGTTATGGTTCGTATAACGACTTCTACACGATTCATATGCATATCAATAGACCTTTTACACCGTATTTACTCGATGATGGGGTATATTCTTTCAATTATATCGGATGTACCTGTGAAAACCAAGGAGAGAATTCTCCTCAAAGACGAGACTACTAATTTGATAAAAGTGGCATATCGCGGAGAGAATATGCTCTTAATAAAATCACACCGGGAGAACGATGAACATCGTGTACAATTTAATCGCGAAAATTTGCTAATCATTCAAGGTCTCGAGGGATGTATTAACGAAATTATCACACGAAAAACAACAATCGTACGACCTGTGGTACTGGAACAATTTGATCGAATCGCCACGTATTTAAAATCTGATTTTTATCGAGATAAAACATCAAATTTACAAGAAATTACTACGGGCTTGAATGGTATTCATGAAGATTTGATTACTACCAACGTTCCTGTGAATATCACAGAACCTAATTTCATAAATCAAATTATATTATTTGCTCGTGAACAACTCGCACAGTGTTGGTTAATGAAATTGCAAAGCGATCCGTTATTAGAAGTAATTATTCTCATATTAAATATATCTATACTCAACATTTTTACTTATATTATTTCTTTACTATAATAGTGTACAGACGAAAATGATGGACCTATTTATTTCAATTACAGACACTATTAATGAAAAATCACACATTGATGTACGCATACATAGTATTGGCTGTGTAAGGAGAGAAAAGGAGATTGTATACAATAATATTATATTAAAAATAAAACAATAAAATCAAATTTTTACATTGAAAAAACACTTGCTTTATTTTATTTTATTTTTTCTATTTACATTAATAAAATGTATTTATAATAAGTATATAGTTATATTATTTAACGAAATAAGAAAGAAATATATATTACATTTTTCTAACTTCCCCCGTGAAGGGGTTGTATTGAATAATTCGATTTTGAATGATCAAACAGTATGCGGCTACATCTGCAGGAAAGTTATTTTCAGCCTCAAATTCAATTCTAAGATCGACGGTAGATGTTTTAACGTCATCATTTTGCCGTGAACAGTCTATACATATAAATGGGCCCAACTCTTTATATTTTTCTCTGGTGAGATAAGGCTGAGCGTTTGAACGTTCATAATAGTATTTTTGAAAATCTACATAGTTTTGATAAAACATTGTAAACAAATTTTTATCAAAGCTTTCGTTAAAATTCTCATATGGGTATTCGACAGAATTCATATACGCTTTAACGTTTGTTAGCGAACACGTGTCGTAATTAGCACTGTATCCTTCCGACGTTGTACCGGTCTGCTTTGTATAGAAGGTTTATAGTTGCTAAAAAATAATTAATAGTAATATAAATCTTATATAATGGTAATCAAATATTAATACTGAACAACAGTAGTATTTAACAAGAAGATTTGGTGAATAAAAATCAAATAAATAAATATTTTATTATATATCTAACATAACAATAAAATAAATAAATATGAGTATTAAAATACTTTAAAATACAAATTAATACAATATACAGGTAAAAAATATAAATCCAACACTATTCTATAGACTGAATATAATACAGGTACAATTAATTAAAGAAAATATGTTTTTTTAAATCCAACTTGTTTTACTTTATTATTTTTTCTATTCTTAAAATTAAAATCTATTATACACGTTGTTTGTATATAAGGATATAGTTGTTAAAATAATTAGTATTTATATAAGTTTTTATATAATGATTACAAACAATGGTATTCAAATATTAATCCTGAACGACAGTAATATTTTACATGATGTGTTATACAAAAATCGATAGAATAAATATTATTATGTATTTAACATAAAAATAAAATAAAATATGAGTATTTAATTATTTTCGGATGAGACAGACGGTTGTACGATGTACGAGTTTGTAGCACTTGTGACGGTTGATAACGGTGGCAGGAATACCGTTGAATGGGAGTAAAATAAAATAGTAACAAAAACGGTACGCGTTACTAGCTACTATATATTTTTATACAACTAAAAAAAATGTAAGAAAAGAAAACACTTGAATTCCCGACAACGCCAAATGTTCGCGTTAATACGGCTACGAACGTACTAGCCGAATATATCGGTTCGACATATTCAGATTGTTGTCGTTCGTAAGTCATCGTATTTTTAATTAACCGAATACCCCTATTTATAATATCCAAATACGATTTGCGTGTAATCCATAGCCGCTGCTTAATTACCTAATCGCAAAATCGTAGCATTATAAATAGGAGTACTTCGCTATCTATTACGTCGACGTACCGGCGGCGAAAACACTTTGCGATCGCGCGTAATGTATTTACGGCGTTAAAGTATTTTCGTCAGCATATCGTGCGGAAAGGGATGGACAGTTGATGATTATCGGTTCGGTGGTGGAAACGATTCGTTTACACATACACGAGCCGTGTCACACTCCGGGCGAAATTTTACGCGTACGACGTTGAACGGGTGGTGAAAATTCGTGCTAAAGGGATTAGAAGACATGTGATTAAAAATCACATAACGTTCGACGATCACAAACAGTGTTTATTTGCTGAAGATAGCGATTCAGATGACATCGAAAGCGTTGATAATGAGGTGATGAAGAAAACACATGCAGTACTCTGTGCTGCAGAAGTTATAAAAAATATACATAGGATCGCAGCCATCGATCCTGTTATTAATATCACAACCCCATCTCTACATCAACACCCAGTCTATATTTCGTATACACCGTAGTTGTACTTTAAAATACATATGAATACAATATACAGACAAAAAAATAAAAAAAATAAATCTTACACTATTCTATAGACTAAATATAATATAAGTACAATTAATTTTTAAAAAAATTTACAGAGTTTTATAATGACCGTGCGCATAGGTATGAACACGATCATCGAGAATAACGCGTTTATCATCCAATCTGTTCAAAGTCATCTTCAGCGTTTTTATAGTTTTCACCTGATGATTGAATGATCGGATTGAAACGTTTTCTCTCTACGGTGTATACGGAATATAGACTGGGTGTTGATGTAGAGATGGGGTTGTGATATTAATAACAGGATCGATGGCTGCGATCCTATGTATATTTTTTATAACTTCTGCAGCACAGAGTACTGCATGTGTATTCTTCATCACCTCATTATCAACGCTTTCGATGTCATCTGAATCGCTATCTTGACACGGCTCGTGTATGTGTAAACGAATCGTTTACACCACCGAGCCGATATTTATCAACTGTCCATCCCTTTCCGCAAGTAACGCTGAACGAAAATACTTTACCGCCGTAAATACATTACGTGCGATCATAAGGTATTTTCGCCACCGGTACGCCGACGTAACAGATAGCGAAATATTCCTATTTATAATAATACGATTTCGCGATATGGTAATTAAGCATCAGCTATTGATTACCCGCAAATCGTATTTGGGTATTATAAATAGGAATATTATATTAATTGAAAATACGATTTCCTACGAACGACGACGATTTGGATATGTCGAACTGATATACTCGTCCAGTACGTTCGTAGCCGTATTAACGAGCACATTTGACATTGTCGGGAAGTCAAGTGTTTTCTGTTTTTACATTTTTTTTGTTTTAGTTGTATAAAAATATATAGTAATTTGTAACGCGTACCCTTCTTGTCACTGTTTATTTTATATAACTATTCAACGGTATTTCCGCCATCCTTACAACCCGTAACAAAACTAAACAGTTGAAATTTATACTGAGTTATAAATTCAATCAAGATCATTTAGAAATGTTATTTGGTGCAATTCGAGCTAAAGGCGGGTTTAACAATAATCCAACTGTGGCACAGTTTGAGGCAGCATACAAATCCATCATCATAAATGCTGAATTAAAATGTCCGACTAGTGCTAATGCAATGGCATTAGATAGCACAAGCATTCTCCGAATACCAAGTTTAAAGAAAACAATATATAACAAGGACTCTGAATTATTAGATTTGTTGTGCATTTCAGGCACTGATATAATTGAACCAGATAATATATTGGCAGTTTACCAACAAAGTACATTTCTAAATGACATTGTAGCTTACATTTCAGGGTTTGTGGTTCATAAAATTAAAAAATCTATTTTATGTGAACTTTGTGTAGAAGCGTTAGAATCAGAAGAAAATATTTCAATGCTTATTTTAAGAAAAAATAGAGGTGGTTTAATTAAACCTAGTTTTGATGTCATTGAAATATGTAAAATAGCAGAACGTGTAATAAGAGAATATAAAAATATAGATAAATCTAATGTAGTACAAAAAATAACAATAGAATGTATGAAAAGAATCAATATATCCAAATACTTTTATTCATTATCAAGTCATTTGCTGGAACAAGAACCATTCAATAATCATCTAATACAACTTATTAAAATAATCTTAAATATATACATCACAGTCAGACTACATCATATAAATTCTTCAACAAACGCCATTAATGAAAAAATAAGAACATTTTATACAAAGTTAATACATTTTAGACATCAATAAGCATTATAAAAAATGTCTAATTGTTTTATAACATAAAAGTATTTAAATTGTAATATATTGACTATTAAATTGTAAATATTTATTTTAGACATCAATAAGCATTATAAAAATTTATAATTTTTTTATAACATAAAAGTATTCAAATTGTAATATATTGACTATTAAATTGTAAATATTTATGTAATTTTTAGTTTTATATTTTATTATCATGATATATTCTATATCATGTTTGTTAGTAAAAACTTAAAAAATAAATATTAAAATTTATTCATCCATGAAAAAAACCTCTTATAGCTCTTTCTCTTTCGCACATATCTTTGCCCCTTACTTCTCTCTCTAATCGCGGTCTATATATTATATGTCTATGATCATAACCCATTGGTTTACTTAAGAGTAAAGCACTATACATAAAAAAATATATGTTAAACAACATAATGTTTACTAAATAAAATTAAAAACAGTTAAATACTAGAGACATTTTAAATAATTTATTATTTAAAACATGAATAAAAAATGCAAACAAATAAGCTAATGCAACAATGTTCATAGAATAAACGTTTGACCAGCAGAAATTGTTGGTAATCAATAATAATAATACAATTCCACTTGTAGGAGACATATCATTAATAAATAAATAAACAAATAAACAAAAACACAAAAAAAACAAATAAACATATTTCAAAAATTAAACAGTTCATTAATCAGCCGAAATTGTTGGTAATAAATAAAAATAATAAAATTTCGCTTGTAGGTGACATATCATTTTCATATTAATCTATAAGCAAAAATAATACACTTGATTAATAAAATATAGTTAAAAATGAAATTATTTAATTTATTATATATTTATTATACTATAATTATAGACTTGTATATTGTAAGTTTCTTTGATAAGAATAGTTTGGATTTTATGAGGGGTTTTTATAGGTGTAACTCCAGAGTTGACTGATTTATGTTTAAATTTTAAAAATTAATAAAATTTAAATACAATTTTTTAGATGTATGCTAAACGTTAAACGTTTATTTTATGTAATAACCAGATAATCATATAAGTACTAGAGGTACTTCGTTTGCTGATAATATGATTTTATTATTGAACATGGCAGAAAGGCAGTAGAAATTATGCTATGTGAACGTTACATGTATTGACTTGCTTTCATTTATTTTTATTTTTCAACGATTTGCCCATAAGTTAATCATATTTAAGTGATTTTGTGTCCCCTGGCTAGCAGTTTGTAGATCGTCATGAGACGCTGATATCAATGTGGAATGTATATATATATGTGCATAAGAAAATGTTGACGATCTTTGGGATGTCTTGAGTGAATACAGAATATAAGAAGGGAGCGATATCGCTTTCTTGTTGGACATCAACTTTAAATGTTTAGCATGTTGAATAATAACTGTTTTTGAGACGTACATTAAATAAACAGTCTGTTATATAAGATTTTATTAATAAGAAATAGTGACCTTACAGAAAGAATAATGACTTTTTTAATGTTTGAAAATGTCGTACTAGCCGAGATACAATATTTAACAATATTTAGAATAAAAAACCAAAAATCGTTTATCAAAATTTCCTTTAAGCATATAAAGTTTGAATTTTAAAAAACCACTGAAAATATGAGAAAATAAACTGTAACTATTTGTAGGGAACAATTGATATTAAACCAATATAAATTATAATTTTGTATATTTCATAATAAAAACATTAGTGAAATATCGTATGATTATAATTATTTGTAATAGAAAAATTCAAATTCGATAAACAACATAAATAAAAACATATATATATAAATATATATAAATATTCATACCAAGTTTAATTTACACAGGAAAACTTTTATGTGTGAGAGCGGGAATAATTGGAGGCAGTCGATCGTCGTGGTTTAAAAACGCCTTTCTTTGATGACAATCGTTGATAATGGTCATCAAATTTCATGGCTATATCTCCAAAGTTGAAAACATATTTAGAGTTCTTAGGTTTTACATCCTAAGAAACAGGCACAGATTATAATGATAAAATAACTCTATGTGAACTGATCATAAAATGAATTTACCTTCAATTCAATATGTAAATGTCCAAACAACTATTCGATTTCTGATTTTATCGATGACTTTAAATTAGGTTTTTTACATATTTCGTGTAAGCCATATAACAGCGACGTTATAATAGGATTTCTGGGTGTAAAAATCTACCACAAGAGCAATAAACACAAATCGTTTTAAAAAATTAATAACGGAGACATAAAAAAGTTTACATACTGTGCTCGTACTACACGAATAGAGTATTCTGATAACGAATGACACCGTAAATTGTAATTCTTGATGACCTTTTTTAATCGATTCTTCCAATAACGTTTTTAAATTCAGTTCATCTAAAGAAATCGGTCTGTTCTTGGCAAATGTCATTTTACCCAACCAGTGACCAAAATTGTATAACGACGATTTGTCAGATGGGCGTGCTGTTTTTTGGAACATTTCTAATAAAGCCTAAACAAAATGTAAATATTAGTAAATTTTGTGATTAGATTTATTTTGTATTTTTTTCACATACTCTAGTAATCTTATATGTATCTGAAACAACCAAAGAATTCAGGTATTCGCTATTCGAATACTCCAGAAAGTTTAAATATAAGGTGTGCGAATTATTTTGCATACTAACTCGTTTCGTTAGTAAATATAGTGATAACCACGGTAAACATTTCTCGGAAATAATGCGTCGAATTTCTTGACTCTAAAATTCATAAAATGACAACAATGTTTTAAACGTTTAAACTTGAAAATTTAAGAATATTTTTTACTGAAACAAAATGAAAAACCATAATTTGTAAAAAAAAATACATGTTTACCTTAGATTGAAAATTTTCAGCACTTAAATTTTTGAAGATAAAAGCTATCCTATTTTGGACATCAACAGTGGGTTTGATAATGGTTTCATCGTTCTCAAATAATGTAGAGAAATCAGTATCTCCCGAAGACTGTGTCGGTTGTTGCGATTTCTCGTCATATTCTTCACACTACACAAATAATACAGTACACAAATATAGAGTTAAATACTTGATTACTCTAAAAGTTGATAGTCCGTTAAAAAAAACATATATATTTTGTAAAAAAAAAAAAAATGTTTACCTCATTTTGATAATTGTTTGGGTCAAAGATGTAAGTTATCCTATATACAACATCAACACCGGGTTTGATATATGTTTTACCCAGCTCAATAGCCGCTCGAAGTGAATAAAAATTAGTTATATCGATATCTTCAACTTTAGGCTAAAAATACATAAATATAAAATAGAATAGAATGAATATCATTGTTTAAGTTATGTGATGTCTTACTAACCGTGGATGGCGATGCGGCATTAGTGTCAATTAATTCGTAAATTGGTAATGTAGTTGTGGTTGCGGAAGAGGTGGTAGTCTGGGGAATGTGGGAGTGTGCAGACACCACTGGATTCAGTGGTGCTACCATTTCATTCGCCTCAGCGAAATCAGTATCTCGCGAAGACTGCGTTGGTTCTTGCGAGTTCATGCCATACTCTACATACTATACAAAATAATACAGTATAAATAGCTAAAGTAAAATACTTGATTACTCTAAAAGTTAATAGTTCAATAAACGAATTATTCGAAAAGTATTTTTTATTAAAAATGTACCTGTATGAGATGACGTGGTAATTGTTTGGAATGTGGAATTTTTGAAATGTCAGAACAATATTGGTATAAATGTTTCAGGCGGCATTTAAATCGGTTCAAGGCGGTTACTCCGAAAGTATACATTTTATGACCGGGAGCAGCCTTTAGTGCATTTAAAATGATGCTGAGCACATTATCAGCCAATCCTGGATAGCTTCTAAAACAAACAAAAAACTTATCAATTGTAGTTCAAATCGTATAAAATATAAACAGTGTTGTTCGTATTTTGAAAAACTATATACTTTTAATACTTACGAAAGGAGGTCGTACTCAATAATGCCGCCGAAAAGATGACCAATTGTTGAAAGTTTTTTCTCCGGATATCCCTTGATGAACAAATGTTGTTCATACACAATTTCTAACACGCAACTTAGAATTTTCTAAAATAACAAAAAAAAAAAAAAAAATAAAAAATTTTCTAAATTACAAGTTGTACACTGTGTAGAAAATTAGCTAGCCAAATATATACTAGGTCCATATACGATATTTAAATAAATAAGGAAATAAATATCAAATTAGTGTCAAAGATAAATAGTTAATAGTTTGTGGATGACATTCATATTATGCATTTGTAAATTAATAATATTGTTAACTAACAATTCCCTTAGAGTAGACAATTGAGTAAATATTGCGTGGTACGTTTAAATAGTTCTAGAACACTCTATACCAATAGTTTCCAACAGAGGCTCCACGGACCAATAATTTATATACTATTAAATATATAATAATATTGCTAATTAGGAACCACTGCTGTATACTACCTTCATCTAAGCATGCACACTTGAACCGACATCCACAGCACCCGTCGATCCGTTAAGTTTTAGATATGAATTATACATAAAAAAAACTGTAAAATTACCCTTTCACGTTCAACTGGAGAGTTTTGAAATTTTTTGAAAATCTCCAACGCTTCTTCAACTGGTATAAATGAATGTGGTCCTATACCATAAATGCGTTTTAGGTATATTTCCGCTTCATTCATATCTTTTGTTGCTGGTATCTAGATATGTAAAATTCAATCTTGAGTAACAATTAAATATATATATATATATATTATATATATATATATATATATATATATATATATATATATATATATATATATATATATATATATGTTAATCTATTATATTTTATTTATTTGTTTTTTTCCTTATTTGTTTTTTTCATAAAATCAGCAATATACCCACCCACTGGTAAGCCGTTAGGCAATATTTCGAGGGGAGTATCGCCATCGTTAATTGATTGAAATGAAACAAATAACAATGTTTCTATATAATTGTATTTACATTTTATAAAAACGAGTCCCTTATGCCCTATTCCTCTCACCCCTTAAAACTTGACAGCGACAACATGGATATTTTCGAAAATCACAATATTATCGTATTATATCGTAACAAATTTCAAAGTTCGTGGGTTTAGAGAAAATTTTCAACATTTCCTTTTCTAAAAATTCACTTTTAATAACAATTACATATCATAAAGTTTGTGACAAACAACAGGTGGGATATCATTTAATGTAATCCACCGAGATCCTCTCTGTACCGACGGACACTCAAAACAGGTCCTGAGCGTCCCTATAGTGGTTTAAGCTAGTTTGTACTAACCTCATCGTCCGCCGGTTTCGGTCCGGATTGAAGCTCAGCTTCAAGCTTCCGGATACGTCTCTTCACATCTACTCGTGGGATCTGGCCGGTCTTATCGTTGTTTTTCCCAGTAGCAATTAGAACAACGGGGGCCTGGTTGACTACCCCCGTGTCCTCGCGGTTGCAGGATGACGACCGTAGTGGGCCCGCTACGTTGGACCCGGGTTTTATCCCGGATCCACCCACTACTGCCGACCCCTGGGGTTCCGATGACCCTGGGGTGGTAACAATACTTCTGTAATTTACTTTCATATTGAGTTTTAAGGAGTGCCTCTTTCCGCGTTTTATACCTAACCGCCAGGTTGGCAGGGATTTGCTAACTGCTAGCAGGCTCCCTCCAGCCTTACCGACCCCAACTAATTAAAGTAAGGGCCGGCTCAGAACTCTTAGTCATGACGTTCTCCGCTTAGTCCTTACCAACATGGGAGACCCTGCTGGTGGAATAAACCACCGTTGGCATAGCACTAAGCGTCATCGAACGACCGATCAAGCCCCCTCACCACGGCAAGGTGAGTTCCAAGAGGGGGAGTCTTTTTTTTTATCGGCAATGCAACTACTACCCTAAAAACCTGTCAAACAATCCTCAGAACATTGAGTTGCCATTATTTATTAAAGAACAAAAAATAAACAATTATTTACTAAGGTGGGTGACCCAGACACGCTAACGATTACAAATTAATATATACATTTGGCGCATAGACTAGTGCTAGAAGAGGACCGCAAAACAGTGACTCCCGCTCCTTCCCTTACAAACAAAAACTGCTAAACGCCTACGAGAGGGCCCTAATCGTCCTACCTCTTCTATAGCGTTGCGATTTAACTATTCTCTGTAGAGACTTTCCCTCGCGCTCAGCTTCCTTTTTTGCACCTATCACAGTCGGGGCCACCGCTTCCAACTTGCAACATGTGGACGATGAAATCTCGCGGCCGGTATCAAGCTAAAACGCGCATACGGTCGTCTCTAGTACACACGAATGCCACGCAGAAAACGATCGTGTGAAACGCGTCGTCATCCTCTTCGCTGTTAGTTTCGGCCAGTGTGCAGTTAGAATTAATGTTCAAAAAATATTTTTAAAAAAAATGATCAAAAAAGTTACATGAAACATCATCTCACCATGCGACCGCCTCACCCACCGGTCGAGGAGCATGAGGGGTATCAGCGTTCGGATCCACTCCCAGCCGTTTCCGACAGGAGTGTCCCATCTTGCAACCCTCCGTGCCCACTCGTCCGTCGTCGCGGGCCTCGGGTTGCTCCACGTCGCCGGAGTTCCTGAAGGTCGTTCGTTCGCTTCCGGTGGTATCACCCTCCTCGTGTCGTACGCATACGTGTGTTCGACCACTAAAAGGTTGATCGGAGGCGTCTGCGTAACGACCTATACCGCGTCGTAGGAGATTGTGTGGAACTCACAGGTGTGCTCCTGATGGCCGCTCGACATTAGACCCTCGCCAACTACTCCAACGTTCGGCATGTATCCGGACAAAGCAGATATCACCCGCTTGGCTTTCTCCGAGACGGCACGCAAGTACGTACCGCACATCGTCCCCATGTTCTTTAGGATCACTCCTAGGTATTTAGGGGACGCTCCTAACGGTAAGGTCTGACACTCGCATCGTAACTACCGGCCCGTAACGGCTCGTGAACAAGCCACGGCCCGAGCACCCATATGTACTCCGTCATCGTTACGAGCACTGCGTTTGTGCAGTGCTGCACCGCTTCCACTGTGTGCCTTTCCGCCAAGATCAACGTATTGTCCACGTAGCGGAAAGTTCCCCTGGGCAAGGGAAGACGGAACACGGCATCGTACTCGACGTTTCAGAGGAGAGGACCGAGCAGGTTATTTCCATTGTGATCGGCTCTCCCCGGTCGTCATAGCACAAATGCAGTACCCTACCGCCCAGGTATGACTTGAATCTACAGAGTTGACGCGTTACGGATGTCCTAACTCACGACCACCGCCACCCGACGGGCGTTTCGCGCGTCGATGAAACGCGTTGTCGACCGACCGTCCTTTACGGAAACCGTATTGCCTTTCCGGCAATACGATACTCGTTTCGGACATATGGCATACAACGGTCGGTACGAAGATAAAACCCCCTCGGGCTTTCTCGGTCAGTTGAGAAGCGATAGGTGAATCCGCATTCAATGCCCGGGAAGGATTCCGCTCCTCAGGCACGTGTTGATTGTGCCTAACAGCATCGCCGGTCTATACGCATGAATGACACCCCAGATCTTACTCGGTATGCTATCCGGAACGGGAGCCCGGTTCCGCGACTTTGAGCGGTCGATTGCCGCCGAGACCTTAGCTAAGGAAAATTCCGGCTTAACCACGAGTCTCTCTCCGGGAGAGGACAACACAGGAACAAGACGTTGCTGATATCGCGTACAGGTTAGGTTAGGTTAGGTTAGGTTAGTGCCCCCTCCCCCTCGTGGAACTCACCTTGTCGTGGTGAGGGGGCTTGAACGGTCGTTCAATGAGGTTTAGTGCTATGCCAACGGTAGTGTATTCTACCAGCAGGGCCTCCCATGTTGGACAGGACTAAACCGAGAATGACCCGACTAAGAGTTCCACACACTCCGGGTCTGTCTTTAATTAGATGGGCCCGGAAGTACTAGAGCCGACCCTTACCTTAGCTGGTTGGGGTCGGCAGGTCGGAGGTAGCCTGCTAGCGCCAGCAAAGCCCTAGGTGAAGGTAACACCGAAATTAAATCCCCCTGGCGGCAGGGCTAAAACGCAGGGTAGAATTTCCCTTAAAAATCAACCATGAACTGTGAAAGAAGGAAACAACCTACCGCATCAGAGGAGTCGGAAACTCAGATGCCGGTGGCTGGGGGACGGCGCTCGCCCCAGAAGTCGAGATCACCGTCTAGTGCCAAAAGCGTAGTGGTGCTGACACAGGCCACTACCGCCAACATCGGTGTTGGTAACGCAACTGTGGGTGGGAATGAGAAGCAGGTTCCCACCGGTGACGAAGAGGTCACTTTGGATACTGCAAGGAACGTTGTCACGACTACGGAACCGACAAAGAGAGGGAAGTTGGCGCAGGCGCTGAGCGCTAGCTCCAAGCAACTGTCACAAGGGAAGGGAGAGCAATCTTCAACCAGCACCAAGGATAAGTCAGGTACGACGGCCCTTGGGAAGTTTGAGCAATACCTGGACCTGTCTTACAACACGCTACAGGAGCTGGAGGCTGAGATTACATCGAACACGAAACGTGAAATTAAAAGCACAGTTGAGCAGCTTGGACAATATTTTCGGCGGATGTTGTATTATTCCAAATCCGTCGGAAATATGGATAAACGAGTACCATCCATCAACGAGCCCTCGGACCTTCAAGACATAATGGCTTCCCAGTTTGACTCGAGGTCAAAGGCAATGGAAGATAGGACGGGGAGACTGGCCCAAGAACAGTCTGTGCTGCAGGAACAGCTAAGAATTCAGCAGCTGGAGTGGCAGCGGAATCAACAATCCTGGATGCAGGACCAGCAGGCCCAGCAGCAGGACTGGTGGAACAGCAAGGTGGTCGAGTTTAGGAAGTTGTTAACAGACCAGCAGAAGAGATCGACTGACACCAATGCATTAGATACGAACATAGATGGGGCACCTGCAAACATGAACAAGGCAGGGGGAGCACACTCTAACTTGAACTTTCCAAAGTTGGGGAATGCCTCGAACAAGAGCAAAAGCAGCCGTCGAGACGCGGCCCAGCGACTTCCCGCTCAAACTGCAAGCGAACAGGAGTTTGCTGGAAAGTCCAAAACCGAGGCTGCTTGGACCGAGGTGGTAGGTCGCAAACGTAATCCTGTGACTGCGGTGGAAGCCACTAGGCAGTCGCAAAAAAAGGTGATAAGGCTACCGCGCCCAAAGGCACCTGCAGTCCTCGTCAAGGTCGCCTCGGGCTCAAGCTATGAGGACACAGTCCGCTCGGTCAGGAGTTCTGGAATAGACCCTGACAGTATCGGTGCGAGTGTCACCGCAATGAGGAAAACTCGTGCCGGCGATCTCTTGATAGAATTCAAGAAGACGGGCAACCCCATTAACACCGCCGAGGCACTGAGAAATTCTTTGGTTGAGAAACTTGGCGACAAGGCCGGTCCTATAACAAAGCTAACTCCGACAGTCACGGTTGAGGTCGTTGATCTTGACATCGAGGCCAATAGGGATGACGTCCTCACGGCATTCAGGAGGGCAATTCCGGGAGCGGATAGCGACCTCCTCGCTGTGGCCAACCGCAGAGAAGTGGAAGTGACGGGACTGTGGAGCACTAGGTCAGGTCAACAAGTGGCAACCCTTAAGGTGCCGCGATCTGTGGCCGGAGTAGTGACCTGCATAACGGTCGGTTGGATCAAGTGTAGGGTGAGGCCTAGAACACCGGAGCCAAAGAACTGTTTTAGGTGCCACGGCTTCGGCCACACGTCATGGGAGTGCAGGGGTTCCGATCTGACCGACGCCTGTCGTAGATGCGGAAAGAGAGGCCACAAGGCTGCGGATTGCGCAGGGGTCGGACAGTGCGTCGCCTGCAAAAACGCTGGCCTTATCAGCAGGGCACACAACCCTGGCTCAGCGTTGTGTGGGGCCAGAAATATCGCGACGACAACAACGAAGGAGACAGATGAACGGCGATGACTCGCTGTTTACAAGTCAATCTCAATAATGATTGGAACGCCCAACAGCTGTTGGCGCAAACGGTGGCAGAGAGAGACATTGGACTTCTCATCCTCAGCGAGCACAACCGTCCACCCTCTACACATCCCAGCTGGGCGGCAAGCACCGATGGTCGGAGCTCGGTCGCGCTCACCCAAAGGGCAGGAGTCGTCGCAGAAGCCACTGGATCCGGGCCGGGTTTTGCTTGGCTACGATGGGGAGGAGTCAGGGTGTTCAGTTGCTATTAGACGCCTAACGGCCCCTCCGCGGCCGCAATACGCGAGTCCTTCGACCATTTCCTCGGCGGGCTTGAGGATGAAATCAGGCAGGGTGAAAGGCCGAACGAGACGCTCATCGTTGCTGGTGACTTCAATGCGAAATCCTCGTGTTGGGGATCCAGTGACGATGATCACAAAGGCGAGGCTCTCGAATCGATGGTGGCCAGCCTGGGATTGTGGACAAACAATGTGGGAAGTCGACCGACATTTCGGCGCGGCGCTTCGTCGTCCATCATCGACGTGACCTTCTCCGGTCCGGGACCTTATGTGGTTCGGGATTGGCGAGTACTCGATGATTACTCGGCGAGTGACCATATGTACCTGTCGTTCGTGCTCTCTGAGACACGAGAACACAGGCGGTCGCCCGAACCGCAGACAGAGTTTATGGGATGGTCGCTCCGCAAACTCGACCTGGCCGCGCTGGACACCAAACTGCGGGAGATGAGCCAAATACCCATAACCTACGACACGGCCGAGGAGTCGGCGAATAAACTGGGCGAGCTTCTCACCAACATATGCGATGCCAGTATGCCAAGAAGATTTCACGGAGGCTCTAGGCACAAACCTGTGCACTGGTGGAACGACGAAATCGCGGACTAAAGGCTAGCCTGCATTAGATCACGCAGGGCGTATCTCAGGATGACAAAGAGGAGAGGGCCGGCGGGCAGTCTTAGGGAGCGCGAAGCCTTCAGGGAGGCACGAAAGGCCCTCAGGGTGGCCATCAGGAAATCGCAGGAGCGTAGTTGGAAAGAACTATGTCAAGCTGTGGATAATGATCCGTGGGGAATACCCTATAGGATTGTTACCAAACGTCTAAGCAGACAACCCCCGGGTATTGCGGCCAGAGGACGGGAAATAGAAATAGCCGATGCACTTTTTCCAACCCGTCCTTCTATCTCGTGGGAAGAAGTCCCCATGGACACTAACGATCTACACCACGAAACACGAGACATGGAGACGGGAGACACCTCGACGTCCAGTTGTTCTCTGACCCTCGTGGAGCTTGACCGCGCCGCGACACGCCTTCCAAAAGGCAAGGCGTGCGGCCCAGACGGTGTACCAAATGAAGTGCTGACGATCATTGTTAAGAAGGCACCAAGCTTACTCTTTGGGACCCTAAGTCGCTGTATCAGCGAAGCGGTTTTCCCAAAAAGATGGAAACGCGCTAGGTTAGTGCTGCTCCACAAAGGCCAGGAGAAGCCTATTACCAATCCATCGAGCTTCCGACCGCTGTGTATGCTTGACACTGCCGGAAAACTCCTCGAAAGGATAGTGTTACAAAGGCTCAACGACCATCTCGACCGCACCGGGGGCCTTAGCCCAAACCAGTTTGGCTTCCGCAAGGGCAAGTCCACCGAGGATGCTATTAATAAAGTACTCGATCTGGCCAACTGGGCCGGCAAAGCAGCGACCCAGCACCAGGAGCTATGCACGCTAGTGACGCTGGACGTGAGAAACGCCTTTAATTCCGCCGCGTGGGACGTCATTGACACCTCTCTGAGAAGCCGCGGAGTACCTCGGTACCTCATCAGGATCCTGAGGTCGTACATGGAGGACCGCACCCTCACAGTCCGAACCTTGCATAGCCCAACAACAACAACCAGAAGCATTACAGGTGGAGTTCCACAGGGCTCGGTCCTAGAACCGACTCTGTGGAATGTATTCTATGACGACTTGCTTCGCGTCGAGGTTCCTGAGGGTGTGCAGCTTTTAGGCTTTGCGGACGACATTGCGGTGCTAGCGGTCGCTCGCACAGCACAAGGGCTTGAAGCGGTGGTGAATCCAACACTGGCCACCATCGATGATTGGATGGTACGCCACGGGCTAGAGCTGGCGCACTCTAAGACGGAGGCGATTATGCTCACTAAAAAGTGGGCGTTTTCAAATCCGGACTTTAGCATCGGCGGGCACAGCATCAAGATCAAAAGGGAAATTAGATATTTGGGCCTCACCCTGGACTCCCATCTTACCTTCACTAGCCACACGAAAAGGGTTTCCGGCCAAGCATCCGCAACGGCGATGGCACTAGGCCGACTGATGCCGAACATGAGCGGGCCGTCACAGACGAAGAGATCATTGCTAATGTCTGTGGTAAATAGCAAGATTCTCTATGCTGCACCTACGTGGGCTTGTAGAGCCACTAAATACAATACGAACACGGTCACTATCACCCGCCCACAACGGAAAGCAGCCCTGAGGGTCATCAGAGCATACCGCACGGTGTCCACAGAAGCGGCCTTGGTGTTAGCGAGTTCCCCACCCGGAGATCTCCTCGCATTGGAACGTGTAAAGATCAAAGAAAAAATGGAAGACTCAGAACGAGCAGTGTCGTCGAAATCTATCCGTAACACAGAGCGCGACCAAACAATTAATAAATGGCAAGCCAGATGGAGCAGCAGCGATAAGGCCTCTTGGACCCGGTCGATCCTCCCGAATTTGAGACGGTGGCTGAAGAGACCAGCCATGGATCTCTCCTTCCACCTGACACAGGCGCTGACAGGACACGGGTGCTTTAGGCATTATCTACATCGCATAGGCCGGTCAGCAAGCTCGAGTTGCTTGTATTGCCAGCACCCAGACGATACGGCCGAGCACACTTTTTTTGATTGCGCTCACTGGGGGCTCCAGAGGCATGGCGTAAACGTGTATTTGGGCGGCAGGGAAATACGTCCTTCGGATATAGAGTACCTGCTGTGCGGACCACAGCATACGCCAGTAAACGGTGAAGAGCAGGCCTCCCACGCAACAGCGACAGTTGCGGCCAAAGCTGCGGCCCACGCATTTCACCAAATGGTGAGGGATATCCTTTCCCGCAAGGAACAGGACGAAAGGGAGCGTGAATCGGAAGGAGTTGTACAGGGTGGATAATGCGGCGACATCGTAATTGGGTCTTCATGTAAGGGGAGGAGCAGTATGCATCGACCTGCTGCTCCTCCTTGATTTTTACTAAAAATGTATTTACTTTTGTAAGGGGTGGTGTGGCCGGGGATTGTCCGGTCACCCACCCCAGTGGAATATTGTTATATTTTTTAAAATAAATAAACGATGGCGACCCACTGCCCCAAGCACTACTGAACAGGTATTCAGGGCAGTGGGTGTATTGCCGGTTTTATATGAAAAAAAAAAAAAAAAAAAAAAAAAAAGGTCAGTGCCCGCCCCCCTCTTGGAACTCACCTTGTCGTGGTGAGGGGGCTTGAGCGGTCGTTCAATGAAGTTTAGTGCTATGCCAACGGTAGTGTATTCTACCAGCAGGGCCTCCCATGTTGGACAGGACTAAACCGAGAACGACCCGACTAAGAGTTCCACCAGGGGTGTCTACACCCCTGGCTTGCACCGACCTGGCTCTGGGCTTAGTTGACTGGGACCAGGAGGCCTGAGCATGCCTTTCGCTGACGAAAAACAGGCTCTCCTAACCCCCAACTCATCAAGGGGGTCACTTGGCACGGGGATAGTTACGTGTCCACGAGGACCCTGTGTGGCTTTGGCGCACCACACAGTATCCAGCCTTACCGCGTCATTCGGGGCTCTTACGCGGTGGACCTATTTTCCCTTGACGCTCGTGGGATCTCTATGGATAACAAAAACAAAAACAACAAGGACGGAAACAAAGACACGAAGGAAGACAATACGGAACTGGACCAAAGCAAAACGGAAATGACATCGGATACTGGAACGTCGGGTACTGCAGCGGCTGTAGCAGGCAACCCGGAAGGCCGCCTCAAGGAGAAGCTGTTCTACAGCTTTTCCCAACCGATGGCCTCGATGAGCTCCTTGGAGGCGAGGGAGGAGAACTCCTTTGCCCGCGTCAAGGAGCACATCCGGGCCGCTGCCGCGATCGTCGCGGAGAAAGGTGGAAAGGGTGTCCACAAGGGCATCCAGGAAGCCATCCGCGGCGTTGAGCGGGAGCTAGCAGTCCTTCGGGACTGCAAGGCCCGCATTAGGGTTGCCAGGGCTGAGGCGGAAGAGCCTGAAATGGACGACGAGGTCAGGCGGTATCCTCCTGGAGGTGGATGACGCCACGGGTGCAGACACGCTGGCGGACAATGTCAGGGCCGTCGTGGGGGTAGACGCTCGGGTCAACCGACCCGAACGCCGTACCCCGGTCCTGCTTCTCGACGTACCGGAATGGTGCGAAGAGGCGGACATCGAAAGCGGCTTGACCCGCATTGGCCTCGTCCGTCGGGACTTCGCGAAGGACGGCTCTCCGGCCGTCTTCTTGCGTAGAAACTCGGGCGGACGAGGCGGAATGGTCGCCCGGTTCGACACGACGTACTCGGCAGCCCTAAAGCTCGCCGAGGCCCGTTGTGTTGTAGTCGGGTGGACCAGGTGCCGGGTCAGGTTGCTGGAGAAGAGCCAGCCAACCTGTTTCCGGTGCCGAAAGCAGGGCCACATGGCGGCGGCCTGTAAGGCAGCGGCGGCGGCGAAGGTCGTCATTCCGGCACCAGAGGGGTCTTGCCCGGCCCCTCCAAAGGAGGAAGAGAAGATGGACGTAGCGGAGGACGGACGCCGGCCAGACTTCATACCTCCTAGATAAGGAAAAATGTGAGGGGAGGTGCGGCAGACATTGATCTTCCGCTCCTCCCTTGATATTAAAAATTTTGTTAAATTGTTGTAAGGGGTGGTGTGGCTGGGTATTGTCCGGTCACCCACCCCAGTGGAAAATTGTTGTTTGATTAAATAAACGATGGCGACCCACTGCCCTAAGTACTGCTTAACAGGTCTTCAGGGCAGTGGGTGTAAACGCCGATTTTTTTAAAAAAAAAAAAAAAAAAAAAAGGTTAGTGCCCGCAAAGCTGACCGCGTGATCTAGTCGCCCAAATGCTGGAATCTTCGGCTAAATGGGAAGCGGTTGCCCAGTTCGCGTCGACCGGGATGGGTCTGAAGGAGGAAGCGGTGCGGGAGAAACAGTGCCTGCAGGGGATAGCTCCATCGCGCGGTTGGAGGAGAAGAAAGGCGGCAGCAGGTCACTCTTAAACAGAATTTGTGAGGGGTGGAGCGGTAAGTGCTGTACTGTCGCTCCTCTCTGTACTTGCAAAATGTCTTTATTTATATTATTTGTAAGGGGTGGCGTTGTCGTGGATTGTCCGGTCAACACGAAAACGTTCGTGTTCAATCTCAACTAATTATACGCGCGCATCGATTAGGCCCCGTCCGTATTATTGCTTCGCAGCATAACTACAATGCGCGTGATAACGACAAATCGAAATTGGACAAATGCAAATAATATACGTATTATATTATAATATGACCGCAACCTCCTCTTTCCGATACAACTTATCGAAATAAATTATATGCTTTTTTCAAGTACCCGATTTGAGACGTACTTACGTCATATTGTGTTGCAGATTTATCATAATGCGCTATATTTGCGCAATCTAATATATCATAAAAGCACGTTCACGGGTTTGAAAGTCGATCTTATAAACACACAAACAGACAACAAACAATCTAGAGGGATTGTCGTGTAAACAATAATTACGCGTATAAACAAGGGAATGATCGACGTAATTAAACACATTACATATTACCTGCATTGCATCTGCCACCACTGTATCATTTAACGAATACAAAAAACTTTTAAACAAAATAGGAAAACAAGAAATGCAACAATGTAAATCAACGTATATAAGTGTATGAAGATTAGTATAAGAAATAAATGTTTATGAAAAAAATATGGATTCGGTTCGAGAAAAAAATGTGTGATTATGACGTTGCCAAGGCTGATTATTGAATGAAAGACAAATACGTCGTTTCGCGGGACTAGTGATTCGTTTACGTACGGAAACCATGGCGAGTTGTTTGGTCTTGTTCGCCTGTTGTCCGAACAAAACACACACACCTAACGACGGATGATGGGACAAACAGGGAAAGGGGGTTTCTTTCCATCAAACAATTGATTTTACGTATTTATATCATCGTATATATATATATAGCGAAAGTAAGATGAACGAAGAGGGGTCGGGGTTAAATCTTCCACGAAATTTAGAGTGATATATATTATATATACGTAATTTTGAATTACTTTACATGAAAGTATGATTCAAATTAAGAAACAAATATCAATGTTGTGTCCAAGATTGGCGCATATAAATTGTTCAAGAACACTCAATACCAGTAGTTTTCAACATAGGATCCGCGGACCTATGGTTAAGTATATAATAATATTTCTAATTAGGAACCACTGCTATATACATCCTTCATCTAAGCATACACAGTTGAATTGGCATCCACAACACTCGCCGGCCCGTTAAGTTTTAAATATGAATTATATATAGAAAAATTGTAAAATTACCCTTTCACGTTCAATTGGAGAGTTTTGAAATTTTTTGAAAATCTCCAACGCTTCGTCAACTGGTAAATATAAATGTGGTGCAATACCATAAACGAGTTTTAGGTAGATTTGCGCTTCATTCACTTCTTTTGTTGCTGGTATCTAGATATGTAAAATTCAATCTTGAGTAACAATTAAATATATATATATATATATTTATTTATATACATATGTGTGTGTGTATGAATAGTAAGACGGATGTTAAAACATTATCGTTTTCTGCATAATAAAATAGTTTCTTTCCAAATATTAACTGACAAATCGCAAGTACTTGCAGCTACTCGCGACGTCCTTATCGCGAATATCGTATCGATTGTTAAAGGATGGTTGTGATAAAGTTGAGACCTAGTATATGAATAAAACTAAAAGTTATACAAGTAGATACTGGACTTGGAAATTTCTTGTATTAGCGTATAATTATGAAAAACAAATAAATTTTAATTTAATTTTATAAGTACTTACAGTACGATTATATAATATATATTAGCCTTATTATATATGTACTATTATGTTATGTTTGTTTTTAAATTTGTTTAATTAGTTATTTATTATAAATTATTTATATATTTTTGAACGAACAATTAAATTATTCATGCATTAAAAAATAAAATTATAATATTTTCTGGGGGAGGTGGTGCAGTACCTTCTAGTGGTCTGGTCTGTGAGAAGTTTATATCAGAATTAACATTGCGAGTTAACAATGTCTAAACAAAACGAAACAGCACCGAACCGACTGCCAAATGTCTCACGACCTCCTAGCTATATCGGAAAAAACCACCCTTTTAAGGGCTACATCTTCGACAATCGTAATAATTACGAGACTCGAAAACCAAACAATAAATTAAAAATCAACAGTAATATAAAATTTAAATCAAACTCAAAACTAAAAATCAAAAAAAAAAAAATAAATACAAATGGCTTTTAGGACCAAATGGATAAAAAAAATCCGTAAGAAATATAAAGATCGTCCAGATAAATGTCGAGGGCCTCACAAAATTAAAAGCTGAAATACTAAGTAACATCTTTAAAGAGATCGACGTATTAACGATACAAGAGACTCACGTTCCTGAAGAAGAAACAAAAAGATTAGCAATATCAGGTTTCCAAATGATTAACTACATTGGACACAATAACCACGGTCTCGCTACATACATAGACCAACGCCTAAACCAACAAACCGTTCAACCTTTGGAAGGAAATGAATTCGCAATTGAGTACGCGTAGGTGATCTTACTATCTACAACGTTTATAAGCCACCATCATGTAACTGGAACAATGAACTCCTCCCGAGTTTTCAACAGCCAGGATATACATAGGCGATTTCAATTCCCATAGTTTAGAATGGGGATACTCAAATGAAGATGAAAACGGTGAAAAGTTAGTAAACTGGTCCCTCGTTGGTCATAAACCCCTAGTATATGACGCAGTGGCGCACCCAAGGGGGTGGACTCCGGGTCCGGACCCCCCCCTTGACCTGTGTAATAGTTTTGAATTTATTGATGAAAATCCAAATTCTAATACAACGTTCATATTTTTCTGTCAAAATTTCATAATGTAGTTTTTTAGACCCCCCCCCCTTGAAAAAATCCTGGGTGCGATACTGATATGACGCCAAGCAAGGAGGTACTTTCGAATCAGGTTGGTGGGGCACAACCACCTCCCCAGACTTGTGTTTCGTCACAAAAGAAGACCATGACCTGCCATTGAAAGTAAATCGCACAGTTTTAAACAAGTTTCCGAAAAGCCAACATCGACCAGTCATAGTAGAAGCAGGAGTAGTTTTGCCTAAGATGGAAAAACCAGAATTACCAAGATGGAACTTGCGAAAGGCAGACTGGCCCAAATATACAAAATACATAGAATAAAACGTAAATCGTATCAATCCAACTCCTGAGAACTACATAAGGTTTATTAAACTAATTAAAACCGCAGCCTCAAAAGCTATAACCAGAGGTCACGAACAAAATTACATTCCATGTTGGTCAAAGGAATGCGAGCTACTTTTTAAAGAATATGAACAATCTGGAAATGACATTACTGCATACAGACTGATGAATCTCCTAGAAGAAGAAAGACGCAAAAGATGACTAACAGCAATGCAAAAGCTCGACTTTACGTACTCAAGCAGTAGAAGCTGGGCTCTCCTGAGGAAGCTAGGAGGTGCTCAGTCAGTTAGGAAAGACAAAGGAGTCACAGCACACGACATTTTAAAGACTCTCTTTAAAACATCAAATATCAAACCTAACAAACAAGAAAAGTCGCAAGCAAAAACGTCTTACGCAAGAGAACTAAAACACTACGAACTTACAACACCATTCATGGATGAATTCACTGATTTGGAAACAAAGATGGCACTAGAAGCAATCAAGAGCGGTAAAGCAGCAGATATCAAAGGAGTTCTAACAGAATTTGTCAAATTCCTTGGACCAAAAGGTAGAAATTGGTTAACCAGATTGGCTACATTTGCAGCAAAAACTAGCAACATCCCAAACTTATGGCGAGCAGTGATAGGAAAAACCGAGCATGCTGTGACCAAGTGCTAGTGTTCACGACATACATTGAGAATAGCTACCAACGTAAGGATAAGTCTTGTGCTGTCTTTCTGGACTTACAAACGCGTACAAACAAGAGAATGATCGACGTAATTAAACACATTATATATTACCTGCTTGGCATCTGCTACCATACTGTATCATTTAACAAATACAAAAAACTTAAAAAAAAAATGAAAACTGGAACTGCAATTATGTAAATCAACGTATATAAGTGTATGAAGATTAATCTAAGAAATAAATGTTTATGAAAAAGGTATGAGTTCGATTCGAGAAAAAAATTTGTGATTATGACGTTGCCAAGGCTGGTTAATGAATGAGAGACAAATCCGTGGCTCCGCGAGGCTAGTGATTCGTTTATGTACGGAAACCATGGCGAGTTGTTTGGTCTTTTACGCCTGTTGTCCGAACGAAACACACACGCCTGACGACGGATGAAGAGACGA
Source organism: Schlechtendalia chinensis (assembly GCA_019022885.1). Taxonomy (NCBI): domain Eukaryota; kingdom Metazoa; phylum Arthropoda; class Insecta; order Hemiptera; family Aphididae; genus Schlechtendalia; species Schlechtendalia chinensis. Next base: position 22,119,954 of record CM032339.1, on the reverse strand, counting down.
ACGGGGAAAAGTGGATTCCATCAAACAACTGATTTTACCTATTTATATCAACGTGTATATATATATATATAGCGAAAGCATGGGTGAATGCAGAGGGGTTGGGGTTAAAACCTCCCCGAAAATTAGAATGATATTTAAAATATGTACGTAATTTTGAATTACTTCACAGGAATGTAAGACGACCAATGAACACTTTTTATTATTTACTTATTAACTATTAACGTTGGAAATTTGGAATTTATGAAAATATTTATTACTAGTTATTGAATATCACATGAATATTCACTTTATATATAATACGTTTAGTCCATAATGGACATCGTATTTAATTGTTGTTTAATTATTGCGATTTACGACATAATATACATGTGAATAATTTAATAATTATAACTTTAGCTATTGTGGATTTTACACATTTGAAATGTTTTGTTAAAATGATTTGTGGTTCGATTTTAACGATCTTTAAACCGAAAAATACAATTCACGTTCCAACGACTCTATATTATTTATCATTAAACTTGTATAGAGACGTTGATGTTACATGCGAAGAAGTTATTGTTTAAATGGCTAAATTACTTTGAAGAATAGATATTTTATAATAATAGTGATTAATGAATTTTTCAAATTTGGATAAATATTATTTACTCTTATTGATATTTTTTTTAAAACTCCACAAAATTAATTTCCTACGTTCGCCCTTGAACAAAATGGTAATACTTTTTTTATCTTTCTTCCATTAAAAGTGCTAAATATACAATACACTTAGGGTAGTCACGATAGTCAGGCGTGCACTACATACTGCGATAAAGAAACCTGTAACGGTTTCAGGAATATAAAAACCACAACATGGATTGTTGGAACATATTTCCGAAAATCACACAGATAATAAATGAATTTGTTGATGTCTACTTTGCATGTACTGGATAATTTCTTGAAAGGCTAATTTAATAATAAACTATTAGTAGTTTAAGTTTTTGGTTTTACATATTTTTCAACAGCTAAAAAATTGTGTAAAATCGATATTTCGTAAATTTATCCGACCTATGCGTAGCTTAACATCTGTTCTTTGATTTTTTTTCTGAATTATTTCTCATCAAAGTTATTCTAAGAGGCATACTGAAGGAAGTACGGATATATGTTTTCACAAAATTGAAATACTACTGACTTACGAACTGCTGTCGCCGAGTAACTGAGAACAATTCTACTTCCGGAGCGTTGAATACGTTTAACTTTTGGTGTGACGGTCCCTTAACTATTAACGCTGGAAATTTGGAATTTTCGAAAATATCTGTTATCCCTTATTGTATATTATACTGCAAATTATAATGCAAGTATCCATTAGTTTTAAAATATTCAAATCTGTGGAATCTGTGCAAATCTGTGCAAAGCCTTTCCTTTTTTATAATTTATTAATATGATTGTTTTTTTATTAGAAATAAATAGCTAATTACAAAAAGGTCATGGGGGGGGGGATGGAGGAGAAATAATACAGTAAAACCTCATTAATTAGGATCTCATTAGTCCGGATTTCGCTTAATCAGGACAGCTGTTTATACTACGTAAATTACGCTAGTTTAAGAGGTAAATTAAAATAAACATAATGGCGAGTTCTACAAATTTCCCTTAAATACGGATTATTGCGATTACATATTTATCAATAACAATCAACTTTGATTAACTCGTGGAAAAAACTTTTAATATATGAAGAGGTTGAACCAGATACGGCTGAATTAGAAACAGAGGATTTTCACATTTTCCACCAAGAAGAAGAAAATTCAGCTACACTGGAAGACATTGAGTTGTGGCTAGAAGCAGATGAATATGATCTAGGTTATCATATTAGAACAGAGGTGGAGAATGTTGAAAGTGTGACCGCTGCAGAAATCTCTGAAACGGATGAATATGATCAGGAAGAAGCAGACGATAATGTAAACCCTAAGCCAAAACTTGGTGAAATTAAAGATCATCTAAACATTGTCATTAAATACGTTGAAGATAACAACGATGAAAACATATCTGCGTATTAGGAGCATCTAAGGCATCTTCCCGAGTTAATCATTAAATCTCTGTGAAAGTAGGACAACCAAATATTAGCCGTTTTTTTAAACCAGTAAGCGTGTTAAGTGTGAATAATGAAGGTGTGCCTTAATACTATATTATATATGCATGTAATGATTATAATACAATTATGTACTATTTTTTATGTTTAATATTGTTAGATATATGTATTAGATTTAAACATGTATAGTAAAATATCCAATAAAATTTGTTTAAATTTATAATTTAGGATTCTTGTTTAATCCGGACTTTCATTAATTCGTACAAACTAGAACCCCAATTAGTCCGGATTAATGAGGTTCTACTGTAATTATAAAACAATAAGCTTATTCAATACATATTAGACAATGATAGGTAATTATCAAAAAAATGATAATTATTTTCCAGTTCTTTTAATACAATCTATGTCACCACGATCGTTTCTTGTTTCTTATGTATTCCATGTATTTTGTTCTTTAACTTCATATATTTTTTTACATACTTTTTGTGTTTTTGTCATTTATTGGAACCTGATAATGACTTACGGTCAAAACTAGTTTGTACTTTTATAAACATTTATTAAATACTCTAAGCATATTTTCTTAATACACTAATTTTATTATATGTATTACTATTTTATTTTAATAAGAGTATTATAAATTTTAAATTATTTTATTTTTTAATTTTATATTTATTTTTAATTTATATTATTTTACAATTAAAATAATTTCAATAATCACAACCGCTTAATGGGGACAAATTGACATAGTCCCGAACAAATGTATTCGTTTAAGGCAATTTAAATTCGTTTATCAGGGACAGACCATCGGTTATAAGGGACATAAATAAAAGCGTCTAATTAATTATTCTGACCTAAATTATCTACTTTCTTATTGAAACTGTAATTATCTAATTTTTATGGCTTTATTATATTTTATACACGTACGTATATGTACAATGTACAGAATTCTGATAATGTACATTGTATTTGATGTCAATCATTTCTTTATCTTTTAATATCACGATAAGAGTCAACTACAACATCGAAAAACTTTAGTTCACGGTTTTTCGTCTATGTGTATTAACGTATGTGTGTTTTTATTGATCCCAGTTTGTGTTAATACGTAACAATTATGTCTCGTAAAGATTTAACGTTGGTTGAAAAAATTTCTATACTTGATAAAATTAAGGCTCAACCTCATAATACTAGTCTTCGTAAGTTAGAGAAGTTAATAGGCACGTCTAAATCGGTACTAAGCCGATTGAAAAATAATGAAAAAGCTATTCGTGAACAATGGGAAAAATTAAACGACAACAAAAGTGCTCATGTAAATAGAAAAAGAAAGCGAGAAGGCAAAAATCCCGAAGTAGACAAAGCTATGAACGAATGGTTTTCTGTTGTTACAAAACGTGGTGTTCGTATTTCGGGCCCTATGTTACAGCAGAAAGCTGAATTTTTTGCTGAAAAAATTGGACATGGTAATTTTAAGGCCACAGAAGGTTGGATAAGTCGTTGGAAGGATCGGAATAATATTAAATTCAAGCGATTTCACGAAGAAAAATCAAGTGCTGATACAAACGGAGCTGATGAATGGTCTCTAGCTAAATTACCGGAAATTCTTAAAAAATTTTCTCCTCAGGACATTTGATAGATTTAAAAAATATCACACTTAAGCTTCTGCCTCCAAATACTACTTCTCTCATTCAACCACTCGATATGGGGATCGTTAAGAATTTAAAAACTCATTACCGTGGACTGCTGGTAACATACGTTTTGAAGGCTATTGAAGATAATTTAGTGACTCCATCTACATGTGCTATAGATATCAGTTCTAAAATAAACATTCAACAAGCAATACAATTTGTCGCTGACAGCTGGAGAAAAGTGTTGTCTGTTACGATTCAGCATTGTTTTGCAAAATGCGGTTTCAGACCACTGATTGATCTACCTATTCCTCCTTTTGTTTCTACTGAAAATGACGTAGCGCAATGCGTAGGAAATGGGGAATTATTTTTAAAAATTGATGATGGTGTGCAGTGCTTCAACGAAAATGATAATATTCTTGATGAAATTGCTGAAAGAAGTCTGAAAAATGAAGAATGTGATGACGATGACGACGTTCAACCCGCCAAAGTTACAACAAGAGAAGCAGAAAAGTGCATTGATCAGCTGAGACTATATTTCATGCAAAATGGAAACGAGAATGTCCCAACAACTTCGCTAGAAGTTTGTGCAGATTTTATCAATAAGCAAAGTTTTAATAAATTACAGCAAAGAAGAATGGACGATTTTCTGAAGCCTAACAAAATATGAATTAAGTATGTTAATCAATTAATTTATAATAAATATTGTGACGTAACGGAGTTATTTGGAGCATTATGAGCAATAGGTGCTTAATTGATGAGAGGGAGTAGTTGTTGACGGTGGTGGTCGTGTGGATACGATAAGTGCAGTGTGTTGGTCGTCGGCTGGCGAGAAGGAAGTTTTGTCGTGTCGTATGCGGTTTCCAATAATATAGTATTACTTTTTTTTTTCTCCATGTTGTTTCTTTTATTCATTATGGAGTAGTCCGCCAGGATCCACGGCCCGTGATCGGGTGTTGGAGGGCGATGGAGTACATGTGTGCATCCGCACACATGAGTAATATACATATATATATCCATATAAACTAATTTTAGCCTTGGCCGGCGACATTATTATTATTATTATTACTATTTATATTTGTTTTTTTATATATTATTACTTTATTTTGTTTTTTTTTTTGCATGCTACTCTTCGTATGATCAATGATTTAACATATTTTGTATTATATATATATATATATATATATATATAAATTACGTTTATTTTGATTTACGTGAACATTTTACTTTTTAACAAAATCCCGTGTACTCCGGTATTCAGGATGAATACCTCGGTCACGGGTTGGCGACCCTGTTGACAGTTTGTCAGAGTCAGCTATGTGAGGGACAAGTGGAGGAGAATCCCCGAACCTGAACCTCACAATATGTATAGTAAAATAATCATCTAATTAATTTACGATATAATAATACTAAACAATAAATATATGTAATGCACTACTGTTAATAATTATAATAATATGTAATTTTAAAATAAAGTATGAATTAAGTATGTATGTGTGTATTTTTTCAATAAATTTATTATGTATGTACATATATGCACTTTACTAGTTTCGATTTATTAGTTATTCGGTTAATCGGGACAGTCGGTTAATCGGGACATATAGGTTACCGCCTGATGTGTCCCAATTAAGCGGATTCGACTGTATATATATATATATATATATATATATATATTTATTTTACCGACGAATTATGCGTTACAACCATTTACACTCGTGTTAAGAAGCATCGTTTGTATATTTTTCTGTATGGCATTAACAAAAAAATTAACAGTTACAGACTTAGAGGTAATCTTCGTATATATATTCGTTTCACAATTTTACGTCTTTTTATTATTCGTTGTAACTTGATGATGACTTACGGTCGAAACTTGTTGTTATTTTCTTAAACACTTATCTACTACTCTAAGCATATTTTCTTTATATACTAATTTTATTATATTATTATTTTATTTTGACATTCCATGTCTTTCACTTTGGCCATCCCATTGCGAATTTACGAAATTTCCGTCATGCCCACCGACACGAAAAACCGTTACGAAGAAAAAATAATTGGCACCGCTGATTCTAGCCACTCGAGAAAATTTGCTGAAAATCATCATAGAATAAAATAAAATAAAATAAAAGAATACCTGCTGAGTGACACAAACATTCGTCACGGATGACGATTTTCAGCAAGTCTCTCGAGTGGCCAGAGTCAGTGGTGCCAATTATTTTTTCTTCGTAACGGTTTTTCGTGTCGCTGGACATGATGGAAATTTCGTAAATTCGCAAGAAGGTGGCCAGAGTGAAAGACATGGAATGTAAAAATGATGTTTAGGTATTTAATGAATCATTAAATAGCCTTTTTTTTTTGTTTTATTGAAACTATATATATATATATATATATATATATATAAATTACGTTTATTTTGATTTACGTGAACATTTTACTTTTTAACAAAATCCCGTGTACTCCGGTATTCAGGATGAATACCTCGGTCACGGGTTGGCGACCCTGTTGACAGTTTGTCAGAGTCAGCTATGTGAGGGACAAGTGGAGGAGAATCCCCGAACCTGAACCTCACAGAATGGCGACCCTGCCAGGATCCGTAAATGTTGTCTAAATGAATAAATGAATGAATGAGTGAATATTCGAAAGCATTGAGCCCCTGACACGGCATTGTGCCTATAAGCTCAGAATAGGTTTTGTATGAACGAATACTGTAGCCTCTGGCGTGACACTATGTTCCGTAAGCTCGTTAATTTTGAAAAAGGAAAAAGAAAATTAAGAAATGATCGCGGTGATCCATACATGCGAGTATATATATATATATATAGATATATGTTTACGTAATATGGTATTTGAAATTTTAATGACCCATTATATTATTTTATTTTGATAATAAACATTGAGTAGCAGTAATCAGTAAAATAAATATACGTACATTATGCAAGGAAATTATAGCGTTAATTAAGATTATTCATAATTCAATAATAATATGCGTGTGTATATGTATGCGTATGTGTGGGTATATGTGTATATATAGATGTATATATATGTATACGTGCGTGTATGTATATACGCGTATATGAATATTAAATGAAATAATATTGTGTGACCGGTCAATTTTTTCAAACGAAGGAGATACTGTTCTCAAACATATTTTAGTTGGTTGTGGAGCAGTTGTGTGATGATGTAGAGGGGAAGTATGAACGTCGTTGCTGTATATGCGTTGCACTTGATCAGAACGGTCGTCATTGGAATTTTGTCACCCTAATTGCACCTACTGTGGACATCAACGGCGCCAGCTCACCGTCAGCGGACCCGCGAATACCTACCCCTCGACCATAGCTTTATTTAGTTTTAAAATATTTTGTGAATGTGTGTGTGTAGACCTGTAGATAAAATAGTCGACCCGCATTTATTTTAATTAGTCGATGACATAATTAATTAAATAATTTCTTCGCCTTGATTGAGTTTTTTTGAATAGCGTTCCGATGTGTATTCCGGTCGACTACATTAACTGTGATTCAACGGCCATAGAATATTTATTTTGTAAATTTAGTATATTAACTTTCAAATAACTAATGAATAGTAATAGTAAATTAAGTTTATTGTATAACATCGTTACGGATGTATTCAATAAGACTTTTATATTATCTGAATAAATTGTGTTTAAAGCGTGGCGCATACATATCTCCCTGTTAGGCCCGTCTACACACACATGTTTTAATTAAGTCGAATTTGTAAATATTATCGAGGTTCGCGATAACTTTAGTAAATTGTTGATTTTCGTCTCTCTAACCTATGGTGTTAGAATGAATCATGAAATGATTTCGCGCATCTCACCAATTTCATAGGAATGTTGGGGGGTTATTCTCGTTGCTACGAGTTTTTGTTTTTCTTCTTGTTTATTCTTCAACATACGTTGTCACTTGTTATTTTAGCTGATTTCCTTACTCTATTAGTGCATGAAAAAAAAAAAAAAAAAAAAAAAATTCTTTGTTTGTCGGCCAGTTATATATATATATATATATATATGTTATTTTAGTCCATCCATAATTCCTTCTTCACCTTATCACGGGTGGTGGATATTTTATTGATATATCCGAGTATTTGATTTAATTTTCTGTAATTTTGTTGGTTATTGTCTTCGAATGGTTTCGATTGCTTGGCTCTAATCATTTATTTATTTTTCTTTCATTATATATATTTTTTTTTCACAATTTTCGCTTATCGCTCTGTATGGATAGTGCGGGTAAAAGAACGACTCGTCCCCCAGATTATTTGCGGATCGAACTGGAGAAATCAAATAAAAAGGATAGAAATACGTTAACCACTGCCACGTGTACTGCTAGTACGTCCAGTGCAACTACTTCTACACTATCTTCTATGATTGCTCCTACACCTGTGACTACGTCTGTTACTACGTCAGATCGGAGTAGTGTACCAGCTCGTTCGACAGACGATCAATTTACTTTGATCCATAATATGTTATTAAAAAATGAATCTATACTGAAAACTATGCAGGCAGAGAATAATGTTAAATTCCATGAATTCGAAACAAAGATGTTAAAAACATTTCAAGATGAGAGTAAAAAGACACAGGATCATTTCGAACAATGTTTACAGCGATGGCAAAACGTGGACATCAGAGTCACAAGAAACGAAGATAACATTGTGTCTCTTGGAGATCAGATGTCAAAACAAAGTACTATCAATCCTGAATCCACAGAATTATTTAAGGCAATATCTTCCCTTTGTGTGCAAGAACGTCACGAAATGGTTTATAATACTAGTTTCGATCACAAACGTCATGCCATCCAGTCAGTAGTTGAACACGTATATAAGTCTGACGCAACCGTTGTCAATATTAATGCATTATCCATTGTCAGTAACGAGTTAGAACCATTTGAAAATATAGTAGATCGCGTGAGAGGATTACCAATCCTAGCTAAAGACCAAGAGCAATTACTTCGTTTATTGCGTGAATATCACTTCATTTTTAGTAATCGCCCTGGCTGTAACTCCTTATATACCTGTAAATTTGATGTAATTAAGGATGAACCATTCAAGGTCCGACCGTACCCGATCCCTTTTGCTCAACGTCCGGCTGTGTTGAAAGAAATAAACCGCATATTAGAATGGGGGGTGATTGAAAGGAGTTCATCACCGTACGCGAGCCCAATAATCTGTGTCAAGAAAGGAGATGGCTCTGTTCGCCTATGTCTGGATGCAAGACGAATCAACAAAATTATAACACCAACCCGTGACACATCTCAACCGTTGGACGAAATCTTGGCACGTTTTCACGGAAAACGTTTTTTTTCGAGTCTCGATTTTTCGTCAGGATATTGGCAAATTCCGCTACACCCATCGGTACGAAAATATGTGTCCTTTGTGCATGACGGACGGACGTATTCTTTTACTAGATTACCTTTTGGGTTAAATGTATCTAATACTGCTTTTGGACAGGGGTTAGATGCCGTTTTCAAATCTTCATCATTTCCCTGTTACCATCAGAAAGAAGACGTTCACGTGTATGTGGATGATGTACTAATAACTAGTAGTTCATTTGAATCTCATTTGTTCATTCTTCGTAATTTATTTAAGCAAATACAGCGTGCTGGAATGACATTGAAATTTTCCAAATGCGAATTTTTACGTTCTGAGATTAAATTTTTAGGTCACATAATAACACCATTTTCCATTAGTATGGACCCATCGAAAATCGACGCGGTAACCGCGTATCCATACCCACGTAATAGAAAGGAACTTCAGTCCTTTGTAGGATTTTGTAACTTTTATAGAAAGTTTTCTGACCATCACGCTTCATTAATGGCCCCATTAATTGATCTGTTAAAGGATAAAGTGTGGTCCTTTAGTGATGAGAATCGTAGACAGTTTGACCTTGTGAGAGCTACTCTTGGCCATAAAATTTTGACACATCCTGATTTTTCTGAACCATTTTGTATCCAGACTGATGCGTCAAAAATCGGTCTTGGCGCTGAATTATTTCAGGTTATTAACGGTGTCCGCCATACCATCGCTTTTGCTAGTAGAGTACTAAACGTAGCGGAACGAAACTACTCAGTTACTGAACTTGAGTTGTTGTCCATCGTCTTCGCTTGTCAGAAGTTTAGAACATTTATACTTGGATTTAAAATTAGAGTTTATACGGATCATCAAGCTCTTGTGTTTTTATACCGATGTCGTCTCCGCAACGCTCGGTTGACAAGGTGGACACTCCTGTTGCAGGAATATGACCTCCATATCGAGTACTATCCGGGTCGGGATAACATCATAGATGCATTGTCTAGGCATCCAGTTGGGCAAGATGAGGTTCCACCAGATATAATGCCATCAATTCTTCGTATGAAAATATGTATTCCCCCGAAATTCCCACCTAACCTTATTAACCGCTTTAAAGATCTTCATCATGATCAGTACACCGATCCACGTTGGTCAATAGTATTTAGGAAATTGGAGACATCTTTTAAAAGTTCGTTGCACTCTTATTATATCATTCACGAGGGTGTGTTATTTTTCCGACGATACCCTAGCAGTGAACATTGGTTGGTGTGTATTCCTGCTGTTCACGAAGTGGCCTTGATAACGTCTATTCATGAATATTATGGACATGTGGGAGCGCGCAAGTGTGCCTTAGCGCTCAAAGAAATTTGTTGTTTTCCGAATTTACATAGACGAGTTCATTTTGTCGTGGCCCGCTGTGATCTGTGCCAGCGTACCAAACACCTCACAGTCCGTACTGATGGTATGATGCAAAACGTACTGTCAACATCACCATTGGACAAGGTACTGGTAGATCTGTATGGACCTCTCCCTTCAGGGTGGAACGGGGTTTCTTATATTTTTGTGGTACTCGATAATTTTTCTCGATTTGTGAAGTTATACGTTTTAAAAAAAGCTACGGCAATCTCTACCACTAACCGTTTCCTTGACCATTACGTTGCGACGTATGGGAAACCTAAAGTAGTAGTATCAGATCATGGAGTGCAATTTAGCAGTAAGCTTTGGCAAAATCGTCTCACTGCCATAGGAATACCACCCACGTTTACGTCTGTATATCACCCACAGTCCAACCCAGCTGAACGTGTAATGCGTGAGTTGGGTCGCTTATTTCGTGCATATTGTTCGGAGCGTCACACTGAGTGGCCCACGTATGTGCCCTATATTGAATGGATCTTAAATAATACTGTTCACAAAGCGACAAGAGCAACTCCACAAGAACTCTTCTTGCGGGAAGAAAACAACAATCCCTTACGAGCACTAGTGGGGTTCCCGACAGGTTCAATATTTGACCCTGAAAAGAAAATCACCATGGCCCGGGGATCCAAGTATCCCGAGCAGAGGCACGCCGTGCTCGACATGAGAGGAAACTCAAACCTGTTTCGTATAAAATTGGGGACCAAGTACTAGTGCGAACCCACCGCCAGAGTTCCGCCGTCGATAAAGCGATCAATAAGTTCTTTCTCCTCTATGATGGTCCGTACACCGTTCTTAATGTGAACAAACACAATGCTTACGAAGTAGGAGAATTAGGCTCAAATAAAATTCGGGGAACTTTTAACGTTGTCCGATTACGTCCGTATTTGCAATAGTAATAATAAAAAAAAAATAAAAATAAAAATAAAAAATAAATAAAAAATAAAAACACTGATCAGAAAGAAAACTAATGTCTTTAAATAATCTCCGTTACTAATCGGGAAACAAATCACTATTTCAATTTTAAAATCGTCGATTTGTTTGGGGGGTTTCTGTGACGTAACGGAGTTATTTGGAGCATTATGAGCAATAGGTGCTTAATTGATGAGAGGGAGTAGTTGTTGACGGTGGTGGTCGTGTGGATACGATAAGTGCAGTGTGTTGGTCGTCGGCTGGCGAGAAGGAAGTTTTGTCGTGTCGTATGCGGTTTCCAATAATATAGTATTACTTTTTTTTTTCTCCATGTTGTTTCTTTTATTCATTATGGAGTAGTCCGCCAGGATCCACGGCCCGTGATCGGGTGTTGGAGGGCGATGGAGTACATGTGTGCATCCGCACACATGAGTAATATACATATATATCCATATAAACTAATTTTAGCCTTGGCCGGCGACATTATTATTATTATTATTACTATTTATATTTGTTTTTTTATATATTATTACTTTATTTTGTTTTTTTTTTTTGCATGCTACTCTTCGTATGATCAATGATTTAACATATTTTGTATTATATATATATATATATATATATATATATATATAAATTACGTTTATTTTGATTTACGTGAACATTTTACTTTTTAACAAAATCCCGTGTACTCCGGTATTCAGGATGAATACCTCGGTCACGGGTTGGCGACCCTGTTGACAGTTTGTCAGAGTCAGCTATGTGAGGGACAAGTGGAGGAGAATCCCCGAACCTGAACCTCACAATATGTATAGTAAAATAATCATCTAATTAATTTACGATATAATAATACTAAACAATAAATATATGTAATGCACTACTGTTAATAATAATAATAATATGTAATTTTAAAATAAAGTATGAATTAAGTATGTATGTGTGTATTTTTTCAATAAATTTATTATGTATGTACATATATGCACTTTACTAGTTTCGATTTATTAGTTATTCGGTTAATCGGGACAGTCGGTTAATCGGGACATATAGGTTACCGCCTGATGTGTCCCAATTAAGCGGATTCGACTGTATATATATATTTATTTTACCGACGAATTATGCGTTACAACCATTTACACTCGTGTTAAGAAGCAACGTTTGTATATTTTTCTGTATGGCATTAACAAAAAAATTAACAGTTACAGACTTAGAGGTAATCTTCGTATATATATTCGTTTCACAATTTTACGTCTTTTTATTATTCGTTGTAACTTGATGATGACTTACGGTCGAAACTTGTTGTTACTTTCTTAAACACTTATCTACTACTCTAAGCATATTTTCTTTATATACTAATTTTATTATATTATTATTTTATTTTGACATTCCATGTCTTTCACTTTGGCCATCCCATTGCGAATTTACGAAATTTCCGTCATGCCCACCGACACGAAAAACCGTTACGAAGAAAAAATAATTGGCACCGCTGATTCTAGCCACTCGAGAGAATTTGCTGAAAATCATCATAGAATAAAATAAAATAAAATAAAAGAATACCTGCTGAGTGACACAAACATTCGTCACGGATGACGATTTTCAGCAAGTTCTCTCGAGTGGCCAGAGTCAGTGGTGCCAATTATTTTTTCTTCGTAACGGTTTTTCGTGTCGCTGGACATGATGGAAATTTCGTAAATTCGCAAGAAGGTGGCCAGAGTGAAAGACATGGAATGTAAAAATGGTGTTTAGGTATTTAATGAATCATTAAATAGTCTTTTTTTTTTGTTTTATTGAAACTTTGTTGTATAACAATTTATTTTGATAAATTATGAAAATAGAGGTACAATTACAAGTAATACAAGTAGATATAAAACATAAAATAAGTGAGATAAGATAAATTGAAGATTACAGAGATAATTTATTTGAATAGACAGACCAGCCTGGAGAATGAAGGATAATACTTTAATTATGGCAATTTCGGAATTAATATTGAGAATGGAGGGGGAGTTAAATGGATGTTCTGAGATTTTAAAAAATTAGTGAATAAGTTTTGAAATTGATTATCATAGCCTTAGCCTGGTGTTTAAAATTTTTCATTTCAGAGCAAAGCTCGAATTTATTGAGATCCTTGGCATATTTAATTGCTAATTCACTGGTTTATTTTTCAATTTTGTCAGAATTCAATGATGATATTTAAATATACTTTATTATTACATTTATGATACACCCACATAAAACTTCAAAGTCATTAGATAAAATGATCATTTATTTAAATTGCTGTATTAAACTCATTAGGATTGAGTCAACAACTATGTTAATATCATTTTTGATTTTGGTGTGGACAAATATTGCACTTTCATCAATTCGCTTCTTTCCAACCATTTGTTACATTATAAACACCTATTTCTTTTATCTATATGCGTAAGAATTTTATCCCATATATTTAGTAAACAAAGAAACTTTAGATCAATTAGGCGCAAAATTTGTTTGCTACCTTTAATAGTGTCATAGATCATATTAGTAGAACCTCTCATTTGTTTTAATATAATAGCAATACTGGCGATATTTGAATGTAAACTTGAAATGGCTTGTTTTTTTATGACTAACGAGTATTACTCTGGTTAGAATATATAGAAGACTGTAAAGCTAGTAAAGTACAAATAAAAAAAATTCTAGACTTGCTTCATTTTCGAATCCAGATTGAAAAGTATTTAACTGTAGCTATACCTCCTAAATCTTAAGAATTTGAACTGGACGTAGAAGATCAACTTCGAGAAGAATGACTAGTACGTAAGAAGAAAATGCCTAATCGTATTCGATCGTTTTAGCAGTATATATGGGGATTTTGTGGTTTCTTCGGTACTCGTGATGTAATGTAATTGTATTCTTTGATAAAACGTTGACATATTATTTTAATTCTTTCTAGTTTACATATTTAAAATAAAAAGTCATAATCATGGACTTATGTAGAACCTTGTACATTTACTTATATAGTTTTTATGATATGAAATACAAATATCATAATAAAAAGTTGTTAACTTATTATTATACATGCTAAAAAAGGGTGTTCATACTGGAGTCCACCACCATTGGATTGCCACTGGTGTCTGACGATAAAAATACGTAAATCCTGTTGTATGATGGAACCCGTTCCCCGCTTGATAACTCCGTTAAAAATAGTTGAGATGATGGTGTTGTAATCGAAGTTAAATAATTTAGGATATATATAAGTTTACTAATAGTGTAACCTAATATTGCAGTTTTAAAAAAAGTATTTAGGGTGGCATGAAAATACTTTCACCCGCTTAAAGACATCACCAATAGATGGTATAATTAATATTTTTTGAAAGAAAGTTAAAAAAGAAATATTACTCTCTCGCTAAACTTTAATAAATATATATATATATATATATAAATGAATTGGTGTCCAATTCTACCAAATTAGATTAAATATATATACAGAAGTGTGCTTAGATATTTCGATGGGGGAAAGGAGATTGAAATGTTTTTTATTATTACCTTTATATATAAAAGAGAAACCTGACTAAATTATTTATTAACGCACAGCTCAAATCACTGAACATATTGTGCTGAAATTTAGCATAAAGATAACTATTATTAAGACGTATGTATCCGCTAAGAAAAGATTTTTCAAAATTTACCACCTAAGAGGGACAAAAAATATTAAAGAAGTAAAAATAGAAAAAATCGCCTAGCCGAAACCTCTAATGCTATTAGTATATACTTTAAGCAGCCTACGTATATAACCTGTTGTTTAGTTGAACTCATGCCTTTTTTCCCACTAGTACCTTCCGCCGTCGCCAGGCATGTGCATTTCATTCGAATAACACGCGCGGTTATATCAAACAAATCGTAATGGTTTCCGCACGTAAACGAATCACTAGCCTCGTAGACCGGCGGATTTGTCTCTCATTCAATAACCAACCTTGACAACGTCATTAATCGCACATTTTTTCTTTTACTGAACTTGTACTTTTTTCAAATACATTTATTTCTAATATTTTGTTTTATACATTTAGATACGTTGATTTACATTGTTGAATTTTCGGTTTTACTATTTTGTTTATAAATTTTTTGTATCGTTAGATTTTCACAATTTCTATTCTGTTTATAAGTATTTTTATTTGATAAAGGATATAATGATGGAAGATGTGAATCAGGTAGTATATAATATGTTAAATTACGCTAATCATCCCTTGTTCTTTGCGTAATAATATTTACACGAATAGAAATGTATCCCTTCGGATTATTTTTTGTGTGTTACCTACCTATTGTGTTTATAAGACTGACTTTCAAAACCATGTACGCGCGATATTATAACTATCTTATAAAAAATTTATTAGATTGCGCGACTGTAATGTAAAATCTGCGATACAATATAACATAAAAGTGTAAATTTTAAACTGCGTCATACTGCACGCTCGCGCTGAGCGCGTTGTAACCAGGTTTTGGATATATCTCTATAATTTCATAAAGACACTGGTAAATAAACCAGCAAAAACGTAATACATTTATCTTATGTAAACAAATAAGGAACCCCCTCTTGGAACTCACCTTGTCGTGGTGAGGAGGCTTGATCGGTCGTTCGATGAAGCTTAGTGCTATGTCAACGGTGGTGTATTCCACCAGCAGGGTCTCCCATGTTGGACAGGGCTAAACGGAGAACGACTCGACTAAGAGTTCTGAGCTGGCCCTTACTTTAATTAGTTGGGGTCAGTAAGGCTGGAGGGAGCCTGCTTGCAGTAAGCAAATCCCTGCCGACCTGGCGGTTAGGTATAAAACGCGGAGAGAGGCACTCCTAAAAACTCAATATGTACATGTATTACGAAAATATTGATACCACCCCAGGGTAATTGGATTCCCAGGGGTCGGCAGTAGTGGATGGATCCGGGATAAAAACCGGATCCAACGTAGCGGGTCCACTAAGGTCGTTATCAAATAACCGCGAGGACACGGGGGCTAACCTAAATGGGATGCCCTGCTCGTCATGCAGTCAGTATCCTTGGGGGTGTCCGATGGACGTGTCAGAGTCGGACCCACAGCCGGCCGGTTTGCCTATTTGGTGGAGTGGTATGGACACAAATCGGTGCCCGTTCGACAGCCCACGGTGCTTGTGGCCCTGCTCGCCGAGCTGTCATTGTCCGGGTGAATGTCCGATGGATGTTACCGAAACAGATGGACAGACCGGCGATGAAACGATGGACATCACCGAAACAAATGTACGGACCGGCGATGAAACGATGGACGTCACCGAAACAAATGGACAGACTGGCGATGAAATGATGGACATCACCGAAACAAATGGACAGACCGGCGAGGAAACAATGGACGTCACCGAAACAAATGGACAGATCGGCGAGGAAACGATGGACGTCGACCAATTGCAGTTCAATTATCCACAGTATGCGTGGTCAGTTAACGCAATGGACGAGGACCAATTCGAGTCTATCGATCCACTTTACACGTGGCCCGTGGACACAATGGAAGTGGACCAAAGTACGTGACGTTTTGACGGTACCATGCAGTTCGGGACTCTTTCCTCTGTGAAGGTTAGGTTAGGTTAGTTATGTATGATAGGTTAGATTAGTTAATTAGATAGGTGTAACCAGGGCCATCGATATAATTTGCGGTGCTCGCGGCATAATATTTTTCGAAGGAGCTTCAAGACAATTATAGCTCCAGGAATGTCATAACAATATAATAATTCGATATAAGTAGGTTTTTTTTGCTCGTCAATATTACAGTACAGTTTATATTTTAGCCCATTTTAGTTTTAGGTGTAAATTTCTTTAGTCTTAATTGAACAATCCATATATAAATAAAAGTTTTAAGAAGAAATGGACACCGTATATCTCCTGTGAAAAAATCCCTTAATTGGCTACATAGGTCTAAATATAGACTACAGTTATATATAGTTATTATTTTTAAAGTTGTAAATTATTGATTAATAATATACACATTTTTATATGTATTGTATAGTGTACATTCGTCTTTATTATTACTGTTGATGTATATATTTTATTCCGATTTAATAATTTATATTATCGTTTATCGACAATTTTATTATTGCTTCTTTGTCGACCTGTATCTATCCTTGTGAAATATATATTATTGTATTTAATAATACTTTGTTACGTGTGGTAACATCTTAACGTGAATTTGTAAGGCTGTTGACCACCGCATCTGAAATAAGATAAACATATAAAATTTTCTATTGTAAATTGCATTTGTTATTTATTAAAATTTTTACAAAGAAAATTATAATGTTGTATATTTTTTTCTAAAATCTTCACTTATAATTACAGCATTTTTATTTGTTGGTTAGTTGAAAAATTAGAAAGCCATTATTATAGGTTCTTCTTCGTAGTTTTCATGTTAAAAATTAAAATAACTAATAAAAAGTGATGCGTATTTAATATCAGCTATCAAATGTGGCTTTATCCAATGAATGCACGGCGCTATGGATAGGCTTTTATGGTACAGCTATGCGCGACTCGGGTTTATCAGTTTGTCGATGTACGTAAAGTTCAGAACAGTAGCATATATGATAATATGTAAAATAATACATTAAATTTTTAAAACGGAATACGCCATATAGAACTGCATGAAAAAATTGTATTTGTGTCATTAAATTCACCCAGTTGAGTAATTGAACCATAAAAAAATATATATGAACCATATACGACATTGCATATATAATTTAGCAAGTCAAATGATTATTAAAAATCAAAAATATTCTGTTGAAAAAAAATGCAAAAAAGAGGAAATTGAATTGCTTGATGTAATGGTTATCGTTGTGATATAAACCGTATACATATTTATAATATCAGGTGATGAACGATGACCGTTTTTCTTCTTTTCTGTTCAAGTGACTAAAAGTGATTTTCGAAAATATTACTTTTACTTGAGTACCTTAAAAGATCAATGGAAAGTACTGTTGACGTCGATTTTCGATATGCTACACGATGTGCGATGTCATATGAAATCTAAACGATAGCTATGAGAGACAATAATAATTACGATATAATTCGAACGTTTTTTGTAATAAATTATCTCAATTGATACCTAATGTTTTGTAATCATTTAACTCGAATACACAATACAGTATATAATTTTATGATTCCATATTTTTGTGTTACAGATCAATTGTCAATTTTATTAAAAGGATACGGTGTGTGGTATTTGGGATACGATGAATGTATATTTGGAAAAACAACATGAATTGAATGAATGAATAATGAAGATAATATGTTTAGTTGTGTGATGAAATGAAAGGTTAGTAATGAATGAAATGAGGGCTATTTCTAAATCATCAAATAGTCAATTTTGACCAATTTTGGGTTGTATATTCAAAACAAATTATGTCTTTTTAATAGTTTTGTATCACAGTCATAGTAAAAAACCATCAGACATTCATACATTTTTAGATGACTTTATTTCTGAAGTTAATGAATTACACAATGAGGGGTTTACTTATAAAGGGTAACAATTGTATGTTTGTATAAAAGCTTTTTGTGCGGATGCTGTTGCAAAAGCTTATATTTTGAATGTAAAATATCACGGTGGTTATTTTAGTTGCACTAATGTGGAGGGCAACTATATAGAAAATAGAGTTTGTTTTCCAGATTTTATTGGTAATAAAAGAACTGACATAGAATTTTTGGAACATAGAGATTCTGATTATCATCAAGGTACAAGTCCACTCGAAATTTTAAATGGTTTTGGACTTGTAAGTAATGTTCCATATGATTATTTACATTTGGTTAATTTAGGTGTTTTTAAAAAAATGATTAATTTATGGCATAGTGGGATTCTTAATGTTCGATTGTCAACTCAAAGTATTAATCAAATTTCAGCTACTCTAGAAAATATTAGGCATTATGTTCCATTAGAATTCCAAAGAAAACCACGATCATTATTATATTTTCGACAATGGAAAGCTACCGTAAAATTGGGTAACATAGGGCACTTTTTTTTGTGTGTAATTTTATCCTAGTAATAAAATACTTATGAGAAATAATAATCGAGACAAAATATGTGTATTAGTTTACACATTGTAAATTAATTGTTAATTTGGAAAAATGTTATGCCTAAACACTTTTTTTATTTAAAAAAGGCACTGTTTCAAGTTACCCTTGAAAAGGTATAACATGGGACAACCATATTAAATGGTTAAAAATTTCATGTTTAACCCATGAAAGGTAACTATGGTCATTACAAAAAATAAAAATACCCGGGTAATTAATATTTTTTATATAATTAACAGTCTCATATAAATATCACAAAATGATTAAAATAACAAGTACCTAATTAATCTTTGTTGATACTATTTGAGTTAATGAAAGAAAATAAACAGAGATAAATCATAAATATTTCCAAATTTAAAAACAACATATTCATTTCATATTACTAAAACTGACAAACATAACTAATAATAATACTTTTTATATAATGATCAGTCTCATAGTTTGATAACTGTCACAGAATGACTTAAGATTTAGAAGGAAACTTAAACCTATTTCTTTTTAAGACAATAGGAAACACAATATCTTCAACTTGATTGACTGTTATAAGTTGTTCATCTCTAACCATTGGGAATACATAGATACGATTAATACTATCAGTTATTTTTAGGAATTTTACTTCAAGCTTTGTAGGATTGGTTTGCTCAATAACATTAAGAACTTGAGCATAAAAATATTTGTAATGCTGTTTTGGCGTTCCTTCGTTATAAAGTAATTTCACAGAAACAAAATCATTTTCTTCAAATCCAGATAAGCTTACTTCATTTTTTGTTTTCTTGTGTAATGATAGCCACTCATTATCAAATTATATAATTACTTTTGTGAATAAGAGAGCAGCTATTATCATTTTACATATGCCCTTTTGGGAGGGCAATTAAAATAATATCGCCGACGGACAACTCTATCTCGACCCGTCTTGACAGAGTCCCGCCAGAGCTCAACAGAACCACAATTAACATATAAGTATCCCGAAATTCAAAGTGTTTTAATGTTCTAAATAAAATAAATAAAGTGTGTTCAAGTATAAACATTTATATTGTTATTCATTTAAAAGGAAAATCAAGAAAACAATCTCTAGGTAAGAGATTTTTAAATATACCAATATATATCGCTGTATAAAGAATCCTTGAACCCATCATCCCGTGTTCTTGAATAAGTAGTAAAATTAAATATCTAAGTGAAGAAATATTGTTTGGAGTTCTCTCCACACCAATTTTAATTTTACTACACTTGATAACTTCAATATGATCTACATTTTCTTCACTTTCATCTGAGGAACTACAAAGTATCTCATGTTCTTCAGAATCAGAATCATGTATTAAGTTACCTTTAATTACACCACGACTTATACTAGGCTGATTTATAATTGTTTCGGATTCGTCAGATATGTCATCATTGACAGATGTTACACTTTTTCTGGGTATGACTTCAATTTTCTTTTTTCTTATTTTCCTTTCTGTTAAGGTCTCTTTCGTTCTTTTTTCAGAGAGAAATTCTTCAAATGACTGGACCCAACTTGTTTCTGAAGTATCAGTTTCTAATATGAAATTTGGCAATTTCTGAAGAACTTTGTTAGGGTCTAATGGAAAAATTCCAGATGTTTTGAAACCAGATACTAAATTTTGTGATGAGGTATTGTTTTCATTTAACTTGTTTAAAGTGTTCTTGAGAATTCTAGGAAATTCCATCTTTGGAATACATCCGCGATTTTTAGCTTTCCATTTTGTTAGTGAATCTCTCCAAACCCTCTTGAGTGGCCTAAAAAAAGCTATGTCTAAAGGCTGGCACAAATGAGTGGAATTAGGTGGCAGTAGAATAAATTTTATATTGTTTTTCTCACATTCACTTATGACATGGAGTGATAGGTGATTAGACAAATTGTCTCCAATTAGAGCCTTAGGAATAGGACCTTGTTTTTTGAAGTATGGAAGCTATGGACAAAAACCAATCTTCAAATATTCTGCCATAAAACCAGCCAGATTTTGATCGATTATATCTCGCCCCTTTTGCTCCATTTACAGTCTAACCGCTATACATATTTTCCGCTTTGTATACAATGTATGGTGGTAATAGGTAACCAGATGCTGTACCTGCAAACATTACCGAGACACTAGACTTAGATGAATCCATAATTCTTTCTGGATGTCGGTAACCTCGTCTAGAGACAATTTTTTTTCGGCCTGGATCATCTGTGAAACTAGTCTCGTCATAGTTTATTATACACTCAGGAGTAATTCCCTCCAAAGATATTTTTAATTCCTCAAAATACGTAGTTATAATAGTTGAAGATATTGCAGCACGCGATCGTTTGATATTTTCAGCCATTCGTTCGCTGAGGTATTCACGATGGCGGTACATGAACCCCTTATACCAATCAATTCCTAGAAAATTGTTCTTATATCTCTTTTCTTTAATACCTCTTTTGTCTAAATATGACTTGACAATACATCTTATATCAAATCCTCTCAAGGGAAACCCCCATTTACAAGCAGATATTATTCCTTCGCGGAGGTTATTTTCGTCAACTTTAGAAAGAACTGTAGGTCTTCCTACTAGTTGACAATGTTTTTTTGCAACTTTTCTGCATATGGTTGATTTAGGTATGCTATACTTTTCAGAAGCCATCCGATAAGATAGTCCATTCTTACAGTCTTGCACTGCCTGAATTAAACTAACATTGCTGAAATTTTTATAGGGTCTACTGCCCGGTCGTTTTTTGGATTTGCCAACCATTATAAAACTAGTAGAAAATAAAATATTTGAATTGGATAATATAAATATTCATTTTTTATTTTATTTTAGGTTTAATTTGGAACAATAGTTTAACTTGGGACAGGTGTCCCAAGTTACCCAATTCTCAATAAAATTGTTTTACCTCCATACCTTATCATGTATTATTTACATAAAAGTGATAACAAAACTTAAAATCAAATAACAAATTATATACCTCACAAATTATATATAAATCAACATTATCGAGTAAGCATGATATACTTTTATGTCTTATAAACCTAGTTAACATATATTTTAAAGCACTTCTAATATGTTAATTAATTAGTTGATTAAAAAATATTTACCTTGAATTATGCTGACGAACTCTTACTGTAGATTTTATAAGTGCGACAACTAATGATATTAATTAATAATAATATGAAATAATAAAAATCAGTGATCCCAGATGACATAAATTGAAATTTCTTAATAATGTCCCAAGTTCAACACATGTCCCATGTTACCCAGTTACGGTACTGAATTTCGACAATTACTTAATTATACTGGACCTATAGTGTTTAAAAATGTACTACGTTCAGATGTATATACAAATTTTCTAACTCTTCATGTTGCTATGACAATACTTAGTTCTCAGATATGTTGTAATAATCCACAATTCATTGACTATGCCAGGAAGTTAATATCACATTTTGTTACTAAATTTAAATCGCTTTATGGTAGCCATAATGTTAGTTATAATGTGCATGGATTATTGCATATAATTGATGATGTTGAACATTTTGGCCCTGTTGATAACTTTAGTGCATTTAAATTCGAAAATTATTTGGGTCAATAAAAAAAAAAATTCGTAAAGACGATAAATCTTTACAACAAATAGCTAGGCGTTGTATAGAGATAGAAAACAATATACAAATTGATAGGATAATTATGATAAATAAAAACGAAATTATATATAAAAAAGAACATAATCAAGGACCTATCCTCAATGAGTGTTTAATAAATAATCAATTTAAAGAAGCATATTTTAACTTGTTTACATTAAAAGTCGATGATTCAAAAAATAATTGTGTTGGTATTAATGAAAAAGAAATTGTTGGTGTTGAAAACATAGTTTATGATAATTCAATTAAACAATATTTTTTTAATTGGAAAAGAATATTTGGAAAAACAAGATTTATATACTATACCTTGTCAATCGTCACTTCTAAATATATTTAAAGTAAATAATTTGTCTAATCGTAAACTGTGGCCAATAAATGTAATAAAGTGTAAATACTTTACATATAATATACCAGGAATAAATTAAATTGCTGCATTTCCTTTACTACACACTGAAAAAAATGAACGTAATTAAAATATTCATATTTTAATGTATAATAATCATCTTTATACATAATAATTATAATAGTTTTTAAAAATTGTAAAATATGTATTACACAGTATATTACATATATAAGAGATTTATATTTATTTTATGCCTGTAAAATAATTTTTTTTTTGGCATCTCAGCTATTTAGTTATAATTAATTTTACTTTGTTTCATTTTAAATTGATATAAATTCTTTAATAAATATAAATAATTAAATATTATATTTTAAAATGGTTATTCATTTTTCATTTTCACTAATTCACTATGTATAAATGTATAATTTATTTACTTGTATTATTTACAACATAATTACTACTTTAGCAAATGTAATATACTAAAATTATTATTATCCATTTTTAAATTTTAAAATGTATCGACTTCTAGAGTGTTTTAAGATACAGAATAATATTGACTATTTAGGGGAAAAAAGATAATGATAGTCTACGCTATTAATGTCATCACCATTTTATTATTATTTTTGAGTTGATAATTGTTTTATGTATTCACTAGAAAACAAATTATTATTGAATTATTTAAACATTATATTAAAATAAAATATGTTCGAATAATATATACAACTTGTTGTTAAATATGTTTGAATAATATATTTAATAATTTGTTGTTAATTTTCCTGTTATATTAATTTAAGTAAATAATAATCAATGAAAACTTGAATTATGCATTATATTAATTCTACCTAACCACTTAGGTAATAGTACCTAATGGTCCTAATGTACCTAATATACCTAATGGTGTTACGTTATGGTGAATAACGCTACATAATACTGGGTAAAGTACCGTCAAAATGTAAAATTGAATGTAAATCTTATTGAGTTTTGTACGTAATATTATTACACAAGCGTCGCGCGCATATCGACATATACGCGCATATCCACAAACAAAAGTGCGCGACACTCTCAGTCCACGACCGTAGGTTCATCGATAACTAACCACGGTAAAAAAACGTTTATACTATTTTTTTTTCATAAGTTTTATATAGCATTTAAAAATGGATTAAACTTCTGGTAGATCTCTACCAACGATTGATTTCGCTGGGTAAGATAGAGTGTCATTTGATTAGCACTCTTTAAATGTATAATTGGTTATGAGTAGGTATAAAAGAGCGGTTCTGGTTCCCCCGCAAATCCTCCCAAATCCTCCACCCCCTCGCCCACTACCTCAATTAACCCCAATTGACCCCAATTGACCCCAATTGATCTCAATTAACCCTAATTAACCCCAATTAACCCTAATTAACCTTAAATTAACCCCAATTAACCTCAAATTAACCTTTCGATAATTGATCAATTTCCACCAAATTAACCTTAGTTAACTCTAATTAACCTCAATTAACTTCAATTAACCTTTGATAATTGATCAATTTCCATCTAACTTCCTCGGTGAACCCTAATTATCGTCAATTAACTCCAATTAACCTCAATTAATTTTTGATAATTGATCAATTATCACCTAATTAACTCTGCTCATCATCGTTCCACACGCGTTCACCGTCAGTTACTCAAATGACTCCTACCCCTCTTTCACCGGTGTAATTGAACGATTCGCCGACACGCCGGGATAATTTGCCGTGTAATCGCGTGATTAAACCCTTTTTTTTCATCGTACACACACACACACACACACACACACACACGCGCGCGCGCGCGCGCTGCAATCGTCTCTTGGACACCGCGATGGACACAGTACGACGACGCGTGGACGGCACTTCGATGTCGACTCCCCCACCCCCGCTGCTCGCCATAAAAACATTTTGACACCCGCCCGCCCGCCACGAACCGTCGCTCACGTTCATCCGTCAGCCCGATACACCCGAACGTCCTGCGACCACCCGCCGACCAGAGATATCACCGCCCGTGTCGAGACCCCGCTGCCGCGTTTAAAAACCTAAACGTCCTCCCGTCCCTTTCCTCACGCACGAGTCCTCCAACCCGCCACGCCTTCAACGTCGACACGTCCCACCCCGCCGCATCCGCCCGCGAAATCTTGAGATAGTATTAATAACTCGGTACGCGTGATAATAATTAGTACGAAAAGTTTCCGCTTTATTCTGTACCATATAATTTAAATTTACGAAATGTAGTAAAGATTTTTCGTATATTGTTTTAGTTTACGTTCACCATTCAAGACTTTTAGTTGTTATATTCATAATAATTTTTCTTATTGTCACATTACATGTTTAATTTCTCTCTGGTTTTTAAAAATATGGCTGGAAATATTGAAGACAATGCCGCTATTTATAATAAACAATCGTATAAATATTACATACGTCAGCCCAGCGAATTAATCGACTGTTCTGTTTTATCAACTTTACGGATCGTAAGACAATTACCATTGGACTGGATCCCGCTAACATGTTCAACGTTATGGTTCGTATAACGACTTCTACACGATTCATATGCATATCAATAGACCTTTTACACCGTATTTACTCGATGATGGGGTATATTCTTTCAATTATATCGGATGTACCTGTGAAAACCAAGGAGAGAATTCTCCTCAAAGACGAGACTACTAATTTGATAAAAGTGGCATATCGCGGAGAGAATATGCTCTTAATAAAATCACACCGGGAGAACGATGAACATCGTGTACAATTGAATCGCGAAAATTTGCTAATCATTCAAGGTCTCGAGGGAAGTATTAACGAAATTATCACACGAAAAACAACAATCGTACGACCTGTGGTACTGGAACAATTTGATCGAATCGCCACGTATTTAAAATCTGATTTTTATCGAGATAAAACATCAAATTTACAAGAAATTACTACGGGCTTGGATGGTATTCATGAAGATTTGATTACTACCAACGTTCCTGTGAATATCACAGAACCTAATTTCATAAATCAAATTATATTATTTGCTCGTGAACAACTCGCACAGTGTTGGTTAATGAAATTGCAAAGCGATCCGTTATTAGAAGTAATTATTCTCATATTAAATATATCTATACTCAACATTTTTACTTATATTATTTCTTTACTATAATAGTGTACAGACGAAAATGATGGACCTATTTATTTCAATTACAGACACTATTAATGAAAAATCACACATTGATGTACGCATACATAGTATTGGCTGTGTAAGGAGAGAAAAGGAGATTGTATACAATAATATTATATTAAAAATAAAACAATAAAATCAAATTTTTACATTGAAAAAACACTTGCTTTATTTTATTTTATTTTTTCTATTTACATTAATAAAATGTATTTATAATAAGTATATAGTTATATTATTTAACGAAATAAGAAAGAAATATATATTACATTTTTCTAACTTCCCCCGTGAAGGGGTTGTATTGAATAATTCGATCATGAATGATCAAACAGTATGCGGCTACATCTGCAGGAAAGTTATTTTCAGCCTCAAATTCAATTCTAAGATCGACGGTAGATGTTTTAACGTCATCATTTTGCCGTGAACAGTCTATACATATAAATGGGCCCAACTCTTTATATTTTTCTCTGGTGAGATAAGGTTGAGCGTTTGAACGTTCATAATAGTATTTTTGAAAATCTACATAGTTTTGATAAAACATTGTAAACAAATTTTTATCAAAGCTTTCGTTAAAATTCTCATATGGGTATTCGACAGAATTCATATACGCTTTAACGTTTGTTAGCGAACACGTGTCGTAATTAGCACTGTATCCTTCCGACGTTGTACCGGTCTGCTTTGTATAGAAGGTTTATAGTTGCTAAAAAATAATTAATAGTAATATAAATCTTATATAATGGTAATCAAATATTAATACTGAACAACAGTAGTATTTAACAAGAAGATTTGGTGAATAAAAATCAAATAAATAAATATTTTATTATATATCTAACATAACAATAAAATAAATAAATATGAGTATTAAAATACTTTAAAATACAAATTAATACAATATACAGGTAAAAAATATAAATCCAACACTATTCTATAGACTGAATATAATACAGGTACAATTAATTAAAGAAAATATGTTTTTTTAAATCCAACTTGTTTTACTTTATTATTTTTTCTATTCTTAAAATTAAAATCTATTATACACGTTGTTTGTATATAAGGATATAGTTGTTAAAATAATTAGTATTTATATAAGTTTTTATATAATGATTACAAACAATGGTATTCAAATATTAATCCTGAACGACAGTAATATTTTACATGATGTGTTATACAAAAATCGATAGAATAAATATTATTATGTATTTAACATAAAAATAAAATAAAATATGAGTATTTAATTATTTTCGGATGAGACAGACGGTTGTACGATGTACGAGTTTGTAGCACTTGTGACGGTTGATAACGGTGGCAGGAATACCGTTGAATGGGAGTAAAATAAAATAGTAACAAAAACGGTACGCGTTACTAGCTACTATATATTTTTATACAACTAAAAAAAATGTAAGAAAAGAAAACACTTGAATTCCCGACAACGCCAAATGTTCGCGTTAATACGGCTACGAACGTACTAGCCGAATATATCGGTTCGACATATTCAGATTGTTGTCGTTCGTAAGTCATCGTATTTTTAATTAACCGAATACCCCTATTTATAATATCCAAATACGATTTGCGTGTAATCCATAGCCGCTGCTTAATTACCTAATCGCAAAATCGTAGCATTATAAATAGGAGTACTTCGCTATCTATTACGTCGACGTACCGGCGGCGAAAACACTTTGCGATCGCGCGTAATGTATTTACGGCGTTAAAGTATTTTCGTCAGCATTTCGTGCGGAAAGGGATGGACAGTTGATGATTATCGGTTCGGTGGTGGAAACGATTCGTTTACACATACACGAGCCGTGTCACACTCCGGGCGAAATCTTACGCGTACGACGTTGAACGGGTGGTGAAAATTCGTGCTAAAGGGATTAGAAGACATGTGATTAAAAATCACATAACGTTCGACGATCACAAACAGTGTTTGTTTGCTGAAGATAGCGATTCAGATGACATCGAAAGCGTTGATAATGAGGTAATGAAGAAAACACATGCTGTTCAGACGAGCAGATAAGATTTCCGCGGTGCGGGGAGCGGGGTGTCATCGAACATTCTAGAAATGTACCCCGCCCCACCGCGCCCTGATAAAGCTACATTCATGAGGAGTGTACCGGTCGAGTCGAGTCGGTCTCGCGCGCGCACGGTGTTCGGATCGGCGTGTCGGTTATTCCGGAAAGACATTTTTTTGATACTTTTTGGACGCGCGGTGCGTCCATTACTTCACGTTTACGGTAACGTTCTTTCGCGTATGTACGCGGTACATCAGTCGATGCTCATTTTGTTGCGTTTTACGCTTTTACGTCTCGGCGACGTTACCTCTCGCGTGTGTACGCATCTTTTACGTCTCGGCGACGTTACCTCTCGCGTGTGTACGCATTTTTATACGTCTACGGCGACGTTACTTCTCGCGTGTGTTAACGTTCAAACGTTTTTAACGAGGACTTCGTGACTGTGGTTCACTGTACGGACGGACGTACGACAGTCGCGAATCAGCATAGGCTGGACACGTGGGGCAGTCATAGATCGTCAACGGAATCAGTTTGTTAAATGAGGTTATGGTCATAAGAGACAACACTACTCCTGCGGTTAACGGTAACCGGTAATGTGCGGTATCAGTGAGATTGATATTATCAATGTATGGTATATTATTATTGTTTATTATCATGTGTTTTGTTATTGTTATTATTATGATTATAATTATTAATTTGTTTGTTACTCGCGAAATCGCAAATATAGTATTATCAAAATGTGCATTTATACAACGGTATTAATATTCTTTTTCCTTTCTCAATTATATACAGTCCATTAAAATCAATGTAACATTTTGGTCCAATCGGTCCGGATAGGATTAGTGTATATTTATGTGATTATTTCATTTGATACGTTGTTAGTTATTATAATTTAGTTAGACTTAAGTGTTTTCCTTTATTTTAGTATTATTATTTCAATTGTTTTCATTCGTCTTAGTCGTTAGTATGGGGCGCACAAAACGTCAACCTGATACCGCGGCTATCGAGCCGATTATATTATTACGTGCACGTGCATCGCGCGATATGGTATTACGATCGATTCGTAATTTAGAGACGTTTGCGCAGGCGGCGCGAACGGATGTAGATAAACAATCAATGTTTAAAGCGCGATTTAATATGCTCGATAAATACGTAAATCAATTCGAAGCACATCAACAAGAAGTGTTGAATATTATGATTGACTCAGAATTAAAAGGCGAGTTTGATAATTTAGACATATTAATAACGGACGAGATGGAAGAATTATGTGGACGTATTCGAATGGTTGCCGAAATAATACAAGTTGCGTCGAGTGAAACGAAACAAATCTCGTCTCAAGAGATGTTGGTTCATAGGGAGCCTACAATAGCATTACCTAAAATAGAATTACCAAAGTTCGATGGGGACGTAATTCAATGGTGCTCGTTTCGGGATATGTTTTCGTCACTTGTG
Source organism: Schlechtendalia chinensis (assembly GCA_019022885.1). Classification (NCBI taxonomy): domain Eukaryota; kingdom Metazoa; phylum Arthropoda; class Insecta; order Hemiptera; family Aphididae; genus Schlechtendalia; species Schlechtendalia chinensis. Next base: position 22,090,031 of record CM032339.1, on the reverse strand, counting down.
CATAACAATCAGAATATTTCGGACATTGAACGTTTTCATTTTTTAAAATCGTCTTTATCGGGCTCGGCTTTAGCGCTTGTTAAGTCTATTCCATTAACGGCCAACAATTACAGTATCGCGTGGAACGCACTTCAAAAATCATTTGAAAATAATCGTTTATTAGCGACGGCGCATATTGATCGATTATTCGCGTTCTCAGCCCTCAAAAGGGAGTCGGCAACGGCACTCACGGCGTTTGTAAATACATTCCGCGAGAACGTTGCCGCGATCAAGGCATTAGGCATAGAGGACATTTCTGGATTTTTATTGTTCTATATCGGCGCGCGGGTGCTCGATATCGACACAAGAAAACTTTATGAAGCCAGTATAACGCAGTCACAAATACCAACCTTGGATAATTTGTTGGATTTTGTCTCCCAACGATGTAAAATATTGGAAAACATCGGGACTACTGCCGATAAAACGGAACTTAATCTGAAGAATCTGACGAAGAAGGGCAAGGGTGCCCCGCTCGGGAAGTTTTCGTTAACAGTGACTTCACAATCAAATAATTTGAAATGCGTATACTGTAAACAGGATCATCCGATTTATCGTTGTTTTGTATTTAAACAGAAATCTGTAGCGGTTAGAAGGAAGTTTGTCAGTAACAATGGTGTGTGTTTCATTTGTTTAAAATTAGGACATCATGCAAATTCATGTCCATCGACGTTTAAGTGCCGAAATTGTGACGGCAAACACAATACGTTGTTACATGTAGACAATGACAAGCTAGCATCGTCCAGTAATGCCAAGTGTTCGACGGACGAAATGGAGTCAGTGGAAAATAAAACGGCAACCGCTGGCAGTGCAACTAAGTTCGCGGGAACTGCACGTACCGAGACCACGGTGGTTTTAGGTACGGCGAAGGTGCGTGTTCGAGACAGCTTAGGAGAATTACACACCGTACGGATTTTGTTGGATAGTGGTTCTCAGGTTTCAGCGATCACGTCAGAATGCGCTAATCGACTCGGGTTAATACGTACGAAGAGTCGAGTGGAGGTAACTGGACTTTCACAACAACCAGTGAATAAAGTGAAAGGGGTCACTCAATTTCAATTTGTCCCTCTTCACACGGAAAAGCCACAGTTTTGTGCTTCGAGTGTCATTATTCTTACACACATTACAAGACTACTACCCGGTGATAAACTACCTGCTGCAGTACGTCAACGTTATCAACACTTGGTGTTGGCCGATCCAGAATTTGATGTGCCCGGATCGGTGGACATGTTGATAGGAAGTGACTTGTATCCACACCTGCTACAATCCAAGGCAGATATTATACACAGTACGGGTCTACCGTCTGCCATGAGCACTCATCTCGGATGGATCGTGGTAGGAGCACTGGAAGAATCACTAGCAACACCCATGGTCTCCTTATCAGTAAGAGCGACACCAGAAGTAGACGGACTGTTACAGAAATTCTGGTCTGTAGAAGAACCAGATATACCTGACATACCAACAACAGAGGATGAACAATGCGAGGCATGGTTTCAGAAGTCAACTAGAAGAGACGTTTCCGGACGATTTTGTGTGTCATTACCGTTTCGGTCCGTCATAGGCGCTCAAATGGAATCGTCAACGACGCGGGAAGGGTTCATTCACGGCGGGAGCCCAACAGACATAGGCTCATCTCGGTCTCTGGCTTTAAATCGTCTACACAACCTCGAGCGACGGCTAGCTAAAGACGCCGATTTGTACGCCGCCTATCGTAATTTTATGGAAGAATATTTGACTTTGGGGCACATGCGACCTGCTTCGGTGCCAGGCAAATATTTTATTCCACACCATGCCGTAGTGAAGCGTGGGGAGCATGGGTTGAAGATTCGGGTTGTCTTCGACGCGTCGGCAAAGTCCACGTCAGGAAGATCCTTGAATGATTGCTTGTGCACCGGCCCGAAACTACAGACTGAAATCAGTGATGTACTACTTCGTAGCAGATTTAATAAGTACATTTTTGTCGCCGACATCACAAAGATGTATCGACAAATCCGAGTACGTGAGGAAGACTGTGTATATCAACACATCTTATGGCGTAACTCTCCGGACGAGGAGGTGCAGGAGTTTGAATTGCAAACTGTTACCTATGGAGTAAACGCAGCTCCATTTCTCGCGTTGCGGTGTCTTCGTCAACTGGACTGCGATGATGGTGCGAAATTTCCCCTAGCGAAGGGATTGTTAATTTGCAATACGTATGTCGACGACATAATTGCTGGCGCTGACAGTGCAGAAGACCTGCTGGCCATTCAGAGAGACCTTGTTCAATTATTACGTCGAGGCGAGTTGGATTTGAAAAAGTGGGCAAGTAACTGTGATGCCGTCTTAAATTTCGTGCCGGTCGAGGATCAAGCAATTGAACCAACCTTCACCCCAACTGGTGATGTGGCGTTGAAAGTTTTAGGGGTCCACTGGGACCCTACCACAGACGTCTTTGGATATCATGCCAAGACTGACGAGATGTCGATTACGAAAAGATCGGTGTTATCCACAATCGCACGGCTATACGATCCTATTGGTGCTCTAGGTCCAGTGTTGTTGTGGGCAAAAGGATTGATGCAGGAATTGTGGGTGGAAAAAATCGAATGGGACTCTCCGTTACCAACTTCATTAATGACGAAATGGCGTCAATTCTTGGAGGAGCTGCCATTGTTGTCACAAGTGTCAATACCTCGTCATATCGATATTCGCCAAGTAAAGGAAGTACAGCTGATTGGTTTTGCAGATGCATCCCAACGAGGCTATGCAGCCATAGTGTTTCTACGAACTGTTGACAATCTGGACAAGTTCAATGTTCATTTCATCGCGTGCAAAACTAAGATCGCACCTTTGAAATCATCACATACTGACACCACACTGACTATCCCCAGGCTAGAGTTATGCGCAGCATTATTGTTGGCCAAACTTTTATCAAATCGTCTCAAACTACTGAAAGATATAATTACCATTGACAGAATACGAGCCTGGACAGACTCAACAGTCGCCCTTGCGTGGATTACTCAGGAGCAGAAACAATTCAAAGTTTTTGTGACCAATAGGGTTACTAAAATTCGGGAGTTGTTGCCCAACTGTGAATGGGCACATGTGAGCACGACCGATAATCCGGCGGACTCGGCGTCTCGAGGGATGCTGCCCAGAGATCTGTTGGCAAGTTCGAAGCATTTAGTAGGACCGGAATTCCTACGTCAAGATGACGCCCAGTGGCCTACGGTAGCGTCTGGGGAACTTACAGTTTCAAGGGAAAACTTACCGGAACTCAAGACTTCGGTACAACACATATTGCTTGTTCACGAAAAGGAGAATTTATGGATAGATCGCTTCTCTTCTCTATCTCGAATGCAGCGTGTAGTGGGATATTGTATGCGTTTTGCTGATCGGGTGCGAAGGCGATATACATCGACGGGGCCTATTTCGCACGCAGAGCACAATCAAGTCTTGCATAGAATCATCCACTATACGCAACGAATGTACTACCCCGACCTATATAAGCAAATAGAAAAACGCATGGACATCGTACCAGTTACCATAGCTCAGCTGGCTCCCTTTATGGACCATACGGGATTGATTCGGGTTGGAGGACGGTTGAGGCATTCGACATTGAATGACGGAGCAAAACACCCTATACTACTACCACAACGGTGTCATCTCACAAATTTAATTATCAGGCATTACCATCAGTTATTATTGCACGGTGGAACGGGAATAGTACTTTCAATGATAAGTCGACGATATTGGATAATCTCGGGTCGAGCAGCCGTACGTCGTGCAATATATTCATGTGTGCCATGCTCGAAATACCGAGCAAGTAATCCTCAACCTTTCATGGCAGACCTACCGGCTCCCCGAGTTACAGCGCATAGGCCATTTTATAATGTGGGCATGGACTACGGAGGGCCTTTTGTCGTGAAGGAAAGCGTCCGGTTGTAAAGCTTAACAAATTGCCCATGTAAGCTGTTGCATGTACGATAAGGGTGCGTTTTGGACGTCCCATATTCTAGTCTTATTCCCTCATTCCTTAAGTATTATCTTAATTAATAAGGCAATTGTATTATTACTATTTATTTATTTGTTAATTTGTTTGGAATTTATATTTACTTAGTTTGATTTTATATGTTGTTTATGATTTTATAGAATTTTGTATCAATTTAATATTATTATAATGTATTAATTAGTATATAAGGATAATATGTGATGCTGCTGACCGCGTGGTTTAGGATAGCATACGTGATGTTTGAAAGCTTCCACTTTCAACGGCGGGAGAATGTTCAGACGAGCAGATAAGATTTCCGCGGTGCGGGGAGCGGGGTGTCATCGAACATTCTAGAAATGTACCCCGCCCCACCGCGCCCTGATAAAGCTACATTCATGAGGAGTGTACCGGTCGAGTCGAGTCGGTCTCGCGCGCGCACGGTGTTCGGATCGGCGTGTCGGTTATTCCGGAAAGACATTTTTTTGATACTTTTTGGACGCGCGGTGCGTCCATTACTTCACGTTTACGGTAACGTTCTTTCGCGTATGTACGCGGTACATCAGTCGATGCTCATTTTGTTGCGTTTTACGCTTTTACGTCTCGGCGACGTTACCTCTCGCGTGTGTACGCATCTTTTACGTCTCGGCGACGTTACCTCTCGCGTGTGTACGCATTTTTATACGTCTACGGCGACGTTACTTCTCGCGTGTGTTAACGTTCAAACGTTTTTAACGAGGACTTCGTGACTGTGGTTCACTGTACGGACGGACGTACGACAGTCGCGAATCAGCATAGGCTGGACACGTGGGGCAGTCATAGATCGTCAACGGAATCAGTTTGTTAAATGAGGTTATGGTCATAAGAGACAACACTACTCCTGCGGTTAACGGTAACCGGTAATGTGCGGTATCAGTGAGATTGATATTATCAATGTATGGTATATTATTATTGTTTATTATCATGTGTTTTGTTATTGTTATTATTATGATTATAATTATTAATTTGTTTGTTACTCGCGAAATCGCAAATATAGTATTATCAAAATGTGCATTTATACAACGGTATTAATATTCTTTTTCCTTTCTCAATTATATACAGTCCATTAAAATCAATGTAACACATGCAGTACTCTGTGCTGCAGAAGTTATAAAAAATATACATAGGATCGCAGCCATCGATCCTGTTATTAATATCACAACCCCATCTCTACATCAACACCCAGTCTATATTTCGTATACACCGTAGTTGTACTTTAAAATACATATGAATACAATATACAGACAAAAAAATAAAAAAAATAAATCTTACACTATTCTATAGACTAAATATAATATAAGTACAATTAATTTTTAAAAAAATTTACAGAGTTTTATAATGACCGTGCGCATAGGTATGAACACGATCATCGAGAATAACGCGTTTATCATCCAATCTGTTCAAAGTCATCTTCAGCGTTTTTATAGTTTTCACCTGATGATTGAATGATCGGATTGAAACGTTTTCTCTCTACGGTGTATACGGAATATAGACTGGGTGTTGATGTAGAGATGGGGTTGTGATATTAATAACAGGATCGATGGCTGCGATCCTATGTATATTTTTTATAACTTCTGCAGCACAGAGTACTGCATGTGTATTCTTCATCACCTCATTATCAACGCTTTCGATGTCATCTGAATCGCTATCTTGACACGGCTCGTGTATGTGTAAACGAATCGTTTACACCACCGAGTCGATATTTATCAACTGTCCATCCCTTTCCGCAAGTAACGCTGAACGAAAATACTTTACCGCCGTAAATACATTACGTGCGATCATAAGGTATTTTCGCCACCGGTACGCCGACGTAACAGATAGCGAAATATTCCTATTTATAATAATACGATTTCGCGATATGGTAATTAAGCATCAGCTATTGATTACTCGCAAATCGTATTTGGGTATTATAAATAGGAATATTATATTAATTAAAAATACGATTTCCTACGAACGACGACGATTTGGATATGTCGAACCGATATACTCGTCCAGTACGTTCGTAGCCGTATTAACGCGAACATTTGGCATTGTCGGGAAGTCAAGTGTTTTCTGTTCTTACATTTTTTTTAGTTGTATAAAAATATATAGTAGCTACTAACGCGTACCGTTCTTGTCACTGTTTATTTTATACAACTATTCAACGGTATTCCTGCCACCGTTATCACAACCCGTTACAATCTTCAGCAAACAAACACTGTTTCTGATCGTAGAACGTTATGTGATTTTTAATCACATGTCTTCTAATCTCTTTAACACGAATGTTCACCACCCGTTTAACGTCGTACGCGTAAGATTTCGCCCGGAGTGCTATAAACTCGTACATCGTGCAACCGTCTGTCTCATCCGAAAAAAAACCGGGGATTTTCTTACGCGCGCTCGTATAACATGGGTTATCTCGCTGTAGATTAGAGGTGTCCATACGAAGAAACAAATTTGGATTGTTCGCCAAATCATAATAAAAATCGTCCGTCTCGATATGATATACCAACGAATCTAAAATAATAATAATTTATGATATATTTTTTGAAAAATTAATTAAATATGTATAAATATATATCTGTATCCGTATACATCAATGTTATGGTATCGTTATAATGGTTTTTCATTACGTTATAATGATAATCATACATTAGTGTCTTACTAATGTCGAGTACTGCAAAACCAATATAAATTGAAATGCAAAAATCAATTATTTTATTATGCATAGACACTGCTGATAAATTATCACTATAAATAGTGCAACTCTTGAATGTTGGTTTGTTAACAAGTTTAGTTTATCTTTGCGATGATGAAACCAGTTTGGTTTTTATTCGTTTTAGCATAGACTCCATAGTTTTTCCTAAAATTTAAATTTAAAAAATTTAAAAAATATAATTTAATATTATGTGTATTAATATTTACCGAACACCTCATTGTTCATAAACTAAAGGAAATCTTTTTCAAACTCGGTAAATGCTTTTTTTCTCATTTCTGTGTTAAGGTTTATATATGAAGCCATTCATGTAGATTGATGAAATTCCAACACACGATGCACCTAAAAAAATGAAATAAATATAGTTTACATGTGTATATAGTGTAAAGAGGGGTATATATATAAATATATATATTTATAAATATTTTTAATTACGTTTAATACATACTTTATCAACAACTAAACCGTTAGCCATGGCTTGTTTGAGATTTAAATAGTGTACGATGTAATTTTTTTTATCCTCAAAAGTAGCCATCAATTTTCATACGCGAGATGTGTGTGGTATGCTGGCGAATGGCAAGAATGGAAGATCATTATGCACGTCGTGCAAGCCTTGCGGGTATGAGATATCGACTTCGTAAATTCTACCTAATTTATCCGTCTCTCTCATCTACTCGAGTTGTGCTAACGCGACGTCAAGATTCCCCAAGTATCAGCGAAATTCACCGTACGGCATGTAACGACTCGTCACCCATCCGTATAAGTTATTACCTGAAATTTAAAAAATGTATAATAGGAAAAAATTAATTAAAATAAATTTAGAAATTTAAATAAAAACTATTTACAGTCTTGGTAGATTAGCCATGATTTCGGTTTTTCATTGTCAAACGTCGGTGTTTTATAGTTGTTGGCTTTAGCGTACCGCATACTCGCTTGAACCAACCCCCCGCGTATACCCTGCTCTATCATCAACAGCATTTCATAATCTGTGAGGAGATCGAGATTAACCGAGGTGTATTTCAACATACGAGGGTCGTCCAGAAAGTAACCTCCGTTTGGAAATAAAAAATAAACCATTTTAGATACAAAGATTTTATTATATACATCTTAAAACTACAACTTTTTTCTATTTTTCCCATAGTCTCCGAACAAATTCAGGCACTTGTCATACCTTTTAACAGTCTTTGAAGTATCCTCTGCAAAGAAATCTTCCGTCTGTGATCATAGCCAACCTGTCACGGTGTTTTGAAGCTCTTCGTCATTGTTGAAGTACTGCGATGCAAGGCACTGTTTCATGTACGGGAACAGATGAAAGTCGCTAGGAGCTAGGTCTGGGCTGTAGGAGAGATGGTCAAACACGTCCCATTTGAACTTGGCCAAAAGTTTATTTATCCTTCGAGCTGTGTGAGGGTGATGTCTTCATCGTAAATGTTTGTTCTTCCATTTTTAAGAAATCGTACCCATTGACGGACAATACCTTCACTCATAGTATTAGGATCATAAATTGCACACAATTCACGATGAATTTCGGCTGATGAGTGATTTTTTGCTAACAGAAATCTTATAACGTCATACTTGGCGGGATTTTCTACTGTGGCGCTCATGTTTTGAGGTTATATCTAGCAAACGCGCGACAGTACGATCCTCCACCTTGCACAGCTAGAAGCGCACTGATCCACTGCACAGTCCGGTGTGTGGATGACTGCCCTACCCCACTACTTCTCGCGCTACGCATAAACGACGGTTACTTTCTGGACGGCCCTCATACAATCGAAACTAAACCCGGGTGCGGTATAATAGTAAGCCGGTGTTAGAGGCGATTTTTACCCCCCAATATAATTTACTCCCGGTATTTACACCGGTATTAATTATTAGTTATTATAATAATTTCGCTAAGTACTTATGTTTATATTTATAATGAAATATACAAATAAAGTAAGATACATATTAAATCCAATAAAATGTGCATTTGATTAAATTTTTTAATCATTTAATTTAGTAGTTATTACCTGCAAGAAACATTTTCAGCTCTCCCGCACGATTTTTAAAATTGTGGGTGAAAGGGTGGCGTACAAATTCCCAAATTGGTCTTGCAAATTCATGCGAATTGCGTGTTAAATATTGGCAAAAAAAAAATTTGAAAAATGTTAATATTTACCATGGGGGGGGGGGCTGGCGTGACGTCTTGCGAATTGCTTTCTAAATATTTGCATAATTTTTTTTATGAATTTCGAATTGAGGAGGGTGGCCAGCCTAACGCACGTGTTTTTTTTACCGTGGTTAGTGATCGATGAACCTACGGTCGCGGACTGAGAGTGTCGCGCGCTTTTGCTTGTGAATGTGCGCGTATATGTCGATAAGCGCGCGATGCTTGTGTAATAATATTACGTACAAAACTCAATAAGATTTACATTATATTTTACATTTTGACGGTACTTTACCCAGTATGATGTAGCGTTATTCACCATAACGTAACACCATTAGGTACATTAGGTACATTAGGACCATTAGGTACCATCACCTAAGTAGTTAGGTAGAATTAATATAATGCATAATTCAAGTTTTCATTGATTATTATTTACTTTAATTAATATAACAGGAAAATTATCAACAAATTATTAAATATATTATTCAAACCTATTTAACAACAAGTTGTATATATTATTCGAACATATTCTATTTTAATATAATGTTTAAATAATTCAATAATAATTTGTTTTCTAGTGAATACATAAAACAATTATCAACTCAAAAATAATAATAAAATGGTGATGAGATTAACAGCGTAGACTATAATTATTTTTTTTCCCCTAAATAGTCAATATTATTCTGTATCTTAAAACACTCTAGAATTCGGTACATTTTAAAATTTAAAAATGGATAGTAATAATTTTAGTATATTACATTTGCTAAAGTAGTTATTATGTTGTAAATAATACAAGTAAATAAAATATACATTTATACATAGTGAATTAGTGAAAATGAAAAATGAATAACCATTTTAAAATATGATATTTAATTATTAAATTATTAAAATTTTATATTAAACAATTTATATAAATTTAAAATGAAACAAAGTAAAATTAATTATAACTAAATAGCTGAGATGCCAAAAAAAAAAATTATTTTACAGGCATAAAATAAATATAAATCTCTTATATATGTAATATACTGTGTAATACATATTTCACAATTTTTATTTTAAATGTAAACGTTTGTTTTTACTTCTTTAGATGATGGTTTGATTATCGACGTATTTTTTATTTGACAAATTTAGAATATTCTTTTTTACATGCTAATTAAATACATAATAGTATTTTATTATTTAATTTTAAAATTATAATATTAGCTATATACAAAATACAAATAGATAAAATGCAATAAATTTTAAATTGCTTCTTTTGTCTAGGTTAGATATTCTCAACCGGGGTGCCAAGAACTTCAATTAAAGATGACGCGAAATTATTGAAAATATAAAGCATTCATATACAGCTTTTTTTAACAACAAATTTAGGTTTAGTTATAACATATAACTATTTAAAATCAACGATATCAGAAGAGACTATAGATTGTAGGATGCCCTGGGATTTTTATAAAATACCCAAGAATGTCGTAAACAAAAAATTTTTGAGAAATACTGGTCTAGATATTAAATACAAATAAAAACATTCATACAACATATACATAAACCAAACCACAATAAATATTATTATTTGTTTCGATAACTGATGAAACTCAATAATTTTACGTTTAAAATAAGTAGCCAGTGTTATTTCTTATATCCTATTATGTATCTAATTTTCACCTCAAATTATATTAATACGTCATAATAAGGTTGTTATGTATAAGATTTTATTAATTATTCAAAAACTTTGGTTTCTATTATAACATTAAATATTAAATGGTTAGATGGATAAGTGGAATGACGAGAGAAAGATAATTCTTATTCTAGAAATGAATATGTATGAGGAAGCATAGGTGTATCGTCGACCGTGGATAATATGAGAGAGAGTAAACTTAGATGGATTGGTCATAATATGAGGAGAGAAAAATCGGAAGCTGTAAAAACGGTTATGGAAATGAACGTTGAAGAAAGAAGAGGATAAGGAAGACAGAAGAAGAGGTGGTTGGATGCAACTGGGTGTGATATGAGGACTGCTTGTGTGTGCGTAGTTGATGTGGGAGATCATGTCAAGTGGAGGTTCAAGACACAGGTAGCCGATCCTAAATAGTTGGAATAGGAATGAGGGAAAAGAAAAAGTATACTATTTAACATTAAATAAAATAATTAGGAGCTCTTCTCAAATCAATTAATAATATCTATAAATTACTTGAAATGAATATTTTCTTTTCTATAGAAACAAAAAATTTCAATATCCTCGTACGTATATATGTATGTATATATTTTTTTTATTGAATTTGTATTTTTGTATGAAAAATATAAATTTAAAAATAAATATAAATTTAATGTTATTTATATCAACAATTAAATAACAAAAACAAAAATATATCTCTAAACTCAACTATTAAAATATTACAATATTTCAACAAATGCTTAATTAAAATCTAAACAACATTGACATACACTTAATATTTAAAATTAATTTACTCAATGAAAACGAATATTTTATTCATATAGAAGAAATCAAAAATAAAATAAATTTAAATGGATTGTATTATGGAGTAATATTAGATTTTGATTGCATCGAAGAATATATTAGATATAATAGTTTAAATACGAATACTATGTTTAATATTTATTCAACATGGGAAAACCAACTTATGAAGTAATGTAAATAAAAATACGTAAAAATAAAGTTCATAAGTTATAATTGAACTGATCTTATTTGTTAATATTAAAAAAAAAATACTTGAATAGATTTAAAATTATAATTATCCAATTAGGAATATAAATATAGGATAAGAACTCCTGTAGTTATTATATGATCTTATATTGTTTATTTTAACAAACCAAAACTTCAAATTTATAAAGAAATAAAGTAAAAAAGATTATGTATCGGTTTTTTTCATTTTTTAAGCTTTTTAACATAATATTATTTACATTATTCTAATTAAGAATATTTTAAAAAGCTATTGTATTCGAATCAGTGTCAGCCTGGCACACCAAAGGCTCTTGGATCGTTTTTTTTTAGGGGTCCCCTGCCCCATGGTTTAATATGAAGTTAAAAAATACATATCAATATATTATCATATAATAATTATTATATAATATTATGGAATAATACATACACGATACACACAGATCTAATACATTAATATGCAATTATTATAACAATGAATTGTACTCAAGTTATTACAAGACTCTTGGCCCGAACCACACTCTGCTACCAAATATTTCTGCCAACCGGCATATTTTACTTGTGGATGGGAAGACGGGTGAGTAATAATGAACGCAATTCGCATAACAAAGAATATCATGTACGAAAAAAAATCATGATCATAATCTGAGGGGGGCTATATACTCTTTGTAAGGCCATTTTACACAAAACAATTTTTTTTAAATTCACATTTAGTAACTTGTATTTAATATTAATTTAAAATATATATTTGTGTATTGTAGTATTGTAACAATTGACAAAACATTACTTTATTATCTAATCAACGACCATAAAATAATTAAGTTGGTACATCATTCTAATTTTAATATTAATTTTTAATTAAGTCAATGTTTACAATTCTTTTTAGGATTATATTTCCCACCTAACCTAGTACAGTCGTGGTATAAGGTCAACATAATCAATCCAAAATTTAAATATTCCCAACATTATGCGTAATTACGCATTGACAGGTGCGAATTATTAGTTATAAATTAATATTATTATTATTATTGGCTATAAGTTTATCGGATACATTATACAAAAATAGTATAATAAACATTATCCTAGTTAGGACCGTTATTTCGTGTCATTATCTACACTCGGTTTCAGTCGTGTCGCGAATGCCGATTTGTACACCGCGCCGGCTCATTCTTCAATTATAAAATAAATTCAACAATAAAATAATTTTAATATAAAAAATTTAAGTATACCACATTATAATATTAAAAACTGTAATATGAATAATATATATATATTGCGTACGTGCATAACTCTGCGTAAATGTTCACGACAATTTGAGCAGTATCTACGTATCAATTGATTCATTAAATATTACCAGTAGTTTTTTAGGTAAACTAAAATATTAGTGATTACTTATTTATTCTTAAAAAGGTACCTATCGAGTGTTATATTTTATGTTATAATATGTGATCTTCAATTCACTTTATTTTAGAAAATTCGATATGAAGCAATAATTATTGTGAATAATCGATTAAGGGATGACAAATAACTTATAAATTTAAAAATACGATTTTATTTAATCAATATTTACTATACAAAATAATGAATTGCCGAAAGTTAGCTATTATTTATAAACTATATATATTGTATTAATAAAATATTTTATTATTATATAAAATATAAAAACAAAATTTATTAAATGTTATAAAATAGTTTGTTTTTTAAAAGAACACTAATTACAATCTGGCACATCAAATTATACCTAACACGGGTTTTTTTAGTTAGTACAATTATTTCAATATTGTGAACATTTGGAAACCCAACAACGTTTATTTTAAATTTTAACATGCATTATGTTGTAATATTATAACTAATTTATTAGACAAAATTATATACTTCCTATGAACTATACTATGTACTTTGTACGTAGTTAATACAACTACTAGTTTTAGTACTTTAGTTTGGACACCATACTGTTGTATGTTAAAAATATGTAAGACTTATTTATCATAAAATCAAATGTATGGTTATACATTATAATGTATAATAATATTCGTCATAATGCTTGAAATAAAATAAAATATTATACAAATTACTACCATTTTTTTTAATGTAATAATAATTGTACGTATTTGTAACTCACAAAAATTTAATTTAAAAATAGGAATTGATTACTGTTTATTGGATGTATAATTTCCTTAAGTTACGATTTCATGATATTTTGTTTATCCAAAATAGATACAATATCATGATACTTTGATGATATTTTTTTTACAGTACTGAAATTAACATAAATACGTAGAATGACAATAGACACATGAATATAAATAAAAATATTTAGCAAAATTAAAGCTCTGAATATTCCATTGTCATAACTCCACACACCTGAATTTCATACGTGTTTTCTTTATAATTGTATATAATTTCAGCAATGTTCAAAGTTATCAAAATTATGCTATGCGCGTGACAATGCCACCCTCAATATTGAGATAAGGAACTTTGAATAACGTTGTCACTTGTAGTTGTCGATAAGAAACTATAAATAAAATTTGGTAAAAATATTATTATGAAAGATAATTGTTAAATGTTAAACCTAACCTAAAATTTATACCTAAAAAATTTAAATTTGTTAAATGTGTTAATGACATAGTTCTTAACAAATTGAATTAAGACGATAAAAAAATTAATTAGCATTAATAATGTAAATATTATAAAATAAGGTAATCAAAATGGTAAGAAAATATTTTTTTTTATGTGGTCAACTTTTAAATGTACTCTACCTTTTTGATTTGTAGATGCATGCTCTTCATGTCAGTTATGTACAATAAAAAATAATGTTTGTGACATCTGTAAAATACCTGTGCATAATAATAATCTTTGTGCAATAAAAGTTGACAATCAAATGATTTGCACTTCATGCCAAACGAAGGGTAACAACGTTTTACAATGTGCAAAAAGGAAAACTGGAAAGGCATGAATGAAAAAAAACGACCAAGAACAAGTTATTTAGAAGTTAATTCAGAATTCTTGGTTACTGATTTGTCAAAAAGTCGAAAGGTCATACCAATTGGAATTTTGAAGAATGGACATCGAGTAGAACTACAACCTGTTAAAATTCATACAGGAGATCGAGTAATACTTTCAAATACATGCAGTTTTGATGCAATTACTCAAATATTATGCTGTACATATTGTGACAGTGAAGGGATCAAAAGGATTGTTGAAGAGAAAAAAAGTGAAATCGAAATGTGCCAATTGATAATGACGATGGTTAAAGATGGAGTTAAAGCAAAAACGTATAATTATCGAGGAAATATTTTATTCAAATGCATAGAAATGGAAAAAATTGCGCAAGAATTGTATACAATAAATTGTATAAGTACAATTTCTGAAATGTACAAAAATATTTGGGGTCAATATTTTAAATCTGGAACAGAAATTTTTCAATGTAAATACCGAATATGTTAAATAAAAAAAATATCAATAAACAATTCTATATCTGTACTATAACTATCTGTTGTAATATAAATTACTACTTTAAAATTTTAGGTATTGATCATGCACATAAACTTCAAAAAAATAATTTATTTTATGTTGAAGTAGAATTAAACTCTATTAAGGATATAGAAGAAAGTTTACTACAAAAAATATGTAAGACATCACAAATAAAATGTAGGTATCGTAATGACAATACGAGTAGATTGTGTTTGTCGGATACGCAAAAACTTGTGACTTTAGGTGAATTAATTTTTGTCGAGTTTCTAGTACCAAATAACAAAACAACTATAATTTCAAGCAATTTAATTGATATTCCTAATAAACTAAAATTAAAAAACATTGTATATTTATTAAGAGGAGCTGTGGCATACATAAATAGTGGAAGTATAACCGGACACTTTGTAGCATTTTGTAGACGTCATAATGGCAAATGGGAGTCTTACAACGACCTCGAGGACAGTAAAAGTCTATGCACTGCTAACAAAATGGTGAATTTGTGTGCTGTGATATATTCTAAAGAATAATACAAATTTATCATTACAGGCTTAAATAATAATTTATAAAATAATATATACAAATACTAAAATAATAATTATATACATATGTATATATATATATATAATTTCAATTTGTAAAATAATCTTATTATAATTTACTTATGTTTTAGTTGTTAAATAATAATTATTATTAATTATATTAATTAGTATCATTTTTTTATATTTTGTATAACTTTAATTTGATTTACTTATTATATTCATATATTATATGTGGTTAATAAATAATAACTAACTTTCGGCAATTCATTATTTTGTACAGTAAAAATTGATTAAATAAAATCGTATTTTTAAGTTTATAAGTTATTTGTCATCCCATAATCGATTATTCACAATAATTATTGCTTCATATCGAATTTTCTAAAATAAAGTGAATTGAAGATCACATATTAAACATAAAATATAACACTCGATAGGTACCTTTTTAAGAATAAATAAGTAATCACTAATATTTTAGTTTACCTAAAAAACTACTGGTAATATTTAATGAATCAATTGATACGTAGATACTGCTCAAATTGTCGTGAACATTTACGCAGAGTTATGCACGTACGCAATATATATATATTATTCATATTACAGTTTTTAATATTATAATGTGGTATACTTAAATTTTTTATATTAAAATTATTTTATTGTTGAATTTATTTTATAATTGAAGAATGAGCCGGCGCGGTGTACAAATCGGCATTCGCGACACGACTGAAACCGAGTGTAGATAATGACACGAAATAACGGTCCTAACTAGGATAATGTTTATTATACTATTTTTGTATAATGTATCCGATAAACTTATAGCCAATAATAATAATAATATTAATTTATAACTAATAATTCGCACCTGTCAATGCGTAATTACGCATAATGTTGGGAATATTTAAATTTTGGATTGATTATGTTGACCTTATACCACGACTGTACTAGGTTAGGTGGGAAATATAATCCTAAAAAGAATTGTAAACATTGACTTAATTAAAAATTAATATTAAAATTAGAATGATGTACCAACTTAATTATTTTATGGTCGTTGATTAGATAATAAAGTAATGTTTTGTCAATTGTTACAATACTACAATACACAAATATATATTTTAAATTAATATTAAATACAAGTTACTAAATGTGAATTTAAAAAAAATTGTTTTGTGTAAAATGGCCTCACAAAGAGTATATAGCCCCCCTCAGGTTATGATCATGATCCGGCCCAGACCATGACTGTTCTAGGTTATGTTGATGAAATCCAATTAAAAAAAGTTAAAAATTTGATTTTCCAATATGGGGGGGCTGCCCTCCCAAATTTGGATTGACTGTGCTAGCCAAACCAAGACTGCGCTGGGTGTAAAAATGAGTGCGCTAGGTTGCGCTAGGTGTGCGCAAATATTTGGTTAAGAAAAAGTTTAAAAAGTTTAGGGTGGGGGGGCCAACTTAACGAACCTAAATAACAGTGGATTTCACGGCAACGCGACGTGGCATTGTTATAAATAAAATAAAATAACACACAGGTTTGATCATGGATTTTTAATGTGGGCTAAAGTTGAAACAGCGATTTAATTGAACAGTTTTATCAATTGGGTTTTCAATTTATTTCCGATTTCTCCTTTTGTTTCGTCACTGTCGTAACGCTTACAATCGATTTACTGAGCTCGCCGTTTAAACCTCAGCGAATACTAATGCAGTAATGCATACGGATGCTTAATATCAAATATGCTACTATGTATGTGTTTATGTATGTTTTGTATGTGTTATTATTTATAATATCTAATAATAAAATTGTATAATAATACGAGTACAAGGGAAAGACTGGTGGAGACATAGCGTTAAAAAATATTGGTCTAAAAAAATTAGATGGGGCCC
The DNA here is from genome assembly GCA_019022885.1 of Schlechtendalia chinensis. Classification (NCBI taxonomy): domain Eukaryota; kingdom Metazoa; phylum Arthropoda; class Insecta; order Hemiptera; family Aphididae; genus Schlechtendalia; species Schlechtendalia chinensis. The sequence continues at coordinate 22,072,592 of CM032339.1, read as the reverse complement.
CGGCCGCATTCGCAACCTAGTGTCCATGGCCAGTCCGACACTGATTCAAATGCTCATATTTTGGTAGATCACACCAATACATTTATTAAATACAAATATAGCCACTCTTAGCATTTGTTCCGCATCTTATAGAGACAAATTTTAATTAGGTTCAGACTATGTGGAATATTCGAAATAAAACTGTCGATTACAAATTACCTTTATTGTAGTCATTTAAAGCTATATGTACGCGCCAGTCCCCCTCCCGACTAGCAAAAATGCCTGTCGGCTGGTTCGAATCCGAGGAATCGTCGTTCGTGTTCCACAGCCGTCGGGAGAAGTACCCACGGCGTTATTTCATCGTGGACGTAAGCGTACCAATTTAGTCGCGTGTGCAGGTCGGCACTCGCCTTCAATTTTATTCGCGTACGCAAGTCGGCGCTCGCCATTATTATTCGCGTACGCAAGTCGGCGCTCGCCATTATTATTCGCGTATGCAAGTCGGCACTCGTCATTAAGTTACTCGCGTGTGCACTAGCTGGCAAGTCACCGTGGTCCAGTCATCAGAACAGACCCAGCTTTAGTGTAACGGGCTCTTCCTTTTCCTTCTCGAACGGTACCGTTTGATTATTTTGTATGTTTATATATATAATTTGTAGTATTTAGTAAAGAAATGAGAACAAATATTAATTATTTTATCACGCATGGAATTGTTTTTATTTAATATACATTGTTAGACCTAGTACTGACGGAGACACTAGACTAAGTCGTAATTCAAATTAAAACGAACGACTAGGCCAAACACTATACAATGGAATGAAATAATATGAAGTCTACTATTTATTATTTATATTAATTTCATTATCATATGTTGAATTCTCAAATGTGTTTTGCTTTTTTTGTTTTCTGTTCCCCTTATCGTTTGTTATAATTACTCGAAAAACAACTAAATATATATATATATATTTTAAAGTGCGAAATTATGGTATCCATATTATAATCTTGTAGAAAATTAAAATATTATAATAAATAATTTCCAGTGTCCTAGCGGGTAGTAGTAAGTATTATTCAGATCGCAGTATGTATTTGTTTTAGTAGTTATAAAATAATTTTATTTTATTTTTATTCTCTAATAATGCACAAGTTAACTCTTTTTTCGACAAATCAAGTTTATTTTATAATAAAATTAAAAATAAAATGTATGACGTAAATTATTTTTTAAAAAAAGTAACTTGAAAAAATTTAAATTTAAAATGATCAACTGAGGAACATAAAAATAAGAAATAAATTCCTGAAGATATATTATGTTGAATTATTCCTAAAACTGAAAGATTTGTAAGTAAATGGAGTAAGAAATAAAATGTATCTAGTATTTTTCTTTAATGGTATTTATTATGTTAGTTACAATGCTCGAATTAAGAATATTTATAAAGAAATAGGTTTTAAATGCTCATATTTTTGTAGTTTACACCAATACTCTAATACACAAAGTGAAGCCACTCTTATCATATGTTCAACATCTTGTAGACGCAAAATTAATATAGAGTCGGACTTTATGCGAAATTATGATCAAAGCTTTGGTTTAAAATTTACCATTTTTGTAGGTTTTACTAGCTATAAAAAGGAATAATATATTATGATTCATTATTCAGGTATACATATTATAACTTAGTTGAAAATATTAAAATGAAATTAAATAATTTTCAGCGAATTAAAGGGTTGGTATTAGATTTTAATTCTCCAAGATTGAACAAGCTAATAATAAGTTTTTTTATAAATATTTTTATATGTATATGTTAAAATATATGATATTATCTTTTTTTTTTAATGAAAAATGACTTGAAATGAAATGAAATGACTTGAAAATATTTAAAATTTAAAAGATCCATTGAGGAATATAAAAATACGATAAAATCTGTAAATATATTCTTATATATTATTCTTTATTTTAACAATCCAAAACAGAAAAATGTATCTGTTTTTTAATTTGTTTGAAGTTATTCAATCAGTAGCGTAGCAAGGGTATGGCGAACTATGCCTATGCCAGAGGCGGAAATTCCAAAGGGGCTCAAAATTGTGCTTCAAAAGTGCTATATAATTTATTCTACCTAAAAAACGAAATTTTTCCATTATACTTTTTGAAATGTGTATGATTTTGTCTAATTGTACTTTCTACGTGTGAATTTAATGACGAAATTATGAAAGTAGCATAAAGGAATTTCATATTGTTTCATTAATTGTTGTTATCAACGGATAACTCTATGTTCTAAGTGAATCCATGCGTTGCGTGTATTTCGTACACGCAAATAAAACAAACTGTAACTAAGTTCGGAAGTGTCCTAATCAATAAAAATAAAAATAATATTAAAGTGGTATTTTTTCATAGTTTAAATATAATTAAAATTATTAAGCAATACAAAAATAATGATAGTTTTGTTTGCTGAAGTTTTGTATAATCGTAATTTACTTTAATTAAAATAATAAACAATTAATTTTTATACAAAAAAAAGAAAAATATAATATATTATATAAAATTTACAATTTAATAGTGAAAAAAAAAATTAAGTTATTAAATTGGTAAAAAGGTACTTTTTTAAAGTTTGCCAGGGTTGCTATCGAGTTTATCTATGCCTTTGTATCTAACATTAAATTAGTAACAGTGTTCTAATTATAAATATTTAAATAAGTTATTTCATTCAAATGCTTGTATTTTTGTAGTTTATACCAATATTTTTATGAAACACAAAATAAAGCTACACTTAACATATGTTTTACATTTCGTAGATAGAATTGAAAAAATATACAGACTAATTGTAATATTCAAGACAAAGCTGTCGTTTAAAAATTACCATTTTTTAAACTTGTTTTATCTATACAAAGGAATAAAATATAATGATGTGAAATGCTCTGGTATTCATATAATAATTTTTTTTTAATTAAAATATTATATTAAGTAATTTTCAGTGTAGTACATTGTGCTATTTGATTTTAATCGAACTAAAGAAGGTATTTGTTTTAGTTGTTAGAAAATAATGTATTTTTTATTTTATTCTCTAAGAATGAACAAGTTATTTATTTTTTTGTAACGAATCGAGTCTAGTTTATAATACGAATATATACTTTAATTTAACATTAAAATGTATGATGTACACTATTTTTAAAATAAAGTAACTTGACCAAATTTAATGTTGCAAAGATTTATTCAAATATATAAATTTAAAACACATTTGGTCAAATTACTATGAGTTTTTCCTTATTTTGATATACTATAATATAATATTTTAACATATTTTTTTTAACTGGGCCAATAAATTTATTAAAATACTTAAAAATTAAGATATACATGAAATGTATTTGTAGTAATTAAAAAAATAAAAATTAACCAAACTTTAAATTGCAATGATCCAATAAGGAACAATAATAAATGATAAGAACACATGTAGTTATATAACGATTTATTATTCCATAATTTTACAATACTAAAATGAAAATTGTATACAGGAATAAAGCAAAAAAGAAATATATCTTGTATTTTTTTAAATTTATTTAACATAATCTTAGTTACAATGTTCTAATTAGGAGTATTTGTTAAACATTATTTTATAAAAATGCTTATATTTTTGTAATTTACACCATTATTCTTATTAAACACAAAATGAAGTCACTCATAAAAGTGTTCTACATTTCGTAGACATAAATTGAATATAGGCTCAGAATAAATGTAATATTCGAAGCAAATTTGCTGATTAAAATTTACTTGTAATGTAGAGAAATTTAACTATACAAAGGAATACCATACTATGAAGTACATTTTTTTGGTATACATATAATTTTGTTGAAAATTAAAATATTATATCATAGAATTGTCAGCGTATTAAAGTGTGGTATTAAGTAATAGTCGAATCGCATAATATATTAATTTTAGTAGTAATGAAATAATATAATTTTAGTATAATTTTCTGATAATGAATAAGTTAACACTTTTCTTCAACAAATCAAATATAGATACAAGAAAAATATACAATAAAGATTCAAAAAAATGTATGATGTGAACTATTTAAAAAAAACATACCAATATTTATGTTGCAATGTTTTCATTAGGAATATTAATTTAAAGTGCGAATTCATTTGGTTAAATTATTGTGATTTATTTTTTATTTTGACAATCGGTAACCGAACAAATAACATATCTTTTCAACTGAGATAGTAGAATAATTAAATTGTTATAAATTAAGTTATAGATAAGGGTTTTTGAAATATTTAAAAAATCAATTAATTAACCAATTTCAAAACTGCAATGAACCAATAAGAAATATTAATAAATCATAATATATATCAGTATATATGATAGTATCATAATATTATTTGCAATGTTCTAATTAGAAGTATTTGACAAACCTAATTGTATTCAAATGCTTAAATTATTGTAATGAAGCCAATAATAATATATGTTAAACATCTTGTAGACACAAATTTAGTATAGTCTCATTCAATTTTAATAAAAAATAATAATATTTTAAGTTAAAATCAAAATAGATGATATAAACTACTATTTTTTAACCGTGAAATTTAAAATTTTAATGATCCAATAAAGAATATAAAAATAAGATATAAACTCCTATAGATATATTATGATGTATAACTCTTTATTTTAACTACCAAAAGCTGAAAAATGTATAAATAGATGAAGTAAGAAAGGAAATGTACATGGTTTATTCTCTAATGTTGATTTTTACAATGTTAGTTACAATTCTTCAAGTAAGAATATGTGTAAAAAATTATTTAACAAAGGCTTATAAGTTTGTAGCTTACACCAATACCCTTATACACAAAATGAAGCCACTCTTATCATATGTTCAACATCTTGTAAATAGAAAATTGATATAGAGTCAGACTAAAAGCAAAATTATAGTAAAAGCTTTTGCTTTAAATTCACCTTCCTCGTAGACTATTAGAGCTATACAAAGGAATAATATATTATGGAATACAATATTATAGTATATATATTATGATATGGTTGAAAATATTTAAATGAAATTGCATAATTTCTGCCTAATGCAGTGTGATTTTAAATCCTAATTAAATTTCAAATTGTATTAGTTTTAGTAGTTATAAAATAATGTAAACTTTTTTAATTCCCACGAATGATGAAGCTTACTCATATTTCAACAAATCAAGTCGAGTTAATAAAATATATATATATATATATTTTAAATTAAAAATAAGATATATGTTGTAAACTATTTTTAATAAAAATTTAACCAGACCAATTTTTGAAATTTTCAATGGTTTCTTTAGAAATATTTATTTAAATAGCGAATTCACTTGGTTAAATTTAGGTGTTTTATTTTTCATTCTTTTAATCAAAACCCGAAAATTTTAACAAATCGTTTTAACTGGCACATTAGAGTTAATTAAATGTTTATAAATTAAGTTATTGATGAGTGTTTCTGAAACATTTTAAAAATCAATTAATTAACCAATTTTAAAACAGCAATGAACCAATAAGGAATATTAATAAATGATATAAACTCCTGTAGAAACCTAATGATGAATTATTCTTTATTTTAACATTCCAAAACAGATAATTTTGTAAAGGAATGAAGCAAAAAAGGGAATGTATGTTTTTTCTTAAAGTTATTTATCTTAATATTATTTGAAATGTTCTAATTCGAAGTATTTGACAAACCTAATTGTATTCAAATGCTTAAATTATTGTAATGAAGCCAATAATAATATATGTTAAACATCTTGTAGACACAAATTTAGTATAGTCTCATACAATTTTAATATAAAAGTATAATATTTTAAGTTAAAATCAAAATGTTTGATATAAACTATTTTTTTTATCGTGAAATTTAAAATTTTAATGATCCAATGAGGAATATAAAAATAAGATATAAACTCCTATAGATATATTATGATGCATTATTCTTAATCTTAACAATCAAAAGCAAAAAAAAATTATAAATAGATGCAGTAAGAAATGAAATGTATATGGTTTTATTCTTTAATGTTGTTTTACAATGTTAGTTACAATTCTTCAAGTAAGAATATGTGTAAAAAATTATTTAACAAAGGCTTATATGTTTGTAGCTTACACCAATACCCTTATACACAAAATGAAGCCACTCTTATCATATGTTCAACATCTTGTAAATAGAAAATTGATATAGAGTCAGACTAAAAGCAAAATTATAGTAAAAGCTTTTGCTTTAAATTCACCTTCCTCGTAGACTATTAGAGCTATACAAAGGAATAATATATTATGAAATACAATATTATAGTATACATATTATGATTTGGTTGAAAATATTTAAATGAAATTCTATGATTTCTGCCTAATACAGTGTGATTTTAAATCCCAATTAAATTGCAAATTGTATTAGTTTTAGTAGTTATAAAATAATGTAAACTTTTTTAATTCCCCACGAATGATGAAGCTCACTCTTATTTCAACAAATCAAGTCGAGTTAATAAAAAATATATATATATATATATATTTTAAATTAAAAATAAGATATATGTTGTAAACTATTTTTAATAAAAATTTAACCAGACCAATTTTTGAAATTTTCAATGTTTTCATTTAAAATATTTATTTAAATAGCGAATTCCTTTGGATAAAATATGGTGTTTAATTTTTTATTTTAACAATCGTTAATAAATCAAAATGTATGATATCAACTATATTTTTAATAGTGAAATTTAAAATTTTAATGATCCAATAAAGAATATAAAAAAAAGATATAAACTCCTATAGATATATTATGATGTATTATTCTTTATTTTAACTACCAAAAGCTGAAAAATTTATAAATAGATGGAGTAAGAAAGGAAATGTATTTGGTTTCTATTTAATGTTATTTATTATAATATTAGTTAAAATGCTCTAATTAAAAAAATGTGTAAAAATTATTTAACAAAGCTTATATTTTTGTAGTTTACACCAATACTCTATAACACAAAATGAAGCTACTCTTATTATAAGTTCAACATCTTGTAAATACAAAATCGGTATAGAGTCAGACTAAAAGCAAAATTATAGTAAAAGCTTTTGTTTTAAATTTACCATTCTCATAGGTTCTTAGCGCTATACAAACGAATAATATATTATGAAGTGCAATATTATAGTATATTTATTATAACCGGGTTTAAAATATTAGAATGAAATTATATAATTTTAGCATATTACAGTGTGATTTTAAATTTTAATTGATTTAAAGAATGTATTTGTTTTAGTAGTTATAACATAATATAAGGTTATTGTAAATCTCCAAGAATAAACTAGTTAAGTCCATTTTCAACAAATCATGTTTAGTTAATGAAAAAATATATAAATTAAGTAAAAAATAAAATGTATGATATTAATTTTTTTTTTTGGAAAATAGTAAGTTATACAAATTTTAAGTAGCAATGATTACCTTAGAAATATAAATTTAAAATACGAAAGCATTTTATTAAATCATATGTCTTTCTTTGTTTAAATATTCCAAGGCATAAAATTTTACCAAAATTTGTAACTAATAAATTAGTGTTAATATAAAAGTTTTGAATTAATTTAACTATGCTATGCTATGGGGGGGGGGATGGCTATGCCGTTCACTATTCCAGGCTTATGCCTCTACTAGTGGATGGAAGGGAAGGATGGTATAGTTAGTAGTTTGTATGTTGCTCTGCCCAAGTTAATGGGTATGGTTTGAGTATGAGTTTGGTGGTTGGAGTAGAGTAAGTTTTCCCCAGAAGGCGGATGTGATTGTGAACAGAAAAAGAGTTTTTATAGAACATCGTTTTTGATTGGGCCTGAATGGATTCTTGGATAGATTTGAAATTTGTCGACTTAAGGAGGACCGAATTTTTGATGATGGTTGGGAGACCCGTCGCCGTACGGATACCAATGTTCTGGACAGATTCAATGTGTTTCCAGTGTGAGGGACCGATGAAGGGTGCCCAGGAGGAGCCAGCATAAGTAAGAATGGGAGTTATGTATAGTTTAATAATGTTGAGTTTTGTTTGAGTTGGAACAGGGCTACGTCTGTTGAGTATGGGGTAAAGCATACCGCGGATGCGAGTAGCTTTTTTAGGCCGAAGGTAAGTTTACGTCCAAATGTGACGCCAAGATACTTGGCCTGTTTAGACCAGTTAATAGTATGGTTGTCGATTTGCAGTGGAGGTATGTTAGTTGAGTTTGGTCGTCCAAAAAGAACGCCTACAGTTTTGGTCGGGTTTATTTTGATGCGCCAACGGTGGAACCAGTTGAACGCCAAGTCCAGTTGTTTTTGTAGTTGTCTGGCGGCTCGTTTGGGGTTTTTATCGGAGGAGAAGAACATAGTATCATCTGCAAAAAGTGAGAGGTGAGCCTTGGGAGTCGTTGGTATGTCATTAATGTAAGTCAGGTAGAGGGTCGGCGCTAGGCAAGAGCCTTGCTTGAGGGACACCTGCGAGAATGTGCCTGATAGTCGAGAAGGAGTTGTCGATCTTAGTGATAAATGTGCGGTCAGTGAGAAATGATTCGATGATTTTAATGATTGCAATGAGGACGTTGAGATCTAAAAGTTTGTAAAGAAGGCCTTCGTGCCAAACTCGGTCGAAGGCTTTTTCTACATCTAGAAAAATGGAAGCGGTGTTTATGTTGTTGTTAAAGTTTTGGCTGAGGTGGTGAGTAAGTTTAGTTAATTGTAGGGTAGTAGAATGTTCAGGTCTGAAGGCAAATTGTTCTGGTCGGATTTTGTCGCGAATTTCGCTTTGTAAGTGAGTGAGGATGAGTCGTTCATAAATTTTGGATAAGGAGGAGAGTAGAGCAATCGGTCGATAGTTTTCGGGTAGTTTATGATCTTTACCAGGTTTGGGAATGGAAATGATGACTGCTTTTTTCCAGGCACTGGGAAAGTAGCAGATTCTGAAGGAACTGTTGATGATTTCCGTTAGGAACAGTAAAGCATTGTTTGGTAGGAATTTAAGAGCCGTATTGGTGATGAGATCATCACTGGGGGCTTTCTTTTTGCGGAGGTTGCGTATAATGTTTTGAATAGTGCCGGGTGTGGTGAATAGGTTAGATTTGGTAGTGTTAAAGTTTCGAGTTACTGGTAGTGCGCAGTTACATCTGGTAATTCGGGGCCAGGATTTGTTTGAAATTGACGTTCGAGCGAATGGGCTACCAGTTCAGCTCGTTCGTTGGCTGGAAAGACAAGGCCGTTCGGGCCAATCAGTGGGTGGGAAGCTGGACGCTTGTGTAGGAGACATTTGTTTAGTTTGTATATCGAACCGTCTTGGATGTCTAGCGAGTTAAGAAAAATGTCCCATTGGTCAGTTTTGTAGGTTTCGAGTAAGGTTCGTATAAATGAGATTTTTGAGTTGAGTTGACTTTTGGTGGCAGGGTCACGGTTTCTTTGCCATTCTCGGTGAAGTCGGTTTTTAACGTTAATTTCATGTTTGATGTAGTAAGGTAATGGTGGAGATCGGTTTTTGTGTTTCGGGGTAAAAACGCTGGATTCGATCGCGTATTGTATGTGTTTTGTCAGGTAGTCAATTGCCAAATCTATTGATTGTATGTCGGTGGTTGGTCTAATAGTATTGTATGGTAAGTTTGAAAGTATTATGTTGAATTTTTCCCAGTTTATGAATCGATTAGTAACAGGAGGAGTTGCTGATACCGGAGAGCACAAAATTTCTAGAAGAACTGGGTTGTGGTCTGATGACAGTTCGTTAATGTTTTCTATTTGAGTCAGATAAGGTATCCGTACGAGGGCAATGTCAAGTGTGTCGGACCTGTATCTTACGTTTGTTGGAAAATGTGTAGGGGATAAGGGGGCGATTACGGAATAGTCAGATTGTTGGACGTGTCCAGAAAGGACACGACCAGCTGCATTAGTTGTGTGGCAGTACCATAGGGGGTGTTTGGCATTGAAGTCGCCTGCCGATAGTTGCCATTCAGCGTTCTGAGTTAGTAAGTCTAAGTCGTTTGTCGTGAGAATAGCTTTAGGTGGTTTGTATGCTGCCGATAAAAGTACTTCATGGCCGTTAAGTTGTATGAGAACTGAGGAGGTTTGAATGGCTGTGTTAAGGGTCAAGGGTTGATGGACAATGTGGCGGTGGATAAAAACGGCTGTGCATCCGTGTGCAGGCGAGCCTCGGACAGATGGCAGGTCATTCCTGTAAGTAAAATACTGAGGGATATGAAGTCTGATGGAGGGGGATATTCTTGTTTCGTTGAGTAAAACGACGTCAATTTTTCGTTGGAGTACAAGGGAGTGTAGTTCGTTAAGTTTATGGTTGATGCCGTTGCAGTTCCAAAATAGAATTTTTAGGTTATCCATTTTGGGGCGAAAGAATGGTCAGGAACGTTTTGATTGTTGATTCAATCATTATTTTTGGGTCTTGGTTGTTTGACATGATGGTTAGGAGGTTGGTTAGTAAGTTCAGAATGAGTGTGAGGTTTATTTGTGGGGTTGATGGAGATTGCAGTGGGGGTAGGGAAACTGAGCCGGAAGCTGCTGAAGCATAGGTTTTTGAGGTGTTTGATGATGGAAGAGGCGGTGGGGGGGGAGGGGGTAGATTAGTTAGAGTCATTTGGTGGGCCTTTGGTTTGGCGTTGTTTGGGTTTGGGTGCGTATTTGAAGAGTTTGTGCTGCGTATTGAGGTCAGCCACGGAAGTTAGCTGTGTGTTGTCCACCACAGTTACAGCATGTTGGGGTTTGGTCGGAGGTTTTTTGGCAGTCGGAGGCTGAGTAGTTGCCAGCGCATTTCACGCACCTTGGTGGATAACCACAATTACGCGAACCGTGGCCAAAACGTTGGCAGAAGAAGCACTGGGCTGGGCCTGAAGTTTTAAAAGATTCAACTGAAATTTGAACATAGAAAAGGTTGGTAAGGAGAAATATGTCCTTGGCGGTAGGATTAGATGCAATGTGTACAAGGCACAACGGCATCGGTTTATCGGGGGTACCGAAGCGGCGGATGTAAGTGACATTAAAGTTCAAATCAAGTAGTTCTTGTTTGAGTTCGTCGTTTGATATGTCAAGGGGTATTCCCTTCAGAACAACCTTAAGGGCGCGTTCTTCAGGGAGACTGTAAGTATGAAATTCCGTCTTGTTTTCTAGCAGAATTTTTTGAACGAGTCGGAAGTTGGTTGGATCAGATGTCATTAAAGTTATGCCGTTTGAGGACGTTTTTGCAGTTAAGGAGGTAGGTTTGAAGTTCGGAGTTTTGTACAGCATTGGGGCTACTTTTCGCCAGGAAGCTGAGGATAGTATTATGGGGGGAGGTCGGATTGTATTAGATTTTACAGCTGAGGTTTGTGCGGATGGCGGTGAAGGTTCAGTTTTGTCGGAGTTTGCGGTTGAGGTTTGTGCGGATGGTGGTGGGGATTTTATTTCGTCGTTGGATGAGTAGGAATCAGAGGAAGCAATAGTTTCAGAGTCAGAGGTCAATGGTTGGGAGTGTACGGATGGTGAGGGGGGAGTTCCACGCTGTCGAAAGACTTTAGTGGGTTGAGCGGAGGAGCTACCTCCCTTCCGCTTTAGCGGCTTTTTGCCACCCATGAAGAGTGGGTCGTTAAACTAAGATGTTAATTAAAAAAAAAAAAAAAGCTATGATGTGGGGCAACGGAATTTTTGGGCGATTTTATATTGTTCGAATATGTGTGTATGTATGTGTGGGGTCAGAGAGACTATAGTTCTGAGAAGAACTGTTTTAGTGTGTTACTTGCATGTAAAAGTAAAGAGAATAAAAAAAAAAAAAAAAAACTATGGCGTGAACAGTGGAATTTTTGGGCGATTTTATAGTGTTTGAGTATTGTTGTTGAGAGATTGTATATGTGGGGGGGTCAGAAAGACTGTAGTTCTATAAAGAACTGTTTTAGTGTCTTACTTGTATGTAAAAGTAAATAAAAAAAAAAAAAAAAAATTTGGAGGGAATGAGGAAACAAACAAGTACTACGGGAAGTACGGTGTCGACCGGCGAGAGCGTTCGTCCCACGGTATTGTGGAAGGGGGTGTAGTCAGAGGTTGCGGCAATACGGCTGAACAAAGTCCGCGACAACTTAGCTAAAGGGAACTTACCAGTGTGCGTGTCAGGGGGAAGAGAGAAAGAAAGAAAAAAAAAAAAAAAAAAAAATTAACTAACAATAAACTTTAAGCTAATAGTTAGTAGAGCAGCGCGTTGCGATGGACGTGTAAACGAACGGACGTATAGCGACGGAGTGAATTAATTTAAAAATGAAATGTTTTTTTATATAAAAGAAGTAACTCAGCCAAATTTAAAATTGCAATGTTCCAACGAGAAATATGAAAATGTGTTTAGAACTCCTGTAGGTATATAATGATGTATTATTCTTTCTTTTATTTATCTAAAACCTACACATTTATAAATCAATGATAAAAAATAGGAAATGTATTTGTTTATTATTTTTAAATATTATTTGTCATAATATCAGTTACAATTTTCCAATTACTTATATGTATAAAAAATTATGTAACAAAAGATTATATTTTGGTAGTCTTCACCAATACTGTAATACACTAAGTGAAGCCACTCTTATCATATGTTCAACATCTTGTAGACGCAAAATTGATATAGAGTCATACTGAATGCAAAATTATAATCAAAGTTTTTTCTTTAAATTTACCGCCGTTGTAGGTTTTGATAGCTATATGAAGGAATAATATGTTATGAAGTGCAATATTCTAGTATATATATTATAACCTGATTGAAAATATTAAAAAGAAATTAAATAATTTCAACGTATTTCAGTGTGACTTTAAATTTTAATTGAATTGCAGAATGTATTTGTTTTAGTAGTTATGAAATAAAGTAAACTTTTTAAATTCTCCTCAAATAAACAATTTAACACTTTATTTAAATTATCATGTTTAGTTAATAAAAATATTTATTATTTAAGTTAATAGTAAAATGTAAGGTATTAACTAGTTCCTTTTTTTAAAGAAACTTGACGAAATTTAAAATTTAAATGATCCTATGAGAAATATAAAAATAAGATAAAAACTTCTGTAGTTAAATGACTATTGAAAATAAATAATGTATTATTCTTTATTTTAACAATATGGAACTGAAAAATTTAAAAGTAAATAAAAGTAATAAAGGAAATGTATTTGGTTTCTATTTAATGTTATTTATTATAATATTAGTTAAAATGCTCTAATTAAAAATATGTGTAAAAATTATTTAACAAAGTTTATATTTTTGTAGTTTACACCAATACTCTAAGACACAAAATGAATCTACTCTTATCATAAGTTCAACATATTGTAAATACAAAATTTATATAGGGTCAGACTAAAAGCAAAATTATAATAAAAGCTTTTGCTTTAAATTTACCATTCTCGTAGTCTCTTAGAGCTATACAAACGAATAATATATTATGAAGTGCAATATTATATTATATTTATTAAAACAAGTTTGAAAATATTAGAATGAAATTATATAATTTTAACGTATTACAGTGTGATTTTAAATTTTAATTGAATTAAAGATTGTATTTGTTTTAGTAGTTATAACATAATATAAGGTTATTGTAAATCTCCAAGAATAAACTAGTTAAGTCCCTTTTCAACAAATCATGTTTAGTTAATGAAAAAATATATAAATTATGTAAAAAATAAAATGTATGATGTTAATTTTTTTTATTGAAAAATAGTAAGTTATACAAATTTAAAGTAACAATGATTACCTTAGAAGTATTAATTTAAAATACGAAAGCATTTTATTAAATCATGATATGTCTTTCTTTGTTTAAATATTCCAAGGCATAAAATTTTAACAATTTTTTTTAACTAATAAATTAGTGTTAATACAAAAGAAGTAACTTAGCCAACATTAAAATTGCAATGTTCCAACGAAAAATATGAAAATGTGTTTAGAACTCCTGTAGGTATATAATGATGTATTATTATTTCTTTTATTTATCCAAATCCTACACATTTATAAATAAATAATGAAAAATAGGAAATGTATTTGTTTATTCTTTTTTATGTTATTTGTCATAATGTCAGTAACAATATTCCAATTACTTATATGTATAAAAAATTATGTAACAAAAGAGTGTATTTTGGTTGTCTTCACTAATACTGTAACACACAATGTGAAGCCACTCTTATCATAAGATCATGTAACATCTAACATCTTGTAGATGCAAAATTGATATAGAGTCAGACTAAATGTAAAATTATAATCAAAGTTTTTTCTTTAAATTTACCACTCTTGTAGGTTTTGATAGCTATATGAAGGAATAATATGTTATGAAGTGCAATATTCTAGTATATATATATATATTACAACCTGATTGAAAATATTAAAATGAAATTATATAATTTCAACGTATTACAGTGTGACATTAAATTTTAATTGAATTGCAGAATGTATTTGTTTTAGTAGTTATGAAATAAAGTAAACTTTTTTAATTCTCCTCAAATAAACAATTTAACACTTTATTTAACTTATGATGTTTAGTTAATAAAAATATTTATTATTTAAGTTAATGACAAAATGTAAGGTATTAACTATTTCCTTTTTTTAAAGAAACTTGACGAAATTTAAAATTTAAATGATTCTATGGGGAATATAAAAATAAGATAATAACTTCTGGAATTAAATGACTATTGTAAATAAATAATGTATTATTCTATATTTTAACAATATGGAACTGAGAAATTTAAAAATAAATAGAGTAATAAAGTAAATGTTTTTGGTTTCTTTTTAATGTTATTTATTATAATATTAGTTAAAATGCTCTAATTAAAAATATGTGTAAAAATTATTTGACAAAGCTTATATTTTTGTAGTTTACACCAATACTCTAAAACACAAAATGATGCTACTCTTATCATAAGTTCAACATCTTGTAAATACAAAATTGATATAGAGTATGATTATCTAAATGTAAAACTATAGTCAAAACTTTTGCTTTAAATATACCTTTTTCATAAGCTTTATCATCTATACAAAGGAATAATATATTATGAAGTACAATATTCTAGTTTACATATTATAATCTGATTAAAAATATTAAAATGAAATTAAATGATTTCAGCGAATTACTGTGTAGTATTAGGTTTTAGTCGAATCACAGGGTGTATTGGTTTTAGTAGTTGTAACATTATTTTATGTAACTATTTATGTAACTTAGCGTGTTAAGATTATATGAAATATGTTTAATTTAGATTAAAATTATATTGAGAGATGTAAACTGTTTTTTCAAAAAACTTGACCAAATTGAAAGTTGCAATGAAGCCTTAGATATGTAAAAAAAAATAGGAACTCATTTTGTTAAATTATGATCTTTCTTTTTATGTTAATATTATAAGACATACAATTTTAACTAATTTTTTAACTTATAAATTAAAATAGATTTGTATTTGCTTAAAAAATGAAATGAATGTTTGCTTTTTTTTAAAACAAAAAGTAACTTAACCGAACTTAAAATTACATTATTTAAATGAGGTTGATAAATTTATGAGAAAAACTCCTGTAGTTATATAACCATGTTTTATTCTTTATTAAAAGAACTCAAAACAGGTAAATTGAAAAAATTATAAAGCAAAAACAAAAAAAAATATATATCTGTTTTTATTTAAAATTATTTAACATAATATTTATTACAATGTTCTAATTAGGAGTATTTGTTTTAAATTATTTTATTCAAACGCTCATGTGTATACGCTTGTAGTTTACAACATTATTCCTATTATCCACAAAATGAAGTCACTCAAAATCTATGTTCTACATTTTGTAGACACAAATTGAAAATAGTCTCAGTATAGCTGTAATATTCAAAATATTGCTGTCGATTAAAATTTACTTGTATTGTAGTATTTGAGAATTATAATAAGAAATGATATATTATGATGTGCAATGTTCAGTTATACATATTATAATCCTATTGAAAATATGAAATGAAACAATTACGAGCTTAATACAGTGTGGTATTAAATTTTAATACAATGATAGAAGGTATTGGTTTTAGTTAGAAAAAAATGTAAATTATTTATTTTCCAAGAATGAATAGGGTTTTTTTTTTGTAAACAATCAAATTGAGTTTATAAAAATATATAATTTAACAATAAAATGTAATATGTAAACTATTTTTAATATAAAGTTATTTGACAAAATTTAATGTTGCAAAGATTTCTTTAAGTATCAAAATATAAAATATGAACGCATTTAGTTAAATATTATGTGTTTTTCTTCATTTTGATATTCCAAGTCAAAATATTTTAAAATATTTTTTTTAACTGGGACAGTAGATTTATTAAAATACTTCTATTTTTAAATGAAAAGTGTTTGGATTATTTAAAAACACTAAATTAACCAATCTTTAAATTGCAATGCGCCAATAAGGAATATTAATAATTGATAAGAACTCATGTAGTTACATAACGATTTATTATTCTTTAATTTTATAATACTAAATTGAACATTTTATAAAGGATTGAAGCAAACAAATATATAGATAGACATTTTTAAAATTTATTTAATATAATATTAGTTACAATGTTCTAATTAGGATTATTTGTTAAACATTATTTTATACAAATGATTATATTTTTGTAATTTACACAATTATTCTTATCAAACATAATGTGAATCTACCCAAAACATATGTTTTACATATTTAGACACAAATTTAATATTTGATCAAAATAAGTGTAATATTTTAATTGTTGACGAATTAAAATTACTTGTCTCGTCGATATCGGCAGCTATACAGAGGAATAGAATACTATGATGTGCAATTTTCTGGCTTACATATTATATACTTGTTGAAAATCAAAATATTATATTAAATAATTGCCAGCATATTAGAGGGTGGTAATAGGGTTTAGTCGAATCATAGAATATATTGGTTTTAGCATGCATAATGCATAATGAACAAGTTAACTTCATTTTTTGACAAATCAAGTTTAGGTTAATTAAAAAATTAGAGAAATATATAGTTTAAGTTAATAATAAAATGTGTGGTGTAATGTTTTTCAGTCCAAATCAAAAGTTGATATGTTTTCTTTCATAATATTATCTCATAATAACGAATTCACTTTTTTAAATTTTGGTGTTTTTGTTCTTTATTTTAACAAACGAAAACCAAATATTTAACATATTTCTTAACTGGAAGAATAGAATTAATAAAATAATTTAAAATTAATTTAAAGATAAAATGTGTTAGCCATTTTTTAAGAAAGTTATTTAAACTAATTAAAACTTGGAAAAATTCAATAAGGATTATCATATTAATATATGATAAATTCTGTAGTTTTATAATAATATCTTATTCTTTATTTTAATAATCCAAAAGAGAAAATGTATAAATAAATAAAGTAGATAGGAAATGTATCTGGATTTTTTCTCAAATATTTTTTATCATAATGTTAGTCACAAATCTCCAATTAGGAACATGTATCACAAGTTATTAGGCAAAGGCTTATATTTTTGTAGTTTACACAAATATTCTTATTGAACATAAAATTAAACATAAAATTAAAATGGGCTTATAATATTTGTAGAATTAAAGTCCAAGCTTTTACTTTAAATTTACCTTTATTTTTGGAATATACCGCTTTACAAAGAAATATAATATTATAAAATGTAATATTTTACAATAAATATTATATTCTTTTTGAAAAAAATAATATCTAATGAAATATTTTTCAGCGAATAATATTGTAATATATGATTTTATTTCTCTAGGGATGAATAATTATTATCTTTTTTTAACCAATGATGCTGGGTTAATATTAAAATATATAACTTATGTTATAATTTTAATGATCCAACAAGGAATATAAAAGTAAGAAAAAACACGTGTAGATATATTAATAATCATTATTCTTTATTTTAATCATTCAAAAGTGAAAGATTATAAATAAATGAAGCATGAAATTATATGTATGTGTGTTTTTTTTATTAAATTAGTTGTTACAATTCCCCAATTAAGGATAATAAAATAAATTATTTTATTTTTATGCTGATATTTTCGTAATTTACACCAATATATTTATCAAACACAAATTGATGCCACTCTTGACATTTGTTCTATATATTTTATAAACAAATTTAAATCAAGTTTGGACTTTGTGTTATATTGAAAAAAAGTGTCGATTACAAATAACATTTCTCGTAGATATTTAATAGTATATAATGGAATTGAAAAATATGAAAAGCTATGTTCGTGTATAAATACGATAATCTGGTTTAAGATATTAATTAGAAAAAAAATAATTTTAGTTATTAACTATGTATTCTTAAATTGTATTCGAATCGCAGAACGTACTAGTCGTAGTTACTAAAAAACTATGTAATTTATTTATTTATTCTCTATGAATGAAAAGTTTTACTCTATTTTTAACTAATCAAAAAAAATTAATTGACTTTAGAATAAAATATATGATGTTAACTGTTTTTAAATTAAGTAATTTGACCTAATTCAAACTTGCAAATATTATTGGACATATAAATTTTAAAAGAAGCTCATTTCGATATTTTTGATATGTTTTTCTTTATGTTAATATTCCATGGCATAAAATGTAATACTTTTTTTTTAACTGTTGTAGTAAAGTTATTAAAATAGATTTGATTAATTTAAAAATGAAATGTGTGTGTGGCGACATGAAAACAACGCGCCGCGCGCCGCCCGGCGTGTTTACGATAGACAATGGGAAAAACCGGCGTTCTAGAATATTCCCGGATTATCGCGATAGAGTAATTTGACAAATGTTCTAGAACGACCGGAACCTATAAAAACCGACCACACGGATACATTATTATCAGTCAGTCCGTCAGTCAGTGCGCCGCGATTCACGCTACATATTACTTTGATTTACACACGTGATATATTTGTTACTCGTTATTCAATCCAAATAAAGTAAAGTTTATTCATTTTTTAATTGTGAGTGATTTTATTTACGAATCCCACAGTGCATGTTTTTATAGAATGTAGTAATGTAGCTTGACTAAAATTGCAATGTTCAAAAAACGAATATAAATTTATGATAAGAACAACTGTAGTTTTATAACAATGTATTATTCTTTATTTTAACAATCCAAAACAGAAAAATTTATAAATAATTGAAGTAAGAAAGAAAAGAAAGGATTCTTCTTTAATGTTATTTATCATAATATTAGTTACAAATCTCAAATTAAAAATATGTATAACAAATTAGTTAACAAAGGATTATATGTTTGTAGTTTACACCAATATTCATACTAAACAAAAATTAAACATAAAATTAAAATGGACTTATAATATATGTAGAATTAAAGTCCAAGCTTTTACTTTAAATTTACCTTTATTTTTGAAATATACAGCTTTACAAAGAAATATAATATTATAAAATGTAATATCTTACAATAAATATTATATTCTTTTGAAAAAAATAATATTAAATGAAATAATTTTCAACGTATAATGTTGTGATATATTATTTTATTTCTATTTGTATTTCTATAAATATAAAATTTATAATTAAATGAAGCATGTGAGAATATGTATGTTGATGTATTTTATTAAATTGTTTATTACAATACCCCAATTACAGATATGAAAAAAGATTACTTAATTCTAATCAGGGGCGGACTGGCAGGGCGGGTAAGAGGCCATACCCGCCCAGGCCCTTTAGACGTTTTGTACTTGGGCCTTAAGCTGTTTATTGTATTATGGCCTGTTATGGCCTTACACAAAATAATATACCTAATAGAAAAATTATTACGATATTCTAAAAGATTTTCAACACGAGTATTTGTTATCTTTCACATATCACACCGTAATCGTCGCCAAATGTCCATAACTGAAATCGAAAAATCAAAATTTTTGCGAATTATTTCACACTTTTTAGTTCATTTTTTTCGAAGTCGGTTTTATTTTCAACCGATAATTTTTTTTATGTGATACATCATCAAGTTATTTATCTTATCAAGTCGCTTGTTTGTATTAATCACGTTAGTTTTTAAGGCCTCCTAAAAACTTACCCGCCTGGGCCTTCAGAGTCTCAGTCCGCCCCTGATTCTAATGCTTATATTTTTGTAGTTTACACTAATATATTTATGAAATATAAATTGATGCTATTTTTAACATTTGTTCTACATATTGTATAAACCAATTTAAATTACGTTTGGACTAAATGTAATATTGAAAACAGTAGGTCGATTAGAAATTACCTTTCTTGTAGATATTTAACAATATACATTAGAACGAGATATTATGAAATGCAATGTTCAAGTATACATAGTATACTCTAATTGTAGATATTTATTAAAAATAAAATAGTTTTAGTGATTTACAGTGTATTCTTAAATTGTATTCGAATCGCAGAATGTATTAGTCCATAGTAACTAGGAAACTATGTCATTTTATTATTAATTCTCTATGATTGAACACTTTTATTCTATTTTTTTAAACTAATTAAATGAGTTAAAAAAAAGTTATTTAAAGATAAAATATATGATGGAAAATTTTTTTAAATTAAGTAATTTGACCAAATAAAAGTTGCAAAAGTATCATTAGATTTATAAATTTAAAATAAATTCATTAGGTATTTTTTGATATGTTTTTCTGCGTTTTAATATCCTAAAACATAAAATGTTAGCTTTTTTAACTAGTAAAGTAGAGTTATTAAATTAGTTTGGATTACATTATAAATGAAATTTGCTTTTGCTTTTTATAGAAAAAAGTATCTTAACCTAACTAAAAATTGTAGTATTCAAAAAAGGATACCAATATATGATATGGTTTTCTGTTGATTTATAATAATTTATTATTTTTTATTTAAACAATTTAGTAAGAAAAATGTATAAATAAATGATGTAAATAAGGAAATATATCTGGCTTTCTTCTTAAATATTATTTATCATAATGTTATATACAATTATATAATTAAGAATATGTATCACAAATTATTTAAGAAAATATTATACGTTTATAGTTTACATCAAAATTCTTTTATACACAAAATGATGCCACTCATATTATATACTTATTTTTTTGAAAATATAAATTTAAAATAGGATAAAACTAAATATTAAACTAAAAACCAAGATTCTGCTTTAAATTTACCTCTGCTATAGGTTTTTCCATCTATACAAACAAATACAATATTATAATATGGAATAACATTGAGTAAATATTATAATCATCTCAAAAAAAAAAAAAGAATTATAAACAAAATGATTTTCAGCAAATTTTAGTGTGATATATGATTTTAATTAAGTAAGGATGAACAACTATCCTTTTCAATTTAAACATTCATGCTGAGTTAATATAAATATATAATTTAATTTTAATGAATGATATACTATTATTTATTTTTCTTTATTTTAAATATCTATAAGCAAAAATTTTCTAAATAAATGAAAAATGAGAGGATATGTATGTGGGTAATTTTTATTTTATTGTTTATTATAATTCTCTATTGAAGGATATTTAAAAAAGTTATTTAATTCATATGCTTGTATTTTCGTAATTTTCACCAATATATTTATGAAACACAAATTGATGCCACTCTTAACATTTGTGCTACATACTGAATAAACAAATTTAAATTAGGTTTGACTAAGTATATTATTCAAAACTATGTGTCGATTACAAATTACCTTTTTCGTTGGCATTTAATAGTATATAATAGAATTAAATATTACGAAGTGCAATGTTCGTGTATAAATATGATACTTTGTTTGAAGATATTATATAGAAATTGAATAATTTTAGCTATTTAATTTGTATTCTTAAAATTTATTCGAATCGCAGAATGTATAAGTAATAGTAACTAGGAAATTATGTAATTTATTTATTAATTATCCAAGAATGAACAATTTTCATTTTTTTTAACAATTAAAAAAAGATTATAAAAAGTAGATTTTATTGAATTAAAAAATAAAATGTGTAGTTTAAACATTTTTTAAATTAAGTTAAACCAAATTCAAAGTTGCCCAATTATTATTTGATATAATATTTTAAAAGAAACATATTCCAAGGCATAATGTGTTAATATATTTTATAACTGGTAAAGCAGAGTTTTACAATAGTTTGGATTAATTTAAAAATGAAATATGTGCATGCTTTTTATAGAAAATAGTGATTGAACTAGAATTAAAATTGCAATGCTCTAATAAGGAGAATAACTATTTAATTAGCATTTCTGTAGTTTTATATACATGTATTATTCTTTATTTTAACAATCCAAAACTGAAAAATGTATTAATAAATAAAGAAAGAAAAAGGCTAAATAATTTTCCTTTAATGTCTATTTTTCATAATATTAGTTATAAATCTCCAATTAGGAATATGTATAACAAATAATTTATTAAAATCTTATATGTGTGAAGTTTACACCAATAGTCTTATTAAATACAAAATGATAACATTTATATTATATATATATATATTTTCATAAAAACATAAAGTTATAGTAGGATTAGGCTACAAGTAAAATTAATATTTAAGCTTCTGCTTTAAAACTACCTCTAAAGATTAATTTTCCATCTATATAAACAAATAAATCTTAGTGTAAATATTATAATCATTTTGAAAAAAAATAATATTAAATTAAATACTTTCTAACGTATTATAGTGTGATATGTGATTTTCATTTACTAGGGATGAACAATAATCCATTTTCTTTAATCACTCATTTTGAGTTAATATAAAATTATATTTTTAATTTAAAATTTAAATGATCCAATAAGAATTGTAAAAATAAGATTAAAACTCCTTTAGATGAAATATTATTTATTATTCTTTTATTTTAACAAATCAAGAGTGAAAAATGTATAAATATATAAAGCATGAGAAGACAAGTATGTAGATGTTTTTTATTTAATCGTTTTATACAATTCCTCAATTAAGGATATTATACAAAATTATTTTATTCTTATTCTAATATTTTTGTAGTTTACACCAATATATTTATCAAACACAAATTGATTCCCCTCTTGACATTTGTTCTACATAGTTTATAAACAAATTTAAATCAGGTTTAGGCTTGGTATAATATTTAAAAAAAAGTGTCGATTACAAATTACCTTTCTCGTGGATATATAATAGTAAATAATAGAATTTAAACATATGAAAAGCAATGTTTGTGTATAAATATGATACACTGGTTGAATATATTAATTAGATATTAAATAAATTTAGATATTAAATGTGTATTCTTATATTTTATTCAAATCGCCGAACGTATAAGTCATAGTAAATAGGATATTATGTAATTTATTTATTAATTCTCCAAGAATAAACAGTTTAACTTTTTTTTAATTAATCAAAATAAGATTATAAAAAATAGATTTTATTTAATTTAAAATAAAATGTACGGTGTAAACTATTTTTAATTAAATAATTTGACCAAATTCAAAGTTGACAAATTATTATTTGATATATACATTTTAGAAGGAACTCATTTGGATATGTTTGATATGTTTTTTAAATTTTATTATTCTATGGCATAATATGTTAACATGTTTTTAAACTGATAAATCAAAGTTATTACAATAGATTGGACTAATTTAAAAATGGAATATGTGCATGCTTTTTATAGAAAATAGTAATTGGACTTGATTAAAAATTGAAATGTTTAAATATGGAAAGAAACTATTTGATATGCACTTTTGTAGTTTTATAACAATGTATTATTCTTTATTTTAACAATCTAAAACTGAAAAGTTTATAAATAAATAAAGTAAGAAAGAGGAGAAAGGATTTTTCTTTAATATTTATTTATGATAATATTAGTCACAACTCTCTAATTAGGAATATGTATAACAAATTATTTATTAAAAGCTTTGTTGTTTACACCATCAGTCTTACTAAACACAAAATGATACAACTTATATTATACATTTTTCTTTTTGTAAATATAAAGTTACCACTAAATATGGGTATTGTATCTATACAAAACAAACACAATATTGTAAAGTGCAATATCATAGAGTAAATGTTATCATTTTTTTGAAAAAAAAAATATTAAATGAAATATTCTACAGCGTATTATAGTGTGTAATGTGATTTTCATTCACTATACATTAACAATTATACATTTTTTTTAACCAATCATTTTGAGTTAATTTAAAATTATATTTATAATTTAAAATTTAAATGATTCAATAAGAATTGTGAAAATAAGATTAAAACCTCTGTAGATAAATTGTTATTTATTATTCTTTTATTTTATTAACTCAATAGTGAAAAATGTATAAAGAAATAAAGCATGAGAGGACAAGTATGTGGATATTTTTTATTTAGTCATTTTTTACAATTCCCTAATTAAGGACATTATAAAAAAATATTTTATTCTTATGCAAATATTTTCGTAGTTTACACCAATTTTATTTATCAAACACAAATTGATGCCACTATTGACATTTGTTCTATATATTTTATAAACAAATTTAAATCAAATTTGGACTTTGTGTTATATTCAAAAAAAGTGTCGAATGCAAATAACCTTTCTCGTAGATAATTATTAGTATATAATAGAATTAAAAATGATGAAATCTGATTGAAGATATTTATTAGATATTAAATAAATTTAATTATTAAATGTGTATTCTTATATTTTATTCAAATCGCCGAACGTATAAGTCATAGTAAATAGAATATTATGTAATTTAATTATTAATTCTCCAAGAATAAACAGTTTAACTTTTTTTTTAACCAATCAAAATAAGATTATAAAAAATAGATTTTATTTAATTTAAATATAAAATGTACGGTGTTAACTATTTTTAATTAAATAATTTGACCAAATTCAAAGTTGACAAATTATTATTTGATATATACATTTTAGAAGGAACTCATTTGGATATGTTTGATATGTTTTTTTAATTTTATTATTCTATGGCATAATATGTTAACATGTTTTTAAACTGATAAATCAAAGTTATTACAATAGATTGGACTAATTTAAAAATGGAATATGTGCATGCTTTTTATAGAAAATAGTAATTGGACTTGATTAAAAATTGAAATGTTTAAATATGGAAAGAAACTATTTGATATGCACTTTTGTAGTTTTATAACAATGTATTATTCTTTATTTTAACAATCTAAAACTGAAAAGTTTATAAATAAATAAAGTAAGAAAGAGGAGAAAGGATTTTTTTTAATATTTATTTATGATAATATTAGTCACAACTCTCTAATTAGGAATATGTATAACAAATTATTTATTAAAAGCTTTGTTGTTTACACCATCAGTCTTACTAAACACAAAATGATACAACTTATATTATACATTTTTCTTTTTGTAAATATAAAGTTACCACTAAATATGGGTATTGTATCTATACAAAACAAACACAATATTGTAAAGTGCAATATCATAGAGTAAATGATATAATCTTCTTGAAAAAAAAAATATTAAATGAAATATTCTACAGTGTATTATAATGTGTAATGTGATTTTCATTCACTATGGATTAACAATTATACATTTTTTTTAACTAATCATTTTGAGTTAATAAAAAATTATATTATATTTTAAAATTTAAATGATTCAATAAGAATTGTGAAAATAAGATTAAAACCTCTGTAGATAAATTGTTATTTATTATTCTTTTATTTTATTAACTCAATATTGAAAAATGTATAAAGAAATAAAGCATGAGAGGACAAGTATGTGGATATTTTTTATTTAGTCATTTTATACAATTCCCTAATTAAGGATATTATAAAAAAATATTTTATTCTTATGCAAATATTTTCGTAGTTTACACCAATTTGTTTTATCAAACATAAATTGATGCCACTCTTGACATTTGTTCTACATTTTTATAAACAAATTTAAATCAGGTTTGGACTTTGTTATATTCAAATAAAGTGTAGAATACAAATAACTTTTCTCGTAGATATTTAATAGTATATAATAGAAATAAAAATTATGAAATCTGGTTGAAGACATTAATTAGATATTAAATAAATTTAATTATTAAACGAGTATTCTTATATTTTATTCAAATCGCAGAACGTATAAGTCATAGTAAATATAATATTATGTAATTTATTTAGTAATTCTACAAGAATAAACAGTTTTACTTTTTTTTTAACCAATCAAAATAAGATTATAAAAAAATAGATTTTATTTAATTTAAAAATAAAATGTACAGTGTAAACCTTTTTTAAATTAAGTAATTTGACCAAATTCACAGTTACCAAATTATTACTTGATATATACATTTTAAAAGAAACTCATTTCGATATGTTTGGTATGTTTTTTTATATTATATTTCCATATCATAAAATGTTCACTTTTTATTAACTGTTAAGCAAAGTTATTACAATAGATTGGATTAATTTAAAAATGGAATATGTCCATGTTTTTTATAGAAAATAGTAATTGGACTTTACTTAAAATTGAAATGTTCAAATATGGAAATTAACAATTTTATAAATACTTTTGTAGTTTTATAACAATGTATTATTCTTAATTTTAACAATCCAAATCTAAAAATTTATAAATATTTGAAGTATGAAAGAGGAGAAAGGATTTTTTTTTAATATGTATTTATCAAAATATTAGTCACAACTCTCCAATTATGAATATGTATAACAAATTATTTATTAAAAGCTTATATGTATGTAGTTTACACCAATAGTCTTAATAAATACAAAATGTTACAACTTATATTATACATTTATCTTTTTATAAACCTAAAGTTGAAATAGGATTAGACTAAGTGGAAAATTAAGTCCAAGCTTTTGATTTAAAATTACCAATAAATGAAAGTATTTCATCTATACAAAAAAAAACACAATATTGTTAAGTTCAATATCATAGAGCAAATGTTATAATCGTTTTGAAAAATAAATAATATTAAATGAAATATTTTTAACCATAATATAGTGTGAAATGTGATTTTCATTTATTAGGGATGAATTATTCATTTTTTTTAATCAATCATTTTGAGTTAAAATAAAAATATATTATTTATTATAAAATTTAAATGATCCAATAAGAATTGAAAAATAAGATAAAAACCTCGGTAGATATATTGTTAATCATTATTCTTTTACTTTAACAAATCAGTAGTAATAAAATTAATAAATTAATGAAGCATGTGTGGTCATGTATGTAGAAGTTTTATATGTAATTGTTTTTTTGCAATTACACAATTAAGGATATTAAAAAAAATATATCTTAATCTTATGCTTATATTTTTGTAGTTTACATTAATATATTTATCAAACACAAATTGACACTATTCTTGACGACTGTTCTATATATTATATAAACAAACTTAAGACAGGTTTAGACTAAATGTCATATTCAAAAAAAGTGTCGATTACATATTACATTCTCGTAGATATATTATATTATATAACAGAATTTAATATTATAAAAAGCAATGTTCGTGTATAAATATGATACTCTGGTTGGAGATATTACTTAGATATTAAATAATTTTCATTATTAAATGTGTATTCTTATATTTTATTCGAATCGCAGAACGTATAAGTCATGGTAAATAGGTTATTATATAATTTATTTATTAATTCTCCAAGAATAAACAATTTTAATTTTATTTTTAATCAATTAAAATAAGATTATTAATAAATTTAACATAATATTATTCACTAATCTCCAATTAAGAATATGTATAATAATTAATTTATTAATTTTTTTTTTTTGAATTTAACATCAATATTCATAATAATAACAAAATGATGCTAATCATATTTAATATTTATCTTTTTTTAAATATAAAATTAAAATAGGATTAGACTAAGTGGAAAATTAAAGCTTAAGCTTCTGCTATAAACTTACATGTTTTCATGGTTCTTTTGTCTATATAAACCATCACAATAATGTAAAGTGCAATATCTTAGGGTAAATGTTATAATCTTTATGGAAAAAAAAATTTAAGCACAATAATTTCAAACGCATCTTAATGTGGTATATTATTTTAATTCCCTTAGGATGAACATTTACACTATTTGTTTTTACTAATCATTCTGAGTTAATATAAAAATATATAATTTAATTTAAAGATTCAATGATCCAATAAGAAATATAAAAATAAGATTATATCCCTATAGATATATTATTATTTATTATTATTTATTTTAACAATTCAAAAGTGAAAAATTTATAAATTAAGGAAGCATGAGGGGATATGTAAGTGGATGTTTTTTATTAAATTGTTTATTACAATTCCCCAATTAAGGATATTACAAAAAAATATTTTATTGTTATGCTTGTATTTTCGTAATTTTCACCAATATATTTATGAAACACAAATTTAAGCCACAAAAACATTTGTTCCATATACTGAATAAACAAATTTAAGTTAGATTTGACTAAGTATATTATTCAAAACTATGTGTTGATTACAAATTACTTTTAACGTTGACATTTAATAGTATATAATAGAATTAAATATTACGAAGTGCAATGTTCGTGTATAAATATGATACTCTGTTTGAAGATATTGTATAGAAATTGAATAATTTTAGTTATTTAATTTGTATTCTTAAATTATATTCGAATCTCAGAACGTATAAGTCATGGTAAATAGGTTATTATGTAATTTATTTAATAATTTTCCAAGAATAAACAATTTTTAATTTTTCTTTTATTTAATGAAAATAAGATTATAATATAATATTTTTAATTTAATTTTAAAAAACAAATGTACGATGTAAACTATTTTTAAATTAGGTAATTTGACCAAATTCATAGTTGCAAATATTTTTTTGGATATATAAATTTAAAATGTTACGGATTTGATTTTTTTTTAATTTTTTCTATATTTTAATATTCCATGGCTCATTATGGTAACAATTTTTTTTATCTGGTTTAGTAATGTTACTAATTAGTTTGGAATAATTTAGAATTTAGCTTTTTATAGTAAAATGTAAATATAACCTAACTTAAAATTACAATGTCAAAATATTGAATCTAGATATAATATTAGAACTTCTGTAATTTTATAAGTATTTATTATTTTTTATTTTAACAATACCAAACAGAAAAATATATTGATAAATAAATTAAGAAAGAGGAGAAAAGATTTTTCTTTAATTTTAGTTTATCATAATAATAGTCACTAATTTCCAATTAAGAATATGTATAAAAAATAATTTATAAAAGATTTTATTTTTGTAGTTTTCACAAATAATCTTAAAAGAAAGAGAATGATGCTACTAATATTACATATTTATCTTTTTTTAAAGATAATATTCAAGTAGGATCAGACTAATTGGAAAATCAAAGTCCAAGCTTCTGCTACAAACTTACCATGTATGTAGGTTCCTTTAACTATATCAACAAACACAATATTGTAAAGTGCAATATCTTAGAGTAAATGTTTTTATCTTTTTGCAAATAATAATTTTATACACAATAATTTCCACCGCATTAGAGTGTAATTTATTATTTTAATTCCCTTAGGATTATCATTTCTCCTATTTTTTTTTCTTTTTTGCTAATCATGCTGAGTTAATTAAAAAAATGTGTATAATTTTAATTAAATGTTCAATGATCCAATAAGGACTATAAAAATAAGAATAAAACCCATGTATATATTATTATTTATTATTTTTATTTTATTAATTCTTAAGCAAAATATTTATAATTAAATGAAGTATGAGAGGAAATATATGTGGCTTAATTGTATTAAATTATTTTTTACATTTCCCCAATTAAGCATATAAAGAAAAAATATTTTATTCTTATGCTTATATTTTCGTAGTTTTCACCAATATATTTATCAAACACAAATTGATGGTATTATTGACATTTGTTCTTCATATTGTATAAACAAATTTAGATCATGTTTGGACTAAATGTCGTATTCAAAAAAAATTTTGATTACAAATAATTTTTCACGTAATCATTTAATAGTATTAAATAGAATTAAATATTACGAAGTTCGTGTATAAATATGATATACTGTTTGAAGATGTTATTAGAAATTGAATAATTTTAGTTATTTAATTTGTATTCTTATATTTTATGCGAATCGCAGACCGTATAATCCATAATAAGTAGGAAATTAAGTAATTTATTTATTAATTTTCCAGGAATGAACAATTTTAGTTTTTTTTTAACTTGAGAAAAAAGTTTATAAAAAGAATATTTTATTTTATTTTAAAAAAAAATTGTACGATGTAAGTTATTTGTAAATTAAGCAATTTGACCAAATATAAAGTTCCAAATTATCATTAGTTATATAAATTTAGAAAGAAACTCATTTGGTTTTTTTTGATATGTTCTTTTTATTTTAATATTCCATTGCATATTATGTTATCATTTTTTTATCTGGTAAAGTAGTGTTATTATATAAGTTTGGATTAATTTAGAACTGAAATATGTGCTTGCTTTTTATATTAAAATGTAAATATAACCTAACTTTAAATTGCAATGTCAAAATATTGAATCTAGATATAATATTAGAACTTCTGTAGTTTTATTATTATTTATAATTTTTTATTTTAACAATCCCAATTCAGAAAATATTTATAATCAATAAAGTAAGAAAGAGGAGAAAAAATTTTTCATTAATATTAATTTATCATAATATTAGCCACTAATATCCAATTAAGTATATGTATAACAAATAATTTATAAAAAGATTTTATTTTTGTAGTTTTTAAAATATTATTAATGAGAATGATGCTACTAATATTACATATTTATCTTTTATTAAAGATTATATTCAAATAAGATCAGACTTAGTGAAAAATCAAAGTCCAAGTTTCTGCTACAAACTTACCAAATAAATCGGTACCTTCAACTATATAAACAAACACAATATTGTAAAGTGCAATATATTAGAGTAAATGTTATAATCATTTTGAAAATAATAATTTTAAACAATAATTTCCATCGCATTATAGTGTAATTTATTATTTTAATTCCCTTGGGATGAACATTTTTCTTATTTTTTTTTGACTAATCATGCTGAGTTAATTTAAAAATATATAATTTAATTTAAAGTTTCAATGATCTAATAAGGAATATAAAAATAAGAATACAACCTTTGCAGATATATTATTATTTATTATTCTTTATTTTAACAATTCTTAAGTGAAAAAATTATAAATAAATGAATCATGGTAGGATATGTATGTGGATTAATTTTATTAAATTGTTTATTACAATTGTTTAATTAAGGATATTAAAAAAAATTTTTTTCTTATTCTTATATTTTTTGTAGTTCACACCAATATATTTATCAAACATAAATTGATGCTATTCTTGACATTTGTTCTTCATATTTTATAATTAAATTTATTTTCCGATTGGACTAAATGTTACATTAAAAAAAATGTCGATTACAAATTATTTTTCACGTAAACATTTAATAGTACAATACAAATTTAATATTATGAAGTGTAATGTTCGTGTATAAATATGATACTCTTTTTGAAGATATTACTTAGAAATTAAATAAATTAATTTATTTAATTTTTATTCTTAAATTTTATTCAAATTGCAATACGTGTAAGCAATAGTAACTAGAAATTTAT
Source organism: Schlechtendalia chinensis (assembly GCA_019022885.1). NCBI lineage: Eukaryota > Metazoa > Arthropoda > Insecta > Hemiptera > Aphididae > Schlechtendalia > Schlechtendalia chinensis. The sequence goes on along the minus strand of CM032339.1, from coordinate 22,041,145 downwards.
GTAATTTATTTATTAATTTTCCAATAATGAACAATTTTACTTTTTTTTTACCTATTTAAAAAATAATTATAAAAAATATATTTTTTTTAATTTAAAAAAAAAATGTATGTTGTAAACTATTTGTAAATTAAGTAATTCGACCAAATTCATAGTTGCAATTATTTATTTGGATACATAAATTTAAAATGTTACTTTTTTGGTTTTTTTAAATTTTTTTCTTTATTTTAATATACCATGGCATATTATGTTAACATTTTTGAACTGGTAAAATAGAGTTATTAAATTAGTTTGGAATAATTTAGTACTGAAATATGTGCTTTATTTTTATAGTAAAAAGTAACTTAACCTATCTTAAAATTGCAATATCCGAATATTGAATATAGATATAATATTAGAACTTCTGTAATTTTATAACTATTTATTATTTTTTATTTTAATAATCCCAAGCAGAAAAATATTTATAATCAATAAAGTAAGAAAGAGAAGAAAAAAATTTTCATTAATATTAACTTATCATAATATTATTCAATAATCTCCAATTAAGAATATGTATAACAAATAATTTATTAATAGATTTTGTTTTTGACGTTTACACCAATATTTTTATTAACATCCAAACGATGACACTTATATTATATATTTACCTTTTTAAATCATAAAGGTAAAAAAAGATTAATCTATGTGTAAAATTAATGTCAAATTTTCTGCTATAAATTTACCTATAAAGATAACTTTTTCATCTATATAAACGAATAAAATATTGTAAATTGCCATATCTTAGTGTAAATGTTATAATCTTTATGAAAATTGTAATAATAAATGGTATATTTTCCTGCGTATTATAGTGTGATATGTAATTTTCATTCAATCATTTTGAGTTTTTAAAAAAAATATATGATTTAATTTAAAATTTAAATGATCCATTAAGAATTGTAAAAATAAGATAAAAACCCTTATAGATATATTGTTAATCATTATTCTTTTATTTTAACCATTCTGTAGTGAACAATTTATAATTAAATGAAGTATGAGGGGACATGTATGTAGATGTATTTTATTTAATTGTGTATTTATAATTCCCCAATTAGGAAAACTAAAATAAAATATTTTATTCTTGTTCTTATATTTTTGTAGTTATCACCAATATATTTTTCAAAAACAAATTGATGCCAATCTTATCTTTTGTTCTATATATTGTATAAACAAATTTAAATTAGGTATGTACTAAATGTAAAATTCAAAACAAATTGTCGATTACATTTTACTTTTCTTATAGACATTTTATAGTATACAATAGAATTCAATAATACGAAGTAAAATATTCGTGTATAAATATGATACTGTGTTTGAACATATTATTTAGATATTGAATAATTTTAGGTATTTAATTTGTATTCTAAAATTTTATTAGAATTGCTGAATGTATAAGTCAACTAGGAAATCATGTAATTTATTTATTAATTTTTCAAGAATGAAATATAATTTATTTTACAAAAAAAAAAAAAATGTAGGGTGTAAACTATTTTTAAATTAAGTGATTTGATCAAATTCAGAGTTGATTTAATTTCTTGTATATATAAATTTAAAATGAATCTCATTTGGTTTTCTTGGATATGTTTTCCTTTATGTTAATATTTCATAGCATAAAACGTTAACATTATTTTTTAACTGTTAACTTAGAGTTATTAAATTAGTTTGGAATAATTTAGAAGGTGTGCACCTTTGCACACAAAGGTGTGTATGCTTTTTATAGAAATTAACTTAACATTACTAAAAATTGCAATGTTCAAAAAAGGAATATCGATATATGATAAGGTCTTCTGTTGTTTTATAATAATTTATTATTCCTTATTTTAACAATCAAAGTAGTATAAAAAGGAGTATACATAAGCCTCCGCATTGAAATTCCTCCGCATTTTCTTTCGCATTCGTAAATTCCTCCGCATTTCCCTCCGCATTTGTAATTCCTCCGCAATTCTCTCCGCACTTCCCTCCGCATTTGTGATGACTCCCCCCCCAACCCCCGCACTTACACATTGCACAACCCCTCCCCTCACCCCCTCACCTTTTTTTTTTACTTTTCATGTGATTTCCTTCGCATTTGTAATTCCTCCGCATTTTCATCCGCATTCGTAAATTCCTCCGCATTTCCCTCCGCATTTGTAATTCCACCGCATTTCTCTCCGCACTTCCCTTCGCATTTGTGATGACCCCCCAACCCCTGCACTCACACATTGCACAACCCCTCCCCTCACCCCCTCATCCTTTTTTTTACTTTTTATGTGATTTCCTCCGCCCCTCCCCTCTTCCGCCGCACGCCTATCACTATACCTATATTATATTATACTATTTTTATTTCAAGTTTGAAATTTTTTAACTTATTGCTGACGATGAATTTATTTTTTACTTTTTACTTATTTCAATTATAGCTGACGATGTTATTTTATTTAATGTTTAAATTTCTACATTTCATTTCGCATTTTAACGTATTGTTGTTTTGTACATAACCACTTACGTAAGCTTTATATCTGTTAATATTTGTTTGATTACCGTTATGATAATTTTAAATCTTTAGTAATATAAAAACGAATATGTATTTTTTTTTTTAAGTTTTAAAATGTTTAACTTATAGCTGACAATGATTTTTTTTTATTCTGCTTAATACTGTATATTATGATGGACCCCATCAACGATTTATTTACCGCTCGTTCGTTATATGTATTTCAGTTTTTATACTGCACACTCTTTCCGTATTCAGTAAACACTTGTAAATTTTGTTTTTTGTAATCGCTCTTGTGTGGTGTATGTGTGTTTTTTAAAAATAAAAATGTTCAATTATAATGATTGTGTTAAGTCTTTTACGTGTAAGGTTAACATGGTACGCCATGCATTAACCGTACATGGAAAAAAACAGTATTCATGTGGTGTTTGTACTTCAATTTTCACGAGAATACATGATGTTATTCGTCACGTTGAAATTGTTCATAGTAAGTAATCATTTATATTTTATTAATTAGTACAGATAAAAAAATTTTTTTATAGAATTTATTCGCGGAACACATGAGTATAACCTAGCAGTTCGTAAAAATGACGGAAGACTATTGAAAAAATTAGACAAGTTATGTTTGAGAATAATGGATCAGTTTGAGAAAAATGATGGTTAATATACTTTATTATTATTAGGTGTTAATGATGTAATTGAAATTGCTCCATCAATTTTTGTCCCTAACAAAGCGGCCGGGTCATCGAAACAAAGTATGTAAATAAAAAAATGTTTTGTTATTCTTCAACATATGTGTTTATAAAATTTTTTTTATGTATAGATATGTATATACTCTCAAATGCTATGGATAATCATATAAAAAACAAACGAAATAAAAGAGGAACCAATTGGGCTTATGATTTTGATTCTGACGATGAGCTGCTCTACAAATTAAAAGATACTTCAAATATTTCGAGAAACAGTAAACCATCGACTTTAGGAACCAAGCGATCACGTATGAAAATGGTAAATACATCTCAGTTATCACTGGTACAATCGGCTTTCGGAGGTTACTGCAAAAATTATTTTAAAAAAAACACAAATTATGAAATTATCGACTATAATATATTTTAAAAAATTTCAGAGACCGATATATTAAATTTACTATCAAAATTAGTCTCCGAAGGTCCTATAAAATTCGGATTAAAGCTAGAGGCCACATACGGTATTCCTAATAATAACATTGAGGAAAACCGAGCATTTAAAACAAATGCACGGGAACTCTATCAAGAAAGTGATATTCATTTAATACTAAAGGATCAATTTCAAAAACTTTTATCGGAAGAGGAGGAATATGCGGGGAAAGGGAGTGGCTATACATTATTGTCAATTGACGGGATTTTATTAAATGTAAATAAATTCAAACCTATTGGAGGTTCCTCCTATATAAAATTACCTGATAATATAGAAAATCGTAGAGCCGTAATTAATGTACAAAATAATGATAACAAATGCTTTATGTATAGTATTTTATCTAAATTCGTTAAATCAAATACACCATACAGATTATCCGCTCATTATAAGGAAATTGAAAATATGTTTGACTTCTCTGGTCTCTCTTTTCCTGTACCGCTTAAAGATGTTCATATATTTGAAAAAAACAATCCAGGAGTTTCCATAAATGTTTTTGGATTCAAGAAAGGTGAAAAGACGTTTAAAAACAACGTGAAAATTATTAAGAAAAGAAACAATACACTGAATCAATGTATTATTACACCATATAAAATTTGTGATGAAGAAAAACCGGAACATTTTGATTTATTATTATTCAATGATAGTAATTTTGAAAAACAACATTATTGCTTGATATCTGATTTTTCCAGACTTATTACACCGTAAATGACTGGCTATAGGAGTTTTTTATTATTTTGCAAGAGATGTCTAAAATTGTATAAGAAAAAATATTTAACTGGAATTATTAGTGGGTATGTTCGTTTAGAAAATCATAAAAAAAATTGTAAACAAAATAAACCAGCTGCAATATGTATGCCGGAAAAAAATTCAATTATGAAGTTTGAGAACTGGGAGAAAACTCAAAAACATTCCATTATTATTTATGCAGATTTTGAATGCATACTAAAAAAACATATACCCATAATAGAGGATAATAATATAAAAACTAGAATACTACAGGAACATATACCTATGAGCTATTGTTTTTATGTAAACGCCAATGTAGAAATATCGTTAGAATTATTAAATAAATATAATATCCATCCACGCCAGTTTTATACAGAGGAGAAGAAGAATATATTGAAGAACAAAATAAAAATTCTAATAAAGTGGGAGTAGCCGCTCATTTTATGAATGCAATTGTTAACGTAGGGAAAAATATCGAAAAGCTATTAAAAACTTATATACCTATCAAAATGACCGACGATGATTATGTAAAACACAATAGTATTATAAAAAATGGTAACTGTCCTCTATGTAAAAATAAATTTTCCAATAATAATGAAGCTGTTCGAGATCATAATCATTTAACAGGATTTTATAGAAACACTATATGTAATCAATGCAATTTAAAAATGAAAACTCCAAATTTCGTTCCATGTTATTTTCATAATTTGAGTAATTATGATGGACATTTTATTACTACACAGCTCGGATATGACGTGAGATCGATACAAGTTATCCCAAGTTCAGAGGAAAAATTTATTTCCTTCTCAAAATATATTTCAAATAAACTCTCAATCCGTTTTGTGGATACCCTTCGATTTATGCTATCAACTTTATCCTCACTAACCATGGATCTAGCCAGTGCAGATAAGATGAAGTTTAGAGAAACATTAAAACATTTTAAATTTCAAGAATTAGATTTGGTAACGAGGAAAGGAGTATTTCCTTATGAATATATAGATAAATGGTCTAAATTAAAAGAAAATCAATTACCTCCTATAGAAAAATTTTATAGTACTTTAACAGGTACCACAATTTCAAAAGATCACTTTGACCATGCAAATATTGTTTGGAATCATTTTCACATTAAAACTTTGGGAGAATATTCGGAGTGGTATTTGAAGGTGGATGTGCTATTAAGTGAGGTATTTGAAAACTTTCTTGATATATGTATAGAGACGTATGGATTAGACCCAGGTTTCTATTTTACTGCTCCGGGGATGTCATTCGACTGTATGCTAAAGCATACTGATGTCAAACTGGAGCTATTACACGATTATGATATGATCCTGTTTTGTGAGGGAGGCATTAGAGGTTATACCTCATAACACAAGCTGTTCAGCGTTATTCAAAAGCAAACAATTTTACTACTCCTGAATATGATGAAAACAAACCGAACACATAGATTGTTTATTTAGACGCAACAAATCTGTAAGTGTTAAAATAAATTATATTCATTCATACACTTATATGATTTTAATATAATAAATGTATTTTTTCAGTTATGGATGGGCAATGAGTAAATTTTTACCGGAGAACAGTTTCCAATGGTATAGTGGTGACCTAAGTGTGCAAAATATAACAAATATGTTGAGCACTTTCTCTAATAAATCCCCGAATGGAATGTTTCTAGAAGTTGATGTGTTATACCCATTAAATCTTCATAATTTACACAACGATCTACCGTATTTCCCGGAAAGAAATATTCCACCAGGTTCCAAAATTCCAAAGCTTTTAACTACACTTCAATCAAAAACAAATTATATAGTTCACCACACGACGTTAATACAAGCTTTGAACGCTGGTTTAATATTGAATAAAGTAAAAATAAAATTTTATATAGTATTCTTTATAACTGTCAACATTATTATTATTAAAGGTACACAGAATATTAAAATTTAATCAATCGCCTTGGTTAGCCAGTTATATAGAATTAAATACAAAAATGCGAAAATGGCTACGAATGATTTTCAAAAAAATTTCTTTAAATTGATGATTAATAGTGTTTTTGGTATTACTTTTATTTATTTTTTTAAGGTTACAAATTACTAAAATATACTGTGTTTTAGGTAAAACTATGGAGAATGTTCGAAAGAGAATGAAAATGGAGCTTGTTTCAGATCAGAAAAGTTTTATAAAATTACTCAACACAAAACGAATTTCAAATCTACAACGATCTATAACGAAAACCTCTGCGCCGTTCATTTAAATGTAGATCTGCATACTTTTAACAAACCAATATATGTGGGTTTATCGATTCTAGATATATCAAAAACACTAATGTATAATTTTCACTACAATGTGATGAAGAAGTATTATAATGATAAAATTCAACTCTTATACATGGATACTGGTAAATATACATGTAAATACATTATATTAATATATATTTATACATAATTTTTTTTTCTTTTTTAGATTCATTGATGTATTCAATACAAACAAAAGATTTTTTACGATGATATTCTAAGGAAACCAGGTTTACTTGAACAACTAGACACATTTAATTTCCCGTATACTCATCCTTGTTTTCGAATAGAGAGAAAAAATGTGCCTGGAACTTTTACGGATGAGACCGGTGGTAAATCTATATGGGAGCAAGTTGCTTTGCAAGCTAAATCGTATGGAAGTGTGAAGAAATTATTAAAGCGAAGGGGGTATCTAGAGAAAAAGGGAAAAATAAACTAACACTGGAAGATCATAAACGATGTCTTTTCCAAGGTCTTGGGATAAATGAGTCTAACTTAACCTACTCAGCGTACAGGGACATGACTTTATTTAGATCCTTTCATCACAATATAAAGACTGTATCACTAACGAAATTAGCTCTGAATCGTACAGATGAAAAGCGATTCGTTTTGGAAGATCAAATTCATACATTAGCTTATGGTCATTATAAAATTGAGTAAGTTTAAATTAAAAAAAATGTTTATTATAAGATATTTAACTAATGCTAAAATTGTTTTATGCATTAAAGTGAAGTGGAATCGTTGGAAGCAGAGCTACTGAAAGCCGAGGCAGTTAAATAATTGTGACTTATAAAATATATTTTTTAATATATACATACTGTATTACTGTAATTACATTTATTGATCTACACTATTGTAAGTTATAACCATTATTATAATTTATATGGTTCTTATTTACACACACACATTTTCTTTTTAAATATAATTCATAATGTAATACTTCATTTATATGAATATATATGTGGATATAAAAATAATTAAAATACATTTAGTTACAAAAAAAATATATATATTTGTTTTAAATATTATTTACAAACCATTTTCTTAATGCGAAAACTTTGTAAAATGTACAATGTTTCGGGTTCAAATTCATATAAAAAATACAGCATTGTAATTTATCATCAACACAGAGTTGATCCAGTCGTGGACACCCGAGTTCTTCAATGTTAATAACAGTTGTATATGGGATAAAATTAATTTAAAATAAATTGATTATTTTCTGTTTTTGTTCTCCTTTAACGTAAATTTGTTCAAAGTTCAACGAGTTTAATATTCTATCGATTTCTTCATACTCGACATCACCGTACTCCATTGATAGGTCATGGTAATTCTGTTCAAGCCATTTATTTGTCCTTTGACTCTTTGCGTCTTGTGTGTTGTTACGATGTTTGAAAGTATCAGTATCGATAATTGACATTTCTTTAATAAGGTACTTTGAGTTTGTTCCTAGAACGCATTGAATATCTAATATAGCCGAAGACATTGTTTGCACGTCTTTCTCTAAGTATAGTCAGTCTACTACTGACATAATATTTTTTTAAATATCAATACTTAATATCAGCATGTTTATTGCTTAATATTTTTACATTTTGTTTTTAATATCAATTAAAGCACCTCGTACACTTATCACATCTTTTTCAAGAGCAGAAAAAGATTTGTTATTTCGTTCAATATTATTCTCAATACTATTGGTTTTTGTTTGAAGAGTAATAATTTAATTTTCAATGTTTCGATATCTTTATACACAGTCTCTAACTTATGTATTTTTTCTTCGAGGATAATAATAAAATTTTTCTGTACATCTAATATTTGATTATTCATCATTACATGAGATTTAAGTATTCGGTGAGATTCTTGAATTTGATAAATAGTTTTATTTCCACGTTCGCTGATCGAGTTGTTGAATACGTCCATGACGTCAGGCTTCGTATACAATACTACAATTATAATTTAAGATCATTAGCTTTTATCCAACTGTTATGGGATTTATCGAAACCTAGCCACTTTACAAATATTTTGTCACCTTTTTTACGTATAATATTTTCGACTAGATAATCGTTGGGATAATATGTTTTAGATAATTCTTCATAATAAAAACACCCCGCCACAGGTTTACCGGTATAATCTTCTAATTGGTAAGTAGTGGGCAATGTTTTATTTATTTTTGTGACTTTAAATATTTCTGAAGACCAGTTGGCTGAATAGCCTTTTGTAAATACACCTTTCTGTGTACTTATGCGGACTTTATCATTTATTTTTAATTTAATTTTTATATTTACAATATTACGCTGTTTCAGTACAACCAATGACGGCTTTTTATCGACTTGTATAGGTTACATTCCGATGGTACTATGTTTTGAATTATTGTACTTATCTGTTAACATTGGTAATGTAGATATCCAATTATGCGAACCTCAAGCCGTAAACTCTCTAAACATTAATGATTTAAATGTGCGATTAAATCGTTCGACAATACACGCTTTCATAGTACTATAAGTCGAATATTTTTTAATGTTATATTTCATCATTAACTTGTCAAAAGTCGAATTGTAAAATTCTTTACCATTGTCGAGTTGTAACAATCTCGGTGAGCGTCTAATTAATAATTTCGATATTGCATTGGCGACTTCTGTTCCTGATTTTGATTTAAGTGGTATAATTTTGTAAAACAATCGATTAAACATAGTATGTACTTGAACCCTTTATTTTGTTTTGAATACAGTATCATTTCAATTAAGTCGGCTTGCCATAAATCGTTTTTTCCATACACATTGACTTTTCGTCTTATATAATTTTTTCTCGACGGTTTATGCAGTTCAAACGCGATTTCGCGTTTAGACATTTGGTATTCGTTTTATTAAGCCCACTTCCAGTAGTTCTTCGAAAATCGATAAAATTTCGTTGGATGCACCAGTATTACCCGCAGCTTGTGATGACAATAAAAGTCGTAATCTATCAACTATCTCGTTTGGATCATCCCAATATACTAAGTTATGTCTTTGCAGTTTCATGGAAAGCCCACTTCCTGAGGCCGAGAACAATTTTACAACGATTTCTGTGTATTTATCCCCGCCTTTTTTAATCTTTGTTCCGTCTAGAGTCAAATTGTGCAGAGGTTTGAACAAGTAACTGTTTATGTTTCCAAGTCATTTTCGGTGTATGCTACTGGATGTTTATAAAATAACAAACGAACGAGTCCGCGTGTTAACGGATAAGTGGTGTCTCCGATAATTAATGTGTTTTGAAGGAAATTAATTTTTTTATTACCTAAAGTTATAACTCCATTAGGGTTATTTAATTTTGGACCGTAAATTTTATCTAAATCATCAGATTGAAACCAGTTGATTATTCTTTGATGATGTTTATCTTTGTTTATGTTTTCTTCGTCAGTAAAATTTTCAATAGGATCTAATGCCTCAGTATTTTTTTTGTCTATGTTCTGCATTGATGATGGTGACATAAATGAGGAATGCGTTATATTTGATATTTTGTTTAGTGGATTTTTGGTTTAAATGTTTGTGATATTAATTGTTGAACATTAGTTTCACCAGTTTTTAACGCTTTCAATTTTCGTCTAATACAATCTTTTGCTTTAACTAACTCGTTTAATATACTTTCTTCGTCCATGATTACGTGTTAAATGCGATCCAATTTGTGAAACACCATCTTATATAACAACAAAAGTGTCAAAACCAAGTTGATAACGACCGTTATCACGCTCACTGTCTTTGCAAATAACGACAAACGAAAACCGATCCCGATTCCAACATGTTACAAAAAAAATTTTAAATTCAATAAAACTCATATCACCGGAACAGTGTTCGTTATACACGTGTCTTAAATTTCTCTCGTCTTGTTTAAATAATACAATTAAATACGCATTATCACGTTGTTCGCGCCTCACTGTTTGAAATAAATGCCTTTTGGCGCGTTGTCGTGGCCAAGGATTCGCCAGACAACATATGATCATTCCGCACGGTGGCAACACTGTGGAAGCTCCGTATGCCGCCGTTTTCGGCTGCCACCACTCGCTCTTTTTGTATTACGTTGCTTTTGCTGCTGATCCGCTCGAGTGCACACATGTTCTTGTGCCACCTCCCGTCTCAAGCACGCTCGCTTGCCTGATGTTCGCTCGTTTGTTCATGAGGAGTTTTTAACTCTTCTACCGTGCACCGCACCAGCTTATAAACTGGTCGGTTAACATTACGCTGCTCTGGGTCGTCCGTAGACGTACGGCGACCGAAGTACGACTCCCGATAATAATTCGCGTTTCGTGCGATCGAAACCCTTTCGATCTGTTCGTGCTGCTCTGCCGACCATTCTGCTCCGGCTCCGGATTTCAACAGCTCAAGCCATTCCACGGTTCGCTCAGCTCACCCGATACACCAGCGGTTCCACGGCGGTGTTCCATCTTGTCTCCCCCAATCCGTTCTATCAGTTTGTCTAAGTATCGATTTTATAGGTTCTATATTGTAATAAATATTAACGGATTATGTATTGAATATTGTGTGATCATTGTCAACCCTCAACCGATTGTCCCGGATACGTGCGACTGGCGTCAACTGTCTTCGGAAAAGAACGCCGTTCGCCAACACACGTATTAACTGCTTGAATACTTTCGAATAACTTTGAGCCAAATAAAATATATCTATTTTATTGTGTCGTCCACGTGAAAAATATTCTCTAATGACACCTTGGTGTTCACCGATTACGTCATCCATCACAAAAACAGAATTAGGCATTACTTTTTCTGGGGGAATAACTTTATCGTTTTCAAAAAATTTAAATATATTAACGCCGTCAATATCATCGATAATTCTTTTCAATAATTAATATTTCAGTTGTTCCAGCGTCTTGGAATACATGTTTACGTTTTCTAACCCGTTCTCGTTAACGAGTAGAAAATATATTAAATTTGTTTTTTCACAACCAGAACTGCCCAATATTAGTGAGCGTACAGTGTTTGGGAACAGAGGTCCATGTCTTGATTTTACAGTATCTGACGTATCAATATTATAAATTGAGAGTTTTTTTTCTTGCTCGATAATGCGCATTTTAATATAAATACAATCGTACTGTTATGAAATGTATCACACGATGTCCCGCGCTCGAAAGAATAACACGAATAAAGGCTCGGGAGTTGTAAACTCTCTTATAAACCATTTGCCAGTAGAACTAAATTTACCAGGCTATAAGTATGTGAATATAAATCTAAAGTTTATTATAAAAATATAAATATATATATTTTTTTTTTATTATAGATTTTGAGGTCCGGGTACTAAATTACGCGAAAGGCTGGCACGCGGTGAACGTGGAATTAATAATTTGGACGAATTAGCTAGAGAACACGATATAGCTTATTAAAATAGTAATTCATTAATCGATAGGCATAAAGCAGATGAAATTTTAGAAAACCGGGCTTGGGAAGTATTCAAATCGAAGAATTCGGGTTTGAAATAAAAAATCGCCTCTTGGTTGGTAACTACAGCAATGAAAGCTAAACGTAAGATAGGTGCTGGGTGTGGATTTAAATACGCGGTCAATGCCGCTTAAAAAGCAATAAAAATTAAAATCGGTGAAAGAAACCTAACAAAATTGACTTAAATGTGTGTTGCGGCAGCGAGAAAATCGTTATGTAAAAATAAAAAAACAAAAACCCCCAGAATTATACCAATACCTAAAAAGGGTGGAGTGTTACCATTAATATCTATATTCGCAGGTCTGTCTGCACTAGGTGCACTTACGGGTGGTATTGCTAACGTAGTCAAAACCGTCAACGATATGAAATCTAATAGAAACGCTTCTATTCATATGGGTAAAGGTTTATACCTTGCACCGTATAAAGGTGAGTCGTATAAAATTAAATAAGGTAATGGATTATATTTGACACCGTATAAAAGAGATGGGATGGTAAAGACAACCAAAAAACCGAAAAAAAAAACAATCATATCAAAAAACTAATTTCTATGTTACCCAATAGAGCGTTATAAGATTATGAGGTTATAAAGTATGCTCGTATGCTGAAAATACCTCATTTCGTCGGTGTATTCTCAAGAGATAGGTTATCTATCCATCCTAGACATAAAGAATCGGCTGTAGTTAACTTGGATTTTGAAGATAGCACGGGAACACATTGGGTAGCGTATAAAAAAATCGGATATCAAGTGGAATATTACGACAGTTTTGGAAACTTGCCACCGCCATTAGAACTACAAAAATATTTTAAAGGATGTGATATTAAATATAATTACGAAAGACATCAGAAATATAATACGATAAACTGCGGACATTTGTGTTTGAAATTTTTATCATGTACACGATAACATTAAATGAAAATTCCTCGAATTTGTCCTATGATTTTTTTCCACCTATAGAAGTCAGTAAAGACGCGAAAATATGTCTTTTATGTTTACAGACAAATAATTATATTTCTAATATAAACGATAAATGTAATCAAATTGGAATCGTGCATATAGATTCGACAAAGAATATCGTAAAAGATGTGTATACAATACCTACAGGCTCGTATGAGTTAAGTGAATTGGAAACGGTAATCAAACAAATATTATTGGATACTGAGACTACGTTTGAGTTGAATGCAAACAACAATACGTTAAAATGCGAAATGAAATGTAGTGATATTGTCGATTTCTCTATGGATAATAGTATAGGTCCATTGCTAGGCTTTACAGCAAATAAAAAATATGAGGCTAACGCGCGACATCAATCGAACTCATTGGTGAATATGACCAAGATAAACTGTATATATATATATTGAATCAAACTTGGTTGCGAGCTCATTCAACAACGGGAGAGAGTGTCATATATTACACGAGTTTTATCCAAACGTTCCACCCGGCTATAAAATTATAGAAATCCCAAAACATTTGGTTTCGTACTCTCTTAATTGCACAACAATTAATCAAATTGGTTTAGCTTTAAAAGATCAAAACGGTCAGTTAATCGCTCTGTGAGGAGAACCTGTTTCGATATGGTTATTAATTCAAGATCATATTAGCGATGGGTCTACAATTTTATAATATAAAAAGAGTCGAGTATGAGAAACCTCTCAGTAACGTAAAAAGCATCAATACGACAAGAAGTGTCAACAAAGGGGAACAAAACCCAATCACTAAGACATTAACTAAAAACAATTTAAATTTTCTCCGTTCAATAAAAGCTCTATAATAATGGACGACAATTATTTAAACGTAACGGGGGGTTATGCGGATGAATGTCGGATAACTCGGATCGAATATCATTCATTTTTACCGTATTCAACATCAGCATTGTCCAACAACGACGAAATATGTATCGCATTATATAACGCCGAATCGTATAGTCTTCCATGTGAATGTTATATCTATATCGAAGGAACGATTGACAAACCTGCAGGTTTGGTCGAATATGTTCGTTTCATAAACAACGATTTAACATATTTTTTTTCCGAAATGAAGTATGAAATAAATGGTGTTCAAATTCAAAAAGTTATAAATCCCTGTATAACTTCAACATTAAAAGGTTATTGTTCATACAATAATACGGATATTATCGCACGTTGTAATTCTGCTTGGAGTAATGATTTAGAAGACGTATTCGGATTTTGTGAGGATTATAAACGTATTTTAATAAATTGTAATCAACAACTTACCATGAACAGATCGTCTTTAGACATAAATGCTATTAAATTATTTAAAACCAATAATACTGTTGAGAAAGATGTTGCAAAACTAAAAGGCGTTAAAGTAAATATTTCTAAAATATTTTGGAGAATGCCTATGGCTAAAGTCAACGATAGAGAAAAAATTACACTTTTAAAAGTAATAAACAGTCATAAACCTGTTACGTGTGCGTTTAGAACATGGGAACTGTGTCAATACCCGGTTTTACCACAAAATACTACGCACTCATGGAAAGTAAAAACATCGAATAAATTAGAAAAACCACGATATGTCATAATAGGATTTCAGACTAATAGAAAAAATAGTACTGTAAACCCCATGTCACATTTCGATCATTGTAAAATCAAAAACTTGAAGGTTTATTTAAATTCCGATGTGTTTCCCTACGAAGATTTTAAATGTGATTTCACGAAGAATAAAATAGCTACATTATACAGAGCTTATGCAGAGTTTCAAAAATCATATTATAGTAACGATAATGTTACTCCTTTATTGAACAGAACCAACTTCAAAAATTACGCACCGATTATAGTTATCGATATGAGCAGACAGAACGACAACATCAAGACGTCGACCTAAGGATTGAATTCGAGGCTGACGAAATGTTTCCAGAAAATGTTTACATCACATGGCTAGAGTAAAAAAAAATAAATAAATAATTTTTATTAAAAAGTGTTTAAGTAGAAAATTATACATTACCTTTAAAACATTAGGTTCTTCCATTCGCATAAGCAATCTTATGGACAATTGTTCGTTTGCAAACAATTTGATCTGATTGATATAATTTATCTGAGTGGGTGGTACAAATAATGCAATTTCTTCATTGGGTATATTATTAATATATGAAATCATTTCTCTAATGTCTGACACGTTTTTGAAATCTTTTGCAGCTAGTACGTTCAGTACTTCTTCAAATTGATTTATTATAATTGGTCTAACGATTATAGTTTTTCTTAGAACCGATTCAAAAATTGAACGTTCCAAATTTTGAAGTGTGAATAAATTTGATCGATTGAGTAATATGCGATGTCCTTCGAATATTCAAGAATTTATAACCAACATATTTTCACCACGATAAACCATTTTCGAGAGCGTATAAAATTTATCATTCAGAAAAATACTTTCTTTAGTTTTTTGTGGTGGATCGAGAATAAACGAAAAAATATTTCCCATAAGCAAATATATTCTGTTTAAAAAATCTGGGTGTAAGCTTATGTGTCTTGATGGTGTTAAGATATGAATCCTTACGTTGAAATTATCAGTCGGATCGAACCCGATAAACAAAAACTTACGCTCAGCAAAATCAATATTAAACGCTGTGGTTTCAATTAAATTGGTTAGCGATGAAGGTGGAACGTATTTGTATGTTTGTTTCTTGTAGTTCAATTGGATTGAATCAGCCATATTATAAAAAAACACTTTTTGAAAATGTATAAACACTTTAAGGCACTTTTTGAAATATGTTTAAACATTTAAAACCGGGTAGTATGAACTTAAACTCTATACTAAGACTGTCGGATGAATACTGATTTTAACTCGGTTTCCACCATACGTTCATATATTGTTTTTTTTTCAATCATGAATAAACGATTCGACAAAACTCGAACAGGTCTCTACAGGTTTATACAGATCTACCGAGTAGAGTTTCGAAAAGTAAAAAAAAGTCATGGTCAGCTATAATTGAAATAAGTAAAAAGTAAAAAAAAAATTAATCGTCAGCAATAAGTTAAAAATTTTAAAACTTGAAAAAAATAATATAATATAATATAGGTATAGTGATAGGCATGGACGGAAGAGGGTGGAGGCGGATAAAACCATATAAAAAATTTAAAAAAATTAAGTATAGAGGTGGGAAGGAGGAAAATGCGGAGGAATTACAAATGCGGAGGAAATCACATAAAAAATGTAAAAAAAAAGGGTGAGGGGGGAAAGGGAGGAGTTGAGCAATGTGTGAGTGCGGAGGTTGGGGGTCATCACAAATGCGGAAAGAAGTGCGGAGGGAAATGTGGAGGAATTTACGAAAGCGGAGGAATTACAAATGCGGAGGAAATGCGGAGGAATTTACGAATGCGGATGAAAATGCGGAGGAATTTCAATGCGGAGGCTTTTGTATACTTCTTTTTATACTACTAATCAAAAACAGAAAAGTGTATAAATAAATATTGTAAGTAAAGGAATGTATATCAATGTATTCGTATATATTATTTATCATATCGTTAGATACAAATCTCTAATTAAGATTATGTATAGAAAATTATTTAACAAAGTCTCATATATTTGTAGTTTACAATTATATTCTTACTATACACAAATTGATGTTAATCATATTATATAAATATTTTTTGTATGCATAAAATTAAAATAGGGTTAGAGTAAATGTAAGAATAAAGTCCAAGCTTTCGCTGTACATTTACCTGTATAAAAGTCTCTGTCGTCTATACAAACATATTCAATATTCAAATTTGTAATATCTTTGAGTAAACGTTATAATCTTTAAAAAAAAAAAAAATTTAAACAAAATAACTTCCAGCGTATTATGGTGTAATATATTATTTTAATTCCTTAGGGATAAACATTTATCATTCTTTCTTTAACCAATCAAGCTGAGATAATATAAAAATGTATAATTTAATTTAAAGTTTAAATGATCCAATAAGGACTATAACAAAATAAAATAAAAACCTCTGTAGATATAATATTATTTATTATTCATTAATTCAACAATTCAAAAGTGAAAAATTGATAAATTAAGGAAGCATGAGGGGATATGTATGTGGATGTTTTTTATTAAATTGTTTATAACAACTCCCCAATTAAGGATATTAAAAAAAAATATTGTATTATTATGCTTATATTTTCGTAGTTTACAACGATATATTTATCAATCACAAATTGATGCTAATACTAAAATTTGTTCTACATATTGTATAAACCAGTTTAAATTAGGTATGGACTTAAAGTGAAATTCAAATCAGTGGGTCGATTACAAATTACCTTCTTCGTAGACATTTAACATTATAGATTAGAATGAAATATTATGAAATGTTCAAGTATTCATAGTGTTTGATGGAATATTTACTATCCGTTGACCGAAGGACCAAAAATGTTTAATGATTAATCAAACTAGGAAAGAACGTTAAACACGCGAAGTTATACGTAAATTTATTTAAACAAAACAGAAATAAAATCACTATGTACTTTTATACATAAAATATTAACTCTTTTAAGTATGGTACTTCGTCGTGCCGAAGGCTGGCCAAGTCTACTCTGGGTGGGTCTTGGATCAGTGTCGAAACAAAGCGAGAAAATGATTTAAAAAACAAAAACATTATGTACGTAATATATAAATATGGAACCTCGTCATGTCGAAAGCTGGCCAAGTATGCCCTGGGTGGATCTTGGACCAGCGTCGAGACACAACGAGAGAATGTTAAGAACTGAATAGAATTTATCAGTGACCCAACCCTCTTATATATGGCCAGACCCAATTATTTTTATAATTAAAATAAATTTCATGACCATATATGGTCATGAAAATAGGTACAATTCATATTAACAATGATAAGACTATTTATAATAAATAAATTCTAATATTAAAATGTACGTTTCGTCTTTATACGAAACATATAGTATTATCTAGTTGTAGATATTTATTAGAAATGAAATAGTTTTAGTGATATACCGTGTGTTCTTAAATTTTATTCGAATTGCAGAACGTATAAGCCATAGTAAATAGGAAATTATGTAATTTATTTATTAATTTTTCAAGAATGAACAATTAAATTTTTTTTTTTGAACTAATCAAAAAATATTATAAAAAATATATATTATTTAATTTAAAAAAAAATGTATGTTGTAAACTATTTTTAAATTAAGCAATTTGACCAAAATTTAGAGTTGCTATACTTTTTTTGGATACATAAATTTAAAATGAAACTCATTTGGTTTTTTTGTATGTCTTCCTGTATGTTAATATTTCATAGCATAAAACGTTAATATTTTTTTTTAACTGTTAAAATAGAGATTTAAAATAGATTGGATAATTTAAAAATGAAATGTGTGCATGCTTTTAATAGAAATTGTTTACTTAAAATAACATAAAATTGCAATGTCTAAATATCAAATATAGATATAATATTAGAACTTCTCTAGATTAAGAACCATGTATTATTCTTTAAATTAGCACTCCCAAACGAAAATATGTATTAATAAATGTAATAAAAAAGGGAGAATGGATTTTTCTTTCATGTTTATTTATAATAATATTAGTCACAAATCTCCAACTAAAAGTATATATAACAAATTCTTTAACAAAGTCTTATATATTTGTAGTTTACAATAATATTTTTACTAAACATAAATCGATGTTAATCATATTATATATACTTTTTTTTTGTAAACTAAAAATAAAAGTAGTATTAAATTAAGTGGAAAATTAAAGTAAAAAGTTTCTATTTTAAAATTACCAATAAATATGGATATTTTATCTATATAAAAAACACAGTATTGTTAAGTGCAATATCTTAGAGTAAATGTTATAATTAGAAATAATAGAAATTTAATAATTAATAGAAAGAACGTTAAACACGCGAAATTATACGTAAATTTATTTAAACAAAACAGAAATAAAAACACTTTGTATTTTTATACGTAATATATTAACTATTTTAAGTATTGTACCTCGTCGTTCCGAAAGCTGGCCAAGTCTGCCCTGGGTGGGTCTTGGACCAGCTTGGAGACACACGAGAAAATGTTGACAACTGAACAGAATTTATCAATGACCCGACACTCTTATATATGGTCAGACCCAATTATTTTTATAATTAAAATAAATTTCATGACCATATATGGTCATGAAAATAGGTACAATTCATATAAACAATGATAAGACTATTTATAGTAAATAAATTCTAATAATAAAATGTACGTTTCGTCTTTATACGAAACATACCGCCCTCTTTAAAGGGATCTTTAAAATATTGGTAATGGACATAGCTTTACTGCTGGCTGAACGAGGACTCCAGTTGATGTTTTAACTGTGGCAATGCGAGAGAATCCATCTGGACCTGGGTGGAGATGTTGGATACGTCCAAGATGCTAATAAAGAGGATGAGGGAATGCTTCTTTGATAAGAACAAGATCCCCAATATTGAGAGGTTTGCCATCAGTTGACTATTTTGTTCTAAGTTGGTGACTGATAATGTATTCGTTTTCTATCTTGACCAAAAATGGCGATAAAGATCGTTTATAAGACGCCAGCGTTGTAATTTTGACAAAAGTACAGCATTCAGGTTTGGATCCGGTAGTGAAGTTGATGGTTCAAGCGTTAAATGTGACTAGGTGTTAATGCTTCAAGGTCTGTAGGATCATTACTTAAAGCACCTAATGGTCTTGAATTTAAAGTAGCTTCTATTTGAGTAAGTAATGTCATTAATTCTTCACCTGTTAATTTATGAGTACCAATGGACCGAAGCATGAGTGTTTTTGTAGATTTCACTCCAGCTTCCCATAGTCCTCCAAAGTGTGGAGAAGAAGGTGGATTGAAATGCCAACTTGTTTGTAACTTGGATAAATGTTGTTGTACTTGGTCCTGATAAGTGCGTGAGTGAATTAACTTCTATAATGGAGTTAGTAAACGCGAGGCACCTATAAAATTTGTGCCAAAGTCGCTATGCATTTCTTTTATAGGTCCACGATGCGCTGAAAATCGAGTAAATGCTAATAAAAAAGTTTCAGTTGAAAGATCAGAACTTAATTCTAAGTGAATGGCCTTTGTAGATGTACAAACAAATAAGTAGATGTAAACCGAAGTAAATAGAAATAACCGTCCACGAGGTCATTTTATAGAAACTGGACCAGCATAATCGACACCACTGATTGCAAATGGTTTGATTTGTTGAATTCGATATTTAGGAAGATCAGCCATTTTAGGTTGAACGCACTTTGGGTGAATGCGAAAACACAACGTACAAATGCGTAGTCTTGAACGAATAGCTCGACGGGCTGACTGGATCCAAAATTCACGCTGCAGAAAGGCTTGGAGTGCATTTGATCCGGGATGTTTGAGTCGATGATGATGATGATCAATAATAAGATTCGTTAATTGATGACGAGATGGTAATAACAATGGGGGTTTCTGTTTATACGGAATATCCGCGTTGGTAATTCAACCGCCCACTCTGACAAAATCCATTTCATCAATGAAAGGATTTAGACGACGAAAACTTTTTGAACAAAGGATTTTTTTATTTAAGCGTAAAATTTCGTCAAAGTATACTGTTTGTTGAGTGAAGTATATAAGTGCTAAGAGTGCACGAGAAATTTCGTTAGAATCGATTATTATAGACGATAAAACTGATGAACGTAATTTTGATATTCTAAGCCAGTAAGCTACAATACGAAGAATTTTACTCAATGACGAAAATCGACTAAATAAATCTGTAATTGTTGAGCTTATGTTAATAAGTAATACAGTGGATTTTCTTAACTCAAATTTTAGAATGGCTTCAACCTTTTTTTTTACTTGTTCCGGCAAGGTTGACCATTGTTCAGGAGGATCCATTAAAAATGTTGGTCCAGTCCACCACATGGCATGGTTTATAAGTTCTGATGGAAATAGTCTGCAAAAAGCACAGTCAACTGGATTATTCTGTGTAGTTACATGACGCCACATGTCTGGTAAGGTGAGTTCTTAAATTTGACTGGTTCGATTAGCGATAAATGTTGCCCAACGATGTGGTGAAGACCGTATCCAAACCAAAACAGTTGTGAAATCTGTCCAAGCATATATATTATCAATTTTTTATACGATCATTATAAGTATTGGCAACAAATCTAAGAAGTTTGGTTGCCAAAACAGCTCCACACAATTCCAGACGCGGAATTGTACAACGTTTTAAAGAAGCTACTTTCGATTTTCCTGTTTTAAGGGAACAGTAGACTGAGGTTGAAGTTTTTACTCAAAGATATACTGTATGCTGCTGCGTAACCCTTTTCCGGGCTATCAGAGAAGTCGTGGAGTTGCAAAGATGTTGAATTATCATGCTTTAGTCGACCAGGAATTTCTAGATTTTCGATTGAGTGAAGTTCTGACTGATATCGAGACCAACTCAGCGCAATTTCTGGTGGAACAGGATCATCCCATGAGATACCGGAAACCCAAAGACGTTGCATCAAGTATTTTGTCCAGAATGTTATAGTTGAAAGTAAACCGATAGGATCGAATATTCGAGCAATGTCAGAAAGTGAAATGAAAGAAAGAAATGTTTAAATGAAAATGTATCGGATGCCGGATTCCATTTGAGACCAAGAACTTTTAATTCTTGTTGTTTATTTATATCAAATATTACTGACGAGGAAATAGCACGTGCATCTTGAGAAACAGCTTGTAAAATTTCATTGCTGTTACTTACCCATTTTCGTAATTTTAATTGAGATGGAGAACATAGTTCAATAAGTTGATTTTTACATTCTAATGCATGTTGTATAGTATTTGAACCAGTTAGGATATCATTAACAAATGTATCATTCAATAATACAGAAGCAACTATTGGTTATGAAATTGCATCGACTTTTGCTAGTCCACGAATCGTTCGGAGTGTTTGATACGAGGCTACTGAGGTACAATAAGTAACAGTGCATAATCGATATTCTTCTATTTGTGATGTAGTTGTAAAACGCCAGAAAATCCTCAAATAATCTCGATCGGCCGGTTGTATTAGAATTTGGCGGTACATTTGTTTTATATCAGCCATTAACACATATTTCCAAAGTCGTGCGCGAAGTAGTACAAGTTGAATATCAGGTTGGAGCTTAGGGCCTATGTACATACTCTCATTGAGTGATATACCAGCTGAGGTACGAGCAGAAGCATTGAAGACAACACGCAGCTTAGTCGTGGAACTGGGGGACATGGTAAGAGCCTGCACGTGGCGTCCCCTGCATCGCGATATACGACTCCATACCAGGAAGAATATCGCGGACTAATCTTACCAACACCGGTGCTAGAATTCCTAGGCATTCAAAACCAAAAAGGCCCCTTTTAGGGCCACCTCCGCCAGAAATTAATGTGATAACACAAAATATCGAAGGCTTTTCTGCGAGTAAAGGTGAGCTTCTTGCCTCACTTTGTAAGTCACAGAGGTGCGACGTATTAAACGTGTAAACGCACCGGGATGAGGCCAGCGTTCGGCCAAAAATACCGGGAATGAAACTAGTCATTGAATTACCACATTCGCAATATGGAAGTGCAATATATACTAAACCAGAACTAGTGGTTGAAAGTGCATCATATAGTCATAGCAGTCAGATTGAGATACTAACCATTGAGGTACGCAATTGTACAATTACCTCGGTGTACAAACCACCAAACATCGCGTTTGCCTTTGAAAAACCGGATAACATTGACAAATGTGATACAAAGATAGTTTTGGGCGATTTCAACATTCACAGTGTCACGTGGGGATACCAGGAAACGGATCGAAATGGAGAAAACATTGAATCATGGGCTGAAGCTGAAGGCCTGTCCCTAGTTCACGACCCAAAACTTCCCTCATCCTTCAAT
The DNA here is from genome assembly GCA_019022885.1 of Schlechtendalia chinensis. Taxonomy (NCBI): domain Eukaryota; kingdom Metazoa; phylum Arthropoda; class Insecta; order Hemiptera; family Aphididae; genus Schlechtendalia; species Schlechtendalia chinensis. The sequence goes on along the minus strand of CM032339.1, from coordinate 22,018,210 downwards.
AGTGGTCGGTGGAAGAAAAGTTACAACCCAGACCTAATCTTCGTAAGCGATAAAATAGCCCCACAAGCCATAAAGAACGTATGCAACCCCATACCAAATACCCAACACCGAGGCTTAATATTAAGTGTCACAGAAGCCGTGAGATCCCAAGCCATACCGTTTAAAAGACGACTTAATTTTAGGAAAGCTAAGTGGAAAGACTTTAGGGAAACTCTAGATAAGGAAATACGTATCATAGACCCAACGCCAGAAAATTATGAGAATCTTGTAGAAAAAGTCAAGAAAACCTCAAGACTACATATTCCACGGGGATGTAGAGAACAATACATAAGCGGAATGACGGAAGAAACCTGCGAAATAAATAAGAAATATAGAAAATCATTCACTACAGACCGAAGAAACGGTAACGCTAGGAGAAACCCTGATTAACCACTTATGTAAAGATAGAAACGACAGATGGCATGAACTCATTGAGAATACAGACATGACAAAAAAAAAAACAGCAAAAAAGCATAGTGACTCATCAAGTGGTTAAATGGAGATCCGGTTACACACACCAATGATATAAACGTAACAGCTAATCAAGTAGCCACACAGCTACTCTTAAACGGTAAACCCGGGTTAAAAATCAAAAGAGAAAAAATCATTAGAACCCGAGACACTGAGCAAAATAATTTCCAGCTTGACTTTACTCTTGACTAACTAAATGAGGGCCTGAAGGAGATGAAAAATGGAAAGGTACCCGGGGTGGACGAAATAATGACAGAACAAATAAAAGAATTCAGTATAAAATCTAAATAATGGGTACTTACCTTCCTAAACTCATGCCGTGACAAGGCCTTAGTACCAAAAATGTGGAGAAAGGCAAAAGTGGTGGCACTGCCCAAACCAGGCAAAGATTATAAAAACCCAAAAAATAACAGACCAATATCTTTGCTATGTCATACCTTCAAACTGTATGAACGTATGATCATGAATCGTATCAAGTGCCAAGTCGAAAGAAAACTTATTCCTGAGCAAGCTAGTTTTAGGCCAGTCAAAAGCTGTACAGGACAGGTATTAAACTTGTGTCAACATATAGAGGACGGTTACGAGAACAATAAAGTAACAGGGGTAGTTTTTGTAGACCTATCCGCAGCGTACGATACGGTGATCTATAATCTTCTACTTAAAAAGACATATGAATGCACAAATGATTGGCACCTTGTCCGAATAATATCCTCTATGCTATACAACCGACGTTTTACAGTCACGCTAAATAACAAATGGAGCAGATGGAGAAACCAGCGAAATGGCTTACCCCAAGGTAGTGTATTAGCGCCTATGTTATTTAACATATACACCAACGATCAACCCATCATCAAAGAAACAAAGCATTTCTTATATGCAGACGACTTGGCCCTAGCAGCGCAGGACACAACCTTCCAAATAGTCGAACATAAACTTACGAAATCACTTCAAGAACTAACAAATTATTACATAAAAAACCAACTAAGACCTAATCCAGATAAGACACAGGTATGCAGTTTTCACCTCCGAAACCGCGAGGCAAAAAGAGAACTAAACGTTGATTGGCTTGGAAAACCATTGAGAAATAAAGAACACCCAGTTTACCTAGGGGTCACACTGGACAGAACTCTCACGTTCAAAGAGCAGTGTAAGAAAACTAAAATGAAAGTTGAAGCAAGAAACAACCTAATACGGATACTAGCAGGTAGCAAGTGGGGTGCAACCCCAAACACGATCCGTACTACTGGACTAGCACTTTGTTTCTCCACTGGTGAATATGCTAGCCCAGTATGGAACCAATCTAAACATACAAAACATGTTGACACGGCCCTCAATGAGACCTGTAGGATGATAACTGGATGTCTCAAACCAACGCCACTTAGATATATATATATCCATTAGCAGGGGTAGCTCCGCCAGGAATTCGTAGATATGTGGCCACATGCATAGAGAAAACCAAACAAACAATGGACCAAAGACACCCCATGTATGGTTACTCGGGACTCCAAAGGAGACTTAAATCTCGATGAAGCTTTATTGTCAAATCAACCACAATCCAAGACCCACCGGAACAACACAGAATACGAAAATGGAGAGAAGACCTACAATGTGAAAAACCTGTCCCGTCTGCTGAGCATTTACCATGTGGAGGAAACTAACCATGGATTATATGGAAAACATTAAACAGGTTAAGAACTGGAGTAGCTAAAACAAAAGCAAACATGATGAAATGGGGATACCAGAAAGAACCGGACATACTATGCGAATGTGGCGAAGACCAATCAGATGACCACTTATTGCAGTGCACTCTAGCCCTGCCAGGATGCACGGCCGACGACTTGGCTTTAGCCAACGAAAAATCAATTGCCACTCACTGGCTAAAACAAAATATCTAAACATTGATTTTATATTTTATATTTTATATTTTTATATTCATATTGTAACATACTTATTTTTAGATTACCTTATGTATTTACTAATGTAATAACATATAGCCCTAGCACCGAACACGATAAGAAGAAGTCGTGGAACTTTCCGGCTTTAGTACACAATGATGTGAAATGTAATAATGAAATGGAGTCTCATGTTCTTTGAATGGAATTAATTCCATATGTCCAGATTTAAGATAATCAGTCATGAATTCGACATATTGTTTGCGAAGATCTTCATTTCGGTATAAACGATGTTCAAGTGATTTATATTGATTAAGTGCTAAAATCCTTGAGTCACCTAATATAGGTCGTGGGTTTTTGAATGGATGAATAACCATAAACCTGTGAAGAAGCACATTGACGACGGCAGGATACGATGGGTATCCTGCCAACATAAATGATCGGAAGAGACGTTTTGGATAGGGAAAAAACACACAAAGAAGACAGACTGGAAATGTAAAAGGGTGCGGTTCTTAGTCGTCAATACGTGGGAGCGGCAACCAACTGGAGGGACGAATTCGCAACAAGAACCGTATATATATAGAGGGAGGATCTGTGAGAAAGAATCAGTTCATCCACATCCGTCAAGATAGCAGTACTTCGACTCCAGCCGAACATTGCAGTGTTGACGAACGGAGAACAACAACACACGCAGAAACTACATACCATCGACGGATCACCTACCAGACAGAACAGCACGCATACTTCAATCTACAGCCGAGTATTGACCAGAGACGTGGCGAAGAGGACCGGGCGAAACTCCACACGGAAGTGCTACCTATTTGGTTGTGCCATCGTCGTCCAGCCGTAACCCTCTATTTGGAGGTGTTTGCTCTTTTCCTTAACCTTGGCCATCTATTTGGGTATGCCCTCGATTCCTATCCGTGGCATTCTATTTGGAGTTGTCTTCGGTCATCTCGTACTCGACCATCTATTTGGATGTGCCCTCTCTTACTATTCGTAACCCTCTACTTGGAGGCGTTTCCTAACTCCATCGTCCATCCAACTTCACAGGGCGTAGGCTTGGGCAGCCGGAGTGTCTGCGTCACGGTTAGTAGAGAACGGGGAACGCGTTAGGTATAAGTAATTGTAGATTTTGACCCCGCCGGATCCTCCTTATATCCGGCGTAAGCTTGTAAATATATATATATATACATAGTACCATAGTTGTAAGTTTTATTTTGTACATTGTAATTTAGTATCATAGTTGTAAATTTTATTTTGTATATTGTAATTTAGTAATTGTAAATATAACTTAAACTGACGATGTGATTCCACATAAATATTTTGTATATTATTTCAAATACGAAGTGTAGCGACGTGCACCACTTCAAACCGTCCAGAGGGTAATCGAGTTGTAGTAGTTACGTACATCTTTTCTGCTGCAGCATCATCAGGACTCAAATGTTGGATAACAAACAGTTGCTCCAGTTCCCAAAATTGTTTTAATGTCACATCAATAGTTTTAAATATGGATACATAAAACGAATTGACCGCCGATTGATTTTGTGAGTTGGTTGGTCCCATAACAACCCAACCAAAAATTGTCTCCATTGCAATTGGTTCACCGGGTCGTCCAGTTTTTTGACAGTTGACAAGAATTGAAGGTAGAATATCTGTACCTAATAAAATATCAACAGGTCCGGGAGTATTGTATGATACATCAGCTAATAGTAAATTTTTAATATGATCCCACTCTCCAGGAACAAAAAATATTTGAGGTGTTAACCCTGTTATTTGTGGAACAATTAATGTGTCCAGACAAAACATCGGAGTTTTTGAATCACATGTAGTAATTTGTGTAGTGGTTTTACCATAAACAAGCGCAGAAGAAATGCTCGCAAAGATAGTAACATTTACTAGTGAATGACGTCGAGGAAGCATTAACTCGCTGACGGATTTATCTGTGATAAAACTTGCCTGAGAGCAACTCAATGCTCGAAGTGTTCGACGACTTCCGTTTGCTGAATAAATATTGAGAAGTACAGTAGATCGCAATACAATTTGTTGAGGTGATCCTTTTACAACAAGGGAGGCAGTATTGGGTTGATTATCGGGTTGAATGACTGAATGCGACGAAGAGACTTGTGACGATGAATACGAAGTAGAATCAAAATGCAATAAAGTATGGTGTGATTTATTACACTTTTGGCACATATGTTTAGATGAGCATGACGCAGAAGAATGTCCTGGTCCTAAACAATTTATACACAAACGTTGTACTTTTGCAATCTGGAAGCGATCAGTTGGTGATTGATCAATAAACCATGAACATTTTCGAATTGAATGTTGCTTTTTACATAATGGACAACTTAATGCAAATGGTTCATTTGTATAGGTAGATAAGACCTTTGACAATTGTATGTTACGAGATTTTGATTTAAACGATTGAGTTGTCTTTTGAAGTTTAAAGCCAGTTAATATACGGATTGCCGAAGAACTGTTGCTTGAATGTATTCCTGCAGATCGTATATGACTACGTAAAAATTCAATAAATTCACTAGTTTGAGGAAAATGCTTATCACCAACAACCAGTTCCCAACGAGCTCGTAGTTCATAATCGAGAGATTTCTCAAATATATGAACAAGTAACGGGCTCCATTGTCGAGTAATGAATTGTAAATTGTCTAGTGCAGCAATATGTTCCAATATTATGTTAATTCGAGTTTTGATTGAACTAGCATCAGTGAATGTTACTTCCTGAGAAGCTAGAAGAGCTTCAATGTGAATGCGTGCTAAATCACGTTTATTTCCATACCTTGCTTGTAAGATTTCCCATGCACTTTTATAGTTAGCAGCTGTTAATAAAAGATGTGAGATTAACGAACACGATTCACTTTGTAGAGAAGTTTTTAAATATTCGAATCTCTCAACTTCCGGTAATTCAGGTGTATGAGATAGAATAGATTGAAATAAGTCTACAAAACCTTGCCATTCAGTCATGATACCAGAAAAAGTAGGAAACTTATGTTTAAGTAATTGAAATATGGATAAATTCTGTTGAGTACCAGATTGGTTACTGTCGATGATAAATTCAATGATGTGTCAATTTTAGCCGAAATTGGAATTGACTGTACATCACCAAATGCAGCAAGTTCATAAAACATTGTATCAAACGTATCAATTAATGAAGAACTACACTGATTATCGACAACATCAATAGGTGCAGTCTTTTGTCCTACAGAGGTTTCCATTATTTGGATGTCAGATTCAACGTTTAATCTTATATTGGATAGTTTTGATAACATTTGTCGGAGTTTTGCAGGTTTTGCGACGTTTGCGCGATCAGTATTAAAATCAGTAGACGCTTTTACGAAAGGTGTCACGCGATTAATTGCGCGAATTACGCGAGCTTTGGCGTCGATATATTTGGCTGACTCTGTCAACGTCATTGTAGAATTATCTGTAAAAAATACAAATTACCTTCTTCGTAGACATTTAACATTATAGATAAGAATGAAATATTATGAAATGTTTCAGTATACATAGTGTTTGATAGAATATTTACTATCCGATGACCGAAGGACCAAAAATGTTTAATGATAAATCAAACTAGGAAAGAACGTTAAACACGCGAAGTTATATGTAAATTTATTTAAACAAAACGGAAATAAAAACACTATGTACGAGGGTGAATCAAATATAAACTGGATTATTGTTACTGAACGTCTACAGTTGGTAGGAATGGGCGCGCGCTTCTAGTATGCTTGGGTGGGGTCACTAGGACTGGGAAAAGCCAGTCGTTTCACACTTCTAACCGGTTTGTTAGTAGTCGTCGCGATGTGGGAACAGCAAGTGCACCCTTTTACTGCGCAACGCATTATTATAAAATTTCTCGCTCGTTAAGGAGTTAAAGCGACGGATATTTTTCGGAGGTTAAGTGCACAGTTCGGGGATCAAACATTGTCAAGGACTCGTGTGTTAGCTTGGCATAAAGAGTTCAAAGGAGGACGAGAACGAGTGGAAAATTATGAACATGATCGCCGTTCTCGGACCAGCATCACAGATGAAAACATTCGCGCAGTTCGAGACATTCTTGAAGACGATCGACGAATTACAGTATCCAAAATTGCAGAACAGGTGGAAATAAGCTATGGAAGTTGTCAAACGATCATCACAAAGAATCTACAGTTCCATAAAAGGTCATCCTTCTTCATGACAATGCCAGGCCCCATACTGCAGCTCTAACAATGTCAAAACTAGAAGAAATGCACTGGATTCTAATTGAACACCCTCCTGTCCAGATTTAGCGCCCTGCGATTTTCATTTGTTTGGGCCGCTTAAGAAAGCTTTAGGAGAGCAACGGTTTGAAGATGACGAAGGTGTGGAGAAGTATTTGCGCAATTGGCTCCTGACCCAATTAGTTTCTTTTTACAATGCAGGAATAAAAAACCTTTCTGCGGGCTGGGAAAAATGTATTTTTAAAGCAGGAAACTACGTAGAAAAATAATTTATATTTGTTATTCATTATTTAATAAATACAGTTTACTAAAAAAAAAAAAACCCGTTTATATTTGATTCACCCTCGTACTTTTATACGTAAAATATTAACTCTTTTAAGTATGGTACTTCGTCGTGCCGAAGGCTGGCCAAGTCTATAATATTTAATATTTCATAGCATAAAACATTAACATTATTTTTAAACTGTTAACTTAGAGTTATTAAATTAGTTTGGAATAATTTAGAAGGTGTGCACCTTTGCACACAAAGGTGTGCATGCTTTTTATAGAAATTAACTTAACATTACTAATAATTGCAATGTTCAAAAAAGATATATCAATATATGATAAGGTCTTCTATTGTTTTATAATAATTTATTATTCATTATTTTAACAATCAAAAGCAGAAAAGTGTATAAATAAATTTTGTAAGTAAAGGAATGTATATCGATGTATTCGCATATATTATTTATCATAATCGTTAGATACAAATCTCTAATTAAGATTATGTATAGAAAATTATTTAACAAAGTCTTATATATTTGTAGTTTACAATTATATTCTTACTATACACAAATTGATGTTAACCATATTATATAATTATTTTTTGTATACATAAAATTAAAATAGGTTTAGAGTAAATGTAAGAATAAAGTCCAAGCTTTAGCTGTATATTTACTTGTATATAACATTATGGCGTCTATACAAACATATTAAATATTCAAATTTGCAATATCTTTAAGTAAACGTTGTAATCTTTTAAAAAAAAAAAAAAAAATTAAACAAAATAACTTCTAGCGTATTATGGTGTAATATATTATTTTAATTCCTTAGGGATAAACATTTATCATTCTTTCTTTAACCAATCATGCTGAGATAATATAAAAATGTATAATTTAATTTAAAGTTTAAATGATCCAATAAGGAATACCAAAATAAAATAAAAACCTCTGTAGATATAATATTATTTATTATTCATTAATTCAACAATTCAAAAGTGAAAAATTGATAAAATAAGGAAGCATGAGGGGATATGTATGTGGATGTTTTTTATTAAATTGTTAATTAAAATTCCCCAATTAAGGATATTAAAAAAAATATTTTATTCTTATGCTTATATTTTTGTAGTTTACAACGATATATTTATCAAACACAAATTGATGCTAATACTAACATTTGTTCTACATATTGTATAAACCAGTTTAAATTAGGTATGGACATAATGTGAAATTCAAATTAGTGGGTCGATTACAAATTACCTTCTTTGTAGATTATCAACATTATTGATTAGCATGAAATATTATGAAATATTCAAGTATACATAGTGTTTGATAGAATATTTACTATCCGATGACCGAAGGACCAAAAATGTTTAATAATTAATCAAACTAGGAAAGAACGTTAAACACGCAAAGTTATACGTAAATTTGTTTAAACAAAACCGAAATAAAAACACTACGTACTTTTATACGTAAAATATAAACTCTTTTAAATATGGTACTTCGTCGTGCTGAAGGCTGGCCAAGTCTGCCCTGGGTGGGTGTTGGACCAGCGTCCAGACACAACGAGAGAATGATTTTAAAAAAAAAAAAACAAAAACATTATGTACGTAATATATAAATATGGAACCTCGTCATGTCGAAAGCTGGCCAAGTATGCCCTGGGTGGGTCTTGGACCAGCGTCGAGACACAACGAGAGAATGTTGAGAACTGAACAGAATTTATCAGTGACCCAACCCTCTTATATATGGTCAGACCCAATTATTTTTATACTAAAAATAAATTGCATGACCATATATAGTCATGTTAATAGGTACAATTCATATAAACAATGGTAAGACTATTTATAATAAATAAATTCTAATATTAAAATGTACGTTTCGTATTTATACGAAACACATAGTATTATCTAGTTGTAGATATTTATTAGAAATGAAATAGTTTTAGTGATATACAGTGTGTTTTTAAATTTTATTTGAATTGCAGAACAAGTAAGCCATAGTTATTAGGAAATTATGCAATTTATTAATTAAATTTGCAAAAATGAATAACTTTAATTTTTATTTTTAACTAATCAAAAAAAAATTTATAAAAAAATATTTTTATTTAATTTAAAAAAAATTGTATGATTCAAACTATTTTTTAATAAGGAATATGACCAAATTTAGAGTTACTATCATTTTATTGGATACATAAATTTAAAATGAATTTCATTTGGTTTTTCTGTAGGTCTTCCTTTATATTAATATTTCATAGCATAAAATGTTAATATTATTTTTGTTAAAATAGAGATTTAACTGTTAAAATAGAGATTTAAAATAGATTGGATAATTTAAAAATGAAATGTATGCATGATTTAATAGAAATTATTAATTTAAAATAACGTAAAATTGCAGTGTTCAAATAAGGAATACAAACATTTCATAAGATCTTCTGTTCTTTTAAAATAATGTACTATTATTTATTTTAGCAATCAATAACAGAAAAATATATGATAAATAAATGATGTAAGGAAGAGAATATATCTCGATGTTTTCTTATATATTATTGATCATATTGTTAGATACAAATCTCCAATTAAAGATATATATATATATATATATATATATATATATATATATATATATATATATATATAACAAGTTTTAGAAAGGCTTATATGTTTGTAGTTTACACCAATTTTTTTACTAAACAAAAAACCATACCATTTATATTATATATTTATATTTTTAATAACATAAAGGTAAAATAGGATAAGACCATGTGTAAAATTAATGTCCAAGCTTCTGATTTAAAATTACCATTAGGATAGCGTTTTGGATCTATACAAAAAAACACAATATTTTAAATTGCAATATCGTAGGGTAAAAGTTATATAAAAAAAAAAATTTAAATGAAATATCTCCAGCGTGTTATAGTATGATAAGTGATTTTTATTCACTAGGGATGAACAATTATCCATTTTCTTTAACCAATCATTTTGAGTTAATAAAAAATTATATTTTTAATTTAAAATGTAAAAGATCCAATAAGAATTGTAAAAATAAGATTAAAACTACTTTAGATGAAATATTATTTATTATTCTTATTTTTAACAAATCAAGAGTGAAAGATTTATAAATATATAAAGCATGAGAAGACATGTATGTGGATGTTTTTTATTTAATCGTTTTATACAATTCCCCAATTAAGGATATAATACAAAATTATTTTATTCTTATTCTAATATTTTCGTAGTCTACAACAATATATTTATCAAACACAGATTGATTCCACTCTTGATATTTGTTCTACATATTATATGAACAAATATAAATCAGGTTTTGGACTAAATGTAATATTCAAAAAAAGTGTCGATTTCAAATTACCTTTCTCATAGATATATAATAGTATATAATAGAATTTAAACATATGAATACCATTGTTCGTGTATAAATATGATACTTTGTTTGAAGATATTATTTAAAAATTGAATAATTTTTGTTATTTAATTTGTATTCTTTAAATTTATTTGAATCGCAGAAAAAGTAAGCCATAGTAATTAGGAAATTATGCAATTTATTAATTTAATTTGCAAAAATGAATAACTTTAATTTTTATTTTTAACTAATCAAAAAAAAATTTATAAAAAAATATTTTTATTTAATTTAAAAAAAATTGTATGATTCAAACTATTTTTTAATAAGGAATATGACCAAATTTAGAGTTACTATCACTTTATTGGATATATAAATTTAAAATGAATTTCATTTGGTTTTTTTGTAGGTCTTCCTTTATGTTAATATTTCATAGCATAAAATGTTAATATTATTTTTGTTAAAATAGAGATTTAACTGTTAAAATAGGAGATTTAAAATAGATTGGATAATTTAAAAATGTAATGTATGCATGATTTAATAGAATTTATTAATTTAAGATAACGTAAAATTGCAGTTTTCAAATAAGGAATACAAACATTTCATAAGATCTTCTGTTCTTTTAAAATAATGTACTATTATTTATTTTAACAATCAATAACAGAAAAATATATGATAAATAAATGATGTAAGGAAGAGAATATATCTCGATGTTTTCTTATATATTATTGATCATATTGTTAGATACAAATCTCCAATTAAAGATATATATATATATATATATATATATATAATATATATATATATATATATATATAACAAGTTTTAGAAAGGCTTATATGTTTGTAGTTTACACCAATTTTTTTACTAAACAAAAAACCATACCATTTATATTATATATTTATATTTTTAATAACATAAAGGTAAAATAGGATAAGACCATGTGTAAAATTAATGTCCAAGCATCTGATTTAAAATTACCATTAGGATAGCGTTTTGGATCTATACAAAAAAACACAATATTTTAAATTGCAATATCGTAGGGTAAAAGTTATATAAAAAAAAAAATTTAAATGAAATATCTCCAGCGTGTTATAGTATGATAAGTGATTTTTATTCACTAGGGATGAACAATTATCCATTTTCTTTAACCAATCATTTTGAGTTAATAAAAAATTATATTTTTAATTTAAAATGTAAAAGATCCAATAAGAATTGTAAAAATAAGATTAAAACTACTTTAGATGAAATATTATTTATTATTCTTATTTTTAACAAATCAAGAGTGAAAGATTTATAAATATATAAAGCATGAGAAGACAAGTATGTGGATGTTTTTTATTTAATCGTTTTATACAATTCCCCAATTAAGGATATAATACAAAATTATTTTATTCTTATTCTAATATTTTCGTAGTCTACAACAATATATTTATCAAACACAGATTGATTCCACTCTTGATATTTGTTCTACATATTATATGAACAAATATAAATCAGGTTTTGGACTAAATGTAATATTCAAAAAAAGTGTCGATTTCAAATTACCTTTCTCATAGATATATAATAGTATATAATAGAATTTAAACATATGAATACCATTGTTCGTGTATAAATATGATACTTTGTTTGAAGATATTATTTAAAAATTGAATAATTTTTGTTATTTAATTTGTATTCTTTAAATTTATTTGAATCGCAGAAAAAGTAAGCCATAGTAATTAGGAAATTATGCAATTTATTAATTTAATTTGCAAAAATGAATAACTTTAATTTTTATTTTTAACTAATCAAAAAAAAATTTATAAAAAAATATTTTTATTTAATTTAAAAAAAATTGTATGATTCAAACTATTTTTTAATAAGGAATATGACCAAATTTAGAGTTACTATCACTTTATTGGATATATAAATTTAAAATGAATTTCATTTGGTTTTTTTGTAGGTCTTCCTTTATGTTAATATTTCATAGCATAAAATGTTAATATTATTTTTGTTAAAATAGAGATTTAACTGTTAAAATAGAGATTTAAAATAGATTGGATAATTTAAAAATGTAATGTATGCATGATTTAATAGAATTTATTAATTTAAGATAACGTAAAATTGCAGTGTTCAAATAAGGAATACAAACATTTCATAAGATCTTCTGTTCTTTTAAAATAATGTACTATTATTTATTTTAACAATCAATAACAGAAAAATATATGATAAATAAATGATGTAAGGAAGAGAATATATCTCGATGTTTTCTTATATATTATTGATCATATTGTTAGATACAAATCTCCAATTAAAGATATATATATATATATATATATATATATATATATATTATATATATATATATATAACAAGTTTTAGAAAGGCTTATATGTTTGTAGTTTACACCAATTTTTTTACTAAACAAAAAACCATACCATTTATATTATATATTTATATTTTTAATAACATAAAGGTAAAATAGGATTAGACCATGCGCAAAATTAATGTCCAAGCTTCTGATTAAAAATTACCATTAGGATAGTATTTTGGATCTATACAAAAAAACACAATATTTTAAATTGCAATATCGTAGGGTAAAAGTTATATAAAAAAAAAAATTTAAATGAAATATCTCCAGCGTGTTATAGTATGATAAGTGATTTTTATTCACTAGGGATGAACAATTATCCATTTTCTTTAACCAATCATTTTGAGTTAATAAAAAATTATATTTTTAATTTAAAATGTAAAAGATCCAATAAGAATTGTAAAAATAAGATTAAAACTACTTTAGATGAAATATTATTTATTATTCTTATTTTTAACAAATCAAGAGTGAAAGATTTATAAATATATAAAGCATGAGAAGACAAGTATGTGGATGTTTTTTATTTAATCGTTTTATACAATTCCCCAATTAAGGATATAATACAAAATTATTTTATTCTTATTCTAATATTTTCGTAGTCTACAACAATATATTTATCAAACACAGATTGATTCCACTCTTGATATTTGTTCTACATATTATATGAACAAATATAAATCAGGTTTTGGACTAAATGTAATATTCAAAAAAAGTGTCGATTTCAAATTACCTTTCTCATAGATATATAATAGTATATAATAGAATTTAAACATATGAATACCATTGTTCGTGTATAAATATGATACTTTGTTTGAAGATATTATTTAAAAATTGAATAATTTTTGTTATTTAATTTGTATTCTTTAAATTTATTTGAATCGCAGAAAAAGTAAGCCATAGTAATTAGGAAATTATGCAATTTATTAATTTAATTTGCAAAAATGAATAACTTTAATTTTTATTTTTAACTAATCAAAAAAAAATTTATAAAAAAATATTTTTTTTTCAATTTAAAAAAAATTGTACGATGCAAACTATTTTTTAATTAATTATTATGACCAAATTCAGAGTTACTCTCATTTTATTGGATATATCAACTTAAAATGAAACTCATTTGTTTTTTTGGATATGTTTTTCTTTGTTGTTAATAATCAATGTTAATAATCTATGTCATATAATGTAAACATTTTTTTTTTTAACTGGTAATGTATAGTTATTGAATAGATTGGATTATTTTAATAATAAATAGTGTTAATGCTTTTTTAGAAATTATTAACTTAACATAACTAAAAATTGCAGTGTTCAAATAAGGAATACAAACATTTCATAAGATCTTCTGTTCTTTTAAAATAATGTACTATTATTTATTTTAACAATCAATAACAGAAAAATATATGATAAATAAATGATGTAAGGAAGAGAATATATCTCGATGTTTTCTTATATATTATTGATCATATTGTTAGATACAAATCTCCAATTAAAGATATATATATATATATATATATATATATATATAACAAGTTTTAGAAAGGCTTATATGTTTGTAGTTTACACCAATTTTTTTACTAAACAAAAAACCATACCATTTATATTATATATTTATATTTTTAATAACATAAAGGTAAAATAGGATTAGACCATGCGCAAAATTAATGTCCAAGCTTCTGATTAAAAATTACCATTAGGATAGTATTTTGCATCTATACAAAAAAACACAATATTTTAAATTGCAATATCGTAGGGTAAAAGTTATATAAAAAAAAAAATTTAAATGAAATATCTCCAGCGTGTTATAGTATGATAAGTGATTTTTATTCACTAGGGATGAACAATTATCCATTTTCTTTAACCAATCATTTTGAGATAATAAAAAATTATATTTTTAATTTAAAATGTAAAAGATCCAATAAGAATTGTAAAAATAAGATTAAAACTACTTTAGATGAAATATTATTTATTATTCTTATTTTTAACAAATCAAGAGTGAAAGATTTATAAATATATAAAGCATGAGAAGACAAGTATGTGGATGTTTTTTATTTAATCGTTTTATACAATTCCCCAATTAAGGATATAATACAAAATTATTTTATTCTTATTCTTATATTTTCGTAGTCTACAACAATATATTTATCAAACACAGATTGATTCCACTCTTGATATTTGTTCTACATATTATATGAACAAATATAAATCAGGTTTTGGACTAAATGTAATATTTAAAAAAAGTGTCGATTTCAAATTACCTTTCTCATAGATATATAATAGTATATAATAGAATTTAAACATATGAATACCATTGTTCGTGTATAAATATGATACTTTGTTTGAAGATATTATTTAAAAATTGAATAATTTTTGTTATTTAATTTGTATTCTTTAAATTTATTTGAATCGCAGAAAAAGTAAGCCATAGTAATTAGGAAATTATGCAATTTATTAATTTAATTTGCAAAAATGAATAACTTTAATTTTTATTTTTAACTAATAAAAAAAAATATTATAAAAAAATATTTTTTTTTCAATTTAAAAAAAATTGTACGATGCAAACTATTTTTTAATTAATTATTATGACCAAATTCAGAGTTACTCTCATTTTATTGGATATATCAACTTAAAATGAAACTCATTTGTTTTTTTGGATATGTTTTTCTTTGTTGTTAATAATCAATGTTAATAATCTATGTCATATAATGTAAACATTTTTTTTTTTAACTGGTAATGTATAGTTATTGAATAGATTGGATTATTTTAATAATAAATAGTGTTAATGCTTTTTTAGAAATTATTAACTTAACATAACTAAAAATTGCAGTGTTCAAATAAGGAATATAAAAATATGATAAGATTTTCTGTTGTTTTATAATAATGTTATATCCTTTATTTTAACAATCTTAAACAAACAAATTAATTAATAAATATTTTAAGAAAGGAAATGAATCTCAATGTTTTCTTATGTAATATTTATTGTAATGTTTGATACAAATTTCTAAAAAAGAATATGAATGACAAATTATTAAACAAAGGCTTATATGTTTGAAGTATACACCAATTTTTTTAATCAAAAAACGATGCCACTTATATGATATATTTATCTTTTTAATTACATAAAGTTTAAATAGGGTTAGACCAAATATAAGATTAAAGTCCAAGCATTCGCTGTAAATTTATCTGTATAAATGTAGTTTTTATCTATAAAGCAATACAATATTCTAATTTGCATTATCTTTGAGTAAACGTTTTAATTTTTGTAAAAAAAAAAAATAATTTTAAGAAAAAAATCTTCCCACGTATTATGGTGTAGTTTATTATTTTAATTCCCTAGGGATGAACATTTATATATTTTTTTCTTAACTTATCATGCTGAGTTAATAAAAAAATTAATAATTTAATTTAAACTTTTAATAATTTAATAAGGACTATTATTATAAAATAGAAACCCTTTTAGATTTATTATTATTTATTATTCTTTATTTTAACAATTCAATAGTTAAAAATATATAAATAAATAAACCATCAGAAGATAAGTATGTAAATCTTTTTTATTTAATTGTTTATTACAATTCCTCAATTAAGGATATTAAAAAGAAAATATTATTTTCTTATGCCTATATTTTCGTAGTTTACGACAATATATTTATCAAACACAAATTGATGCCAAACATAACAGTTGTTCTACATATTGTATAAACCAATTTAAATTACGTTTGAAATGAATTTAATATTTAAAACAGTAGGTCGATTATAAATTACCTTTCTCGTAGACATTTAACAATATATATTAGAACTAAATATTATAATAACAATGTTTAAGTATACATAGTATACTATGGCTGTAGATATTTATTAGAAAGGAAATAGTTTTAGTGATTTACAGTGTATTCTTAAGTTTTATGCGAATCGCAAAACGTATAACTAATAGTAAATAGTAAATTATTTAATTTATTTATTAATTTTCCAAGAATGAATAATTTTACTTTTTTTTAACTAAAAAATATGTTTTATTTTATGTAAAAAATAAATGTACGATGTAAACTATTTTTAAATTTAGTAATTTTTGGTCAAATTCAGAGTTGCTATAATTTTATTGGATATTTAAATTTAAAAATAAAACTTATTTGGTTTTTTTGGATATGTTTTCCTTTTTGTTAATATTCCATAGCATTAAACGTTAATATTATTTTTTAACTGTTAAAGTAGAGTTATTAAATTAGTTTGGAATAATTTAGAACTGAAAGGTGTGCTTGCTTTTTATAGAGAAAGTAACTTAAGCTAACTTAAAACTGCAATTTCCAAATATTTAATATAAATATAATATTAGAACTTCTGTAGTTTTATAACCATGTATTATTTTAACAATCCAAAACAGAAAAATTTATAAATAAATGATGTAAGAAAGAGTAGAAAATATTTTCCTTTGTTTATTTATCACATATTAGTTACAAATCTCTAATTAAAAATATGTATAACAAATTATTTAACAAAGGCTTATATGTCTGTAGTTTACACCAATATTTTTACTAAACCTAAAACGACAACATTCATATTATATATTTATCTTTTTAAAAACATAAAGTTAAAATAGGATTAGACTATGTCTAAATAAATGTCCAAGCATCTAATTTTAATTTACCTCTAAATATAATTTTTCCATCTATATAAACAAATAATATATTTTAGTGTGTTATCTTAGTAAAAATGTTATAATTTTTTTGAAAAAAAATATATATTAAATAAAATATTCTCCACCGTATTATAGAGTGATAAGTAATTTTCATTCACTATGGATGAAGATTTTTTCATTTTTTTTAACCAATCATTTTGAGTAAACATAAAAATATATTATTTAATTTAAAATTTAAATTATCCAATAAGAATTGTAAAAATAAAATAGAAACCCCTATAGATATATTGGTAATTATTATTCTATTATTTTAACAATTCAGTAGTGAAAAATTTATAAATAAATGAAGCATGAGTGACCATGTATGTAAATGTTTTATATATAATTATTTTTTACAATTACACAATTAAGGATATCAAAAAAAAATATTTTAATCTTATGCTTATATTTTCGTAGTTTACATTAATATATTTATCAAACACATATTGATGCCCATATTTTCATTTGTTTTACATATTGTATATATCAATTAAAATTAGGTATGTTAAAATGTAAAATTTAAAACTATATATATTAATAGTAGTTAGAATAATTTTTGTTATTTAATGTGTATTCTTAAATTTTATAAGAATCAAAAATAGTATAAGCCATAGTAACTAGGAAATTATGTAATTTATATATTACATTTCCAAGAATGAATAATTTTTATTTTTATTTTTAACTAATCAAAAACAGATTATAAAAAATATGTTTTATTTAATTTTAAAAAAAATTGTACGATGCAAACTATATTTAATATAAGTAATTTGAACAACTTCAGAGTTGCTATCATTTTATTGGATATATAAATTTATAATTAAACTCATTTGGTTTTTTTTTGGTATGTTTTTCTTATGTTAATAATCCATGGCATATAATGTTAACATTTTTTTTAACTAGTAATGCAGAGTTATTGAATAGATTGGATTAATTTAAAATTTAAAGGTGTGCATGCTTTTTATAGAAAATAGTATCTTAACATAACTAAACATTGCAATGTTCTAATAAGAATTATAAATATATGATAAGATCGTATTTAGTTTAATAATAATGTATTATTCTTTATTTTGACAGTCCTAAACAGAAAAATTTATAAATAAATGTTTTAAGAAAGGAAATGAATCTCAATGTGTTCTTATATATTATTTATTAAAATTATAGATACAAATTTCAAATAAATGAATAAACAAATTATTTAATAAAGGCTTATATGTTTGTAGTTTACACCAATTTTTTTATTAAACACAAAATTATGTCGCTTATATTATATATCTATCTTTTTAAAAACATAAAGTTAAATTGGGTTAGACTAAGTGTAAGAATTAAGTCCAAGCTTTCCCTGTAAATTTACCTGAATAAAAGTACTTTGCATCTATAAAGAAATACAATATTCTAATTTGCAATACCTTTGAGTAAACGTTTTAATTTTTGTAAAAAAAAAAAAAAATAATTTTAAATTTAATAAATTCCAGCCTTTTATGGTGTAATATATTATTTTAATTCGCTAGGGATGAACATTTATCTTTCTTTCTTTAACCAATCATGTTGAGTTAATATAGAAAAATATAATTTAATTTAATGTTTAAATAATCGAATAAGGAATATAAAAATAAGTTAAAATCCCTTGTAGATATATTATTATTTATTATCCTTTATTTTAATAAATCAGAAGTGAAAAGTTTATAAATTAATATAGCGTGACAGGATATGTTTGTGAATTTTTTTTATTAAATTGTTTATTATAATTCTCCAATTACAAATATGAAAAAAGATTATTTAATTCTAAAGCTTATATTTTTGTAGTTTACACCAATATATTTATGAAACATAAATTGATGCCATTTTTAAAATTTGTTCTACATATTGTATAAACCAATTTAAATTACATTTGGACTAAATATTACAATTAAAACAATAGGTCCATTACAAATTACCTTTTTGTAGTCATTTAACAATATACATTAGAACGAAATTTTATGAAATGCATTGTTCAAGTATACATAAGTTGTATATATTTGTTAGAAATAAAATTGTTTTAGTGATTTATAGTGTATTCTTAAATTTTATTCGAATCACAGAATGTATTAGTCCATAGTAACTAGGAAACTATGTCATCTTTGTATTAATTCTCTATGATTGAACACTTTTATTCTTTTTTTTAACTAATTAAATGAGTTTAAAAAAATTATTTTATTTAATGATAAAATATATTATGGAAACTATTTTTTAATTAAATAATTTGACCAAATTAAATGTTTCAAAAGTATCATTAGAAATATAAATTTAAAATAAACTCATTTATTTCTAATATGTTTTCTAATATGGTAATTTCTGATATGTTTTTCTTTGTTTTCCATGGCATAAAATGTTTGCTTTTTTCTAACTAGTAAAGTAGCGTTATTAAATTAGTTTGGAATTATTTATAAATGAAATTTGTGCTTGCTTTTTATAGAAAAAAGTAACTTAACCTAACTAAGAATTGCATTGTTTGAATAAGGTTTATATATGTATATATATATATATGATAAAATATGTATAATATTATAACTATGTATTATGCTTTATTTGAACAGGCCAATTAGAAAAATGTATAAATAAATGAATTAAGGAAGGAAGTGTCTTTGGCTTTTTTCTTAAATATTATTTATCATATAGTTAGATTCAATTCTCTAATTAAGAATATATATCACAAACTATTTAATAAAAGCTTATATGTTTTTGTTTACACCAATACTCTTACTAAACACAAAATGATGCCACTTTAATTATATACAGTTTGGAGAATTAAAGCGGCCGATTTTCAAAGATAAATTATAAAATAAAAAAACGAATAAAATTTAATTATTTTTTAATTATAATGAAGTATATAACTTGCTATTTATTTCAAAAAACCGATGTCTGTCATGATGTCGATGATTGTCATCTCTTCTTATATACTCTTCTAGCCTATTACGTATATTTTCCACTACACGGTGTATCACTTTCAAAGGTGTACTGGCAATTTCTTCTTTTATTTTGTTTTTTAGTTTGTCAATATTTCAAGGTTTCTGTGCATAGACTTTACTTTTTTAATACTCCCAAAAAAAAGATATCACATACTGTTAAATCAGGTGATCGAGGTGGCTAATGAATGTCACCATTATTGGAAATAATGCGATTCCCAAAAATTTGTTGTGTAGCATTTATTGATAGTCGAGTCGTGTAAAATGTCGTGCCATCTTGTTTGAACCAAAAGTTATAATTTTGAGGAAACTTTGTTAGTTCACCGACCAAAAATTTATTGATCATATTGATATAACCATCTGAATTAACTTTAATTTGTTGCCCGTCCATTTTCCTCATGAAAATACGGGCCAGTAACGCCATAATGTGAAATTGCACACTATACAGTTAATCGATCGCTGTGTAAAGGTCGTTGATGAAGTTGGTGAGGATTTTCTTCAATCCAATATCGACCATTTTGCTTATTCACAAAACCATCAAGATGGAAATATGCTTCATCAGACATCCAAACATTTTGAATAAAGTTTTCATTCTCGTCCATCCAGGTTACCATTTCTCCACAAAAAGTTGTGTAGCTATAGAGATCTACAAGTTTTAATTCTTGAACCATCTGAAATGAAAATTCTTATCTTAATTACTACTGAGAAAATCTACATTTAAAATCGGCCGTTCTAGTGCCCCACTCTGTATTTATCTTTTTCAAAACATAAAATCAATATAGGAATACACTAAGTGTAAAAAAAAAGTCCAAGCTTCTGCTATAAATTTACCAATAATGATTGGTCCTTTAACTATAGAAACAAATAAAATATTGTAGTGACATTATCTTAAAGTAAATTTTATAATTTTTAATAAAAAAAATTAACCGAAATAAATTCAAGTCTATTATAGTGTCATATATGATTTTAATACTCAATGGATGAACCTTTATCCTTTTTTCTTTAACCAATCATGGTGAGTCAACATAAAAATGTATAATTTAATTTAAAGTTTAAATGATCTAATAAGGAATATCAATATAAAATAAAAACCCTGTAGATATATTATTATTTTTTTTTTTATTTTTTTTTTTTTTTATAGCTTTTAGTATGTATACTATATAGCTCAACAATTATAATAAATACATTTATACATATAAACATATAAATATACATACATACAAAGATAATAGTAATAGTAATAACAAAAATGACGGTAATAATAATAATGATAATAATAACAATGATAATAATAATAATGACAGTAATAATAATAACAATGGAAAGAATAAAAAATAGATAGTTATATGATAAAGCCAGCTTCCAAGATACATGAATTAATTAGATTTATAACTGGTTCGGATTTAGAATTAAGAATTGAAGGGATATCGATTGAAATGTTTAAAGATTTAAGGGCATTGAGTAAAGATAAGCGCTGGTTGGATAGAGAAGGACAATTTAATAGGATGTGTTGGAGGTCACAAATATCTTCATTTTGGTGCAAGGTACATAGAGGGGAGTCATTGAGATTTAGTTTATATGCGTGGGCGGATAAAAGTGAATGTCCTATGCGTAACCGATTGAAACAAACAATGGAACGTCTTGGCAAATTTAAGCTATTGAACCAGACTTTGTTAGGTATTCTAGGTGAAATATTTTTGAAATTGGCAGCAAAGTTACCAGGCAGATTTTTCCAGTAGGTATCCCAAAGACTGGTTGTGTGCCGTCGTAGGCTAGAAATAAAATCAGTCCAAGGAATTTGTGCAAAGGAGGGATATATGAGACTAGCAGAAAATCTGGCTAAATGGTCAGCAACCTCATTTCCATGTATTCCAGAGTGACTAGGGACCCATAAAAATTTGATGGTGAAATTTTTCTGATGAAGATGAAAAATAATAGATTTGATGCGGAAAATTAGGGGGGGATAAATGAGAATTAAAGGGATTAGATATTAAAGATTGAAGACACGACATAGAATCAGATGCTATTAAGTATTTTTTTGGGAGAAAGTTTGAAATTAGCTGTAGGGCTTCAATGATGGCATGGCATTCGGTAGTAAAAGAAGAAGACAACGATGGTAGGTTATTAGAAAAGGAAACATGCAATGCAGGAATGTAGACTGAATAGCCAGCAGAAGTTGGAGTTACAGAACCATCAGTGTAGACAACTGTAAAATTTGAAAAATTGGCATTTAGATAGTCCATAAAGATATTATTTACTATTGAGTGAGACATTGACTTAAGATCATTGGAAGATAGGTTTAAAAATGTGTGATCTGTATGAATAAGGGGAGCACTAAGAAGTGATTCATATGACTGATCATAAGGAGGGAGTTTGTATGAATTTAAAATAAATTGGGAAAAAGATGAAATAGAATTAGCTGTGAGTGAGAGGATAGGCATAGATTTAGGGACGTAACGCCAATTTAGAAATAATGAATGGTAAATATCAAAAATTTGATGATTGGAATGAGACAATGACTTCAGAAGGAATTTACCAGCAAGCCATCTGCATCTTATGTTGATAGGAGGGAAAGCTGTTTCAACTTCAATTGCGGGAGAAGGACTAGATCTTATATATCCCATAATTGTTCTAAGACAAGAGATTTGAAGTTAATTAATTTTTTTCCAATTTGAAGAAGAAGCTGATCCGAAAAAGAAGCAGCCATAATCAATTTTGGAGCGAATAATGGAGGAGTAAATTGACAATAGGCTTGAAGGATGAGAGCCCCACCAGGTACCCATCACGGTCCTGAGAAAATTGGACCATCGGGAAACGAATGAACAGAGTGAATTTATTTGTGGTGACCAGCGTAGCTTAGAGTCAAGAGTGATTCCAAGGTAAGTAGTGCTAGGAAAAAAAGGGATAACATGGTTTTCAAAATATACCTTAGGGTGATTTGAATATCTGCGCCGGGTGAAAATAACAGATTTACATTTCTCTGAGGCAACTTGGAATGACAATTTAACAAGGATATTTTTTAGATCATTAAGTGCGGAATTTAGGTGTTCAATAGCAAGATCAAGGGATTTATTTGTGGAGAAAATAACTATGTCATCGGCATAAATAAGACATTGGTGACCAAATCGTGAAAGATGTTTTACAATAATACTCATGTATATGTTGAAAAGTACTGGGCTAAGGCAACTCCCTTGCGGCAGTCCAGTGAATGTTGATCTCGTGTTAAATGATCCAAAAGGAGAAGAAAAAATGAGATTCCTTTTATAGAAGAGAGAAAGCACTATGATACAAAATTTAGAAGGAACATTCAAAGACAGTAAATGGGAGATGAGAGTATGGACATTCACAGAATCAAAGGCACCACGTATATCAATAAAAGTGGCAACGAAAAATTCTTTATTATTAAAAGAGTGATACATTTTGCCGATAAAGGTTGAAAGGCAATCTAAGGTACCCATACCCTTTCTAAAAGCGAAAAGGTTAACCGGTAAAAGGGAATTATTTTCAAGCCACCAATCAAGCCTTGTTTTTAGTATGTGTTCAAACAATTTACATAATGAAGACGATAATGCAATGGGACGAAAAGAAGTATCAGAACACGGTTTAGGAATTGGGATGACCCTATAACAATTCCAAGAGGTGGGAAGTTGTCCAGTAGTCAGAAAATTATTCAAAATAGCTAGAAGATAATCCAGAGCGTTTGAGGGAAGATGTTTTAGCATAAAAGGCGAAATTTTATCAAGACCAGCGGCTAAAGATTTACACGAGGAGATAGCAATGTTTAGTTCAATCATATTAAAGGGATTTGTAAGTACATGGGGAGGAGATGATTGAGAAGAGTAAGAAGGGCAAAATTCTAATTCAGATGGGACATAGCACGGAGCGACTTTAGAACAGAAATTGTCAAACCAATCATCATTGGACGGACGTGGAGAGGGGTTGACACATCTTTTAAAGAGTCTAGCCGTTGCCCAGAGATGTTGAATAGAATAAGAGGAATTTAGATTTGAACAAAATTTTTTCCATGAGTTCCTCTTTTCATTTTTCAATAAGCGAGTAGTAAGAGAACACGCATTGCGATACTTTAAAAAGTCAGATATGGAGCCTGAAATCCGGAAAGCTCTAAAAAGTATAGATCTGGTTTTAATGGCTTCGGTACAAGAAGCATTCCACCACTGGGGAGAGGGTGGGAACATTTTAATGTTGAATTTTTTGATAGGAATTGTGTTTTTAGCTGCATTATAAATAATATTTGTGAAGGAAGAATAAGAACTTGTTACAGATTGGTCATTAGGCAGGGATGATATAGCATTTTGAATTTGAAGAGCGAATTCACCCCAATCAGCTTTATTAAAATTGAAGGAATTTAAATTTGTTTGAGAAGATACCAGGTGGGAACTAGATGAAGTTGGATAGGTTAAATTACTAATATTCGCTGTGATGAGTATAGGAATGTGATCACTTCCATAGGGTTCATTTAGAGTTTGCCACGATAAATTCCAGAAAAGGTTTGGAGAACAGAAAGGTAGATCAATAGCCGAATCAGTTGAGTGAGGACGCCCAACATGGGTTGGGCTACCATCATTAAGAGTGCAGAGACCTTGAGAATTGATTATTTCGTAAATCATGTTACCGCGACGAGAAACAGAAATGGAGCCCCAAGCGGGGTGAAAAGAATTAAAATCTCCGCCAAGTAAGGAATTGTGAGAAGCTAAATTAAATAAGGTAAGCCAAAGATTTGAAGTAATATTAATATTGCTAGGAATATAACAAGACCATATTTTTAAAGGAGGAGAGTTATCTGATTTAATCAGCTCAATACCAATAATTTCAATTTTATTAAGTATAAATCTATTATTAGTCGCGGGATCGATAGGAATAAGTCTAGATTTCAAGGAGTTATGGATGACTATGGCTGCGCCACCATACCCATCATGGCGATCAGATCTATAAATTTTAAAATGTGGAATATTGAGGTGTTTAGAGGGTAGGAGCCAAGTTTCAGATAGAAGCGCAATTGAACATTTTAAATCAGAGAGTAAATACTGAAGAGAGGGCAGACGAACTGAAAGATTTCTAACATTCCATTGCAAGATATTTATATTATTATTATTATTATTATTTTTATTATTATGGATAAAAGGCATATTTAATTTATTTTTTTTAAATTTTTTAAAGATAATTAAATAATAGCGTTTAAGAGGAAAGCGTAAAGTTTGGAATAGCAAGAAGTGAAAGTAAAGAAGATTCAATTAGAGTCTGAAGAGAAGAAGAGGAACTAGAAGAAATTAAAGCAGGTGAATTAATAAGAAGTTCTGATAATTTGAGGGATAGAGTATGAATCCAAGAGGAATTCATAGTATTGTTTTCTGAGATGGGAGCTGGGTCAATGGGTTGATTTAAAAGACTACCATTTGGAAGGGAGAAAGATGGTTCAACTGGTAATGAAAATTTCTTTTTTTTGGGCAAAGGACGATGTTTATATTTGGAATTAGCAGAATTGAAAAAATGATGATTATCGTTTAAACTTGGAAAGTTCTCAGCCTGTAAAGAAGTGTTGGGTTTTAAAATTTCGGAATTTGGAGGCTGGCTGTTGACAATATCACAATATTTATAAGCGGAAGTATAAAAATTATTTTTTTTTAAAGACTAAAGCATCTTGATATGAAATATTTTCCGTTGCCATAATTTTTTTAATGTTCATTTGAGCAATCCATTCTCGGCAATTGCGATCTGTGGCCAAATGAGGTAATTTGCAGTATAAACAGGAGGGGTCAGTTGTATGAATAGACGGACATGTATCGTAAATGTGTTTTGACTCACTGCAATGATTACATCTTGGACCACTCCGACAAAATTTTTTCGTATGCCCAAAACGTAGGCATTGGTTGCATTGGACAGGCGATCGAATGCTAGGTTTAACTTCAAAAATCATGTTGAATATCGAAATGCTGTTGGGAATTTTTGTTGCCAAAAATTTCAATTCCACTGTGCGAGTTTGAATAATATTCCCATCTTTATTTATTGAAATGCGCTTAAAGAATTCTATTGGAACAGCGGACTGAAGACCATCCCAAAAATCAGCTTCTTTAACTGTAGTGTCTAATTTAATTACACCATAAGAATAAATCAGTGTGGAAGGGATATTTGCTGAGAAGCCATTTATCTTAAGTATTTCAGAATTTAGACACTGATTGCCATTTGTAATAGAGTCAAAAGTAATTCTTATCTTCCTGGAGCCGGCGGGCTTAATGTTAATAATACCAGTAAAATTGGTAGAAAAAAATTTTGCAGCACTAATTGGGTGCCAATTACCTAAGTTTTTGTTTTGGTCGATACATTCGGCAAGAATTATGATAGGGCCGTTATAGTCTGATGAAAAGGTACGTAATAGCACGTTGTTATTTTTGTTGTTTGAAGAAACAACAGGTGTTATATTTGAAGACGTATGTGTAGAAATATTATCCGCGGTTTGCGCAGAACCGGCATTGAAATTACTAGAGGATTTATCGTTAGTTGCATTGTCGATAACCATTGGGGTTATCGTCTTATCGAGTGGAGATAAGTGGTCATTATAATTGAACGTATTTTTGGATGAAATTAATGACGGTGGATTATCAATAATTTGTTGTAGGCACGGAGAAATTGGGCTAGTAAGACTTTTAGTTGACTTACGTTTATTGGTTACCGTGGACCATTCGAGACTGGATACAAGATTTTTGCTTAAAGCAGATTTGGCTTTATCAGGTGCCGGGTTTTGGCCAGCGCGAGTTTCGCCGCCCGAAGACGACGACATAATTAACGGCACAAATGACGCTAATTAAAATGATAGATACAATTTAATCGTAAAATGTTTATAGTAATGAGCGAAACACACGAAACGCGACTGCACTCGTTGACGGAATAAACACGACTGAATATTTATTACTCATTGTTGTAAAAATTCAATAGCGAAAAATATATAAATAAATAAATCATCAAAAGATATGTATGTAGATCTTTTTTATTTAATTGTTTATTACAAATTCCCAAATAAGGATATTAAAAAATGTCATTTTATTCTTATGTTTATATTTTCGTAGTTAACACCAATATATTTGTCAAACACAAATTGATGTCACTCTTAATATTTGTTCTACATATTGTATGAACAAATTTAAAGTAGGTATGGACGAAATGTAGATAGAAGTGTCGATTAAAAATTATCTTTATCGTAATCATTTAATAGTATACAATAGAATTAAATATTTAGAAGTACAATGTTCGTGTACAAATATGATACTCTGGTTGAAAATATCAATTCGAGTTGAGTTATTTATTGTGTATTCTTAAATTATATTCGAATCGCAGAAAGTATAGTAACTAGGAAAATATGTAATTTATTTATTAATTTTCCAAGAACGAACAATTTTACTTTTTTTAACTAATTAAGATAAGTGTATAATATATATATATTTTATTTAATTAAAATAAAAAATATAATGTAAACTATTTTTAAAATAAATAATTTAAGCAAATTCAAAGTTGCCAAAATATTATTGGATATATAAATTTGAAAAAACTCATTTTGTTTGTTTTTATATGTTTTCCTTTATGTTAATATTCTATTGCATAAAATGATAATATTTTTCTTTTGACTGGTAAAGAAGAGTTATTAAAATAGATTGGATTAATTTAAAATTTAAAGGTGTGCATGCTTTTTATAGAAAATAGTATCTTAACGTAACTAAAAATTGCAATGTTCTAATAAGAATTATAAATATATGATAAGATCTTATTTAGTTTTATAATAATGTATTATTATTTATTTTAACAATCCAAAATAGAAAAAAGTATGAATAAATAATGTAAAAAAGGCAATGAATCTCAATGTTTTCTTATATATTATTTATCATATTGTTAGATACAAATCTCTAATTAAGAATATGAATGACAAATTATTTAACAAACGCTTATATATTTGAAGTTTTCAATAATATTCTTACTAAACACAAAATGAAGCAAATTATATAATATGTTTATGTTTTTGTATACATAATATTAAAATAAGATTATACTTAGTCTTAAATTAAAGTCCAATTTTTCGCTTTAAATTTACCTGGTATATATATTCCTTGACCTATATAAAAAAATAAAATATTTTAATGTGCACTATCATACAGTCAACATTATAATCCTTTTGAAAAAAAATTATTTTAAATAAAAAACTTTTTATCGTATTTTGTATGATATATGATTTTAATTCCCTAGGGAAAATCAATTATCTTTTTTTATAACCAATCATGCTGTGTTAATATAAAAATATATTATTAAATTTAAAATTTAAATGATTTAATACGGAATATAAAAATAAGATAAATACCCCCTTCAATATAATATTAATTATCATTCTTTATTCACACAAGTCAAATGTCTAATAAAAAAGTCTATTATAGTGTCATATATGATTTTAATACTCAAGGGATGAACATTTATCCTTTTTTCTTTAACCAATCATGGTGAGTCAATATAAAAATGTATAATTTAATTTAAAGTTTAAATGATCAATAAGGAATATCAATATAAAATAAAAACCCCTGTAGATATATTATTATTTATTACTCATTGTTGTAAAAATTCAATAGCGAAAAATATATAAATAAATAAATCATCAGAAGATATGTATGTAGATGGTTTATATTTAATTGTTTATTACTATTTCCCAAATAAGGATATTAAAAAAAGTTATTTTTTTCTTTTGCTTATATTTTCGTAGTAAACACCAATATATTTTGAAACGCAAATTGATGCCACTCTTAACATTTGTTCTACATATTGTATGAACAAATTTAAATTAGGTATGAACGAAATGTAGATAGAAGTTTCGATTACAAATTACCTTTATCCTAATCATTTAATAGTATACAATAGAATTAAATATTTAGAAGTGCAATGTTCGTGTATAAGTAAGACACTACAATTTAAAAATAAAATGTACGATGTAAACTTTTTTTTAAATTAAGTAATTTGACCAAATTCAAAGTTGCTGAAATTTTATTGGATATATACGAGTATTTGAATATATTTTTCATAATGATAATATTCCATATCGTAAATTGTTAAACATATTTTTAACTGAAAGTCGAGAATTATTAAAATATTTTTATGTTATATTAAAGGTAAATTATGTGTTTGCTGGTTTCTTAAAAAAAAAATTCTAAATTAATTAAAACTTGGTAAAATCCAATAAAAAATATTAATATTTGATAAGAAATTCTATAGTTTTATTATATTGTGTTATTCATTATTTTAACACTTCAAAACAGAAAAATTTATAAATAAATGATATAAGAAAGGGAATTTATATGAATGTTTTCCTAAATATTATTTATCATAATGTAAGTTACAAATCTCCAATTAAGTATATTCATTAAGTATAACAAATTTATTAACAATGACGTATATGTTTGAAGTTTACACCAATATTCACATTAAAAACAAAATGATACAACTCATATCATACATTAATCATTTTGTAAACATAAAATTAATATAGGCTAAGACAAAATAGAAAAATTAAGTTCATGCTTCTGCTTGAAATTTACCTTTTTTTGCGGGGTTTTCAGCTATATAAGTAAATACAAAATTATAAATTGCAATATGTTAGAGAAAATGTTATTATATTTTTGAAAAAAAAAATATTATGAAATAATTTACAGTGTTTTATAGTGTGATTTATTATTTTAATTCCCTAGAGATGAACTGTTAAATGATTATTTAGGACGTAAAATATTTTTTTTTTTAAGAAATTTAACGAATTAAAAAATTTTAATGATAAATTAATAAATAAAATAAATACCCTTGTAAATATATTATTATTTATTATTCTTTAATTTGAAAATTTTAAAGTAAAAAATGTATAAATAAATGAAGAATGAGAGGATATGTATGTGGTTGTTTTTCATTACATTGTTTATTACAATGCTTCAATTTAAAATATTTGAAAAAAATTAATTTATTATAATGATTATATTTTCGTATTTTACACCAATATATTTATCAAACACAGATTGATGCCACTCTTAACATTTGTTCTACATACTGTTGAAAGGAATTTAAGTTAGGTTTAGACTAAATGTAATATTCAATACAATGTGTCGATTACAAATTACCTTTCTTGTAGACATTAATTAATATTAATAGAATAAAGTTGTATGAAATGCGATGTTCAAGTATACACAGTATTCTCTGGTTGATGATATTAATTAGAAATTAAATAAATTTAGTTATTTACTGTTTATCCTAAATTGTATTCGAATTTTAGAAAGTATTAGTAATAGTAACTAGAAAATTATGTAATGTATTTATTAATTCTACAAGAATGCAAAAATTTTACTCTTTGTTTTAACTAAATATGATGGGTAATTTAAAAATATGTATTTTGTTTAATTTAAAATCTAAATGTATCATGTAAACTATTTTTAAATTAAGCAATTTGACCAAATTAAATGTTGCAAAAGTATCAATAGGTATATAAATTTAAAAAGAAACTCATTTGGATTATTTTATATGATTTCCTTTATGTTAATATTCCGTGGGATAAAATTTTCACCTTTTTTTTTATTTGGTAATGTTGAATTATTAAAATAGTTTAGATTTAATTAAAAATAAAATGCCTGTTTGCTATGTATAGGAAAAAGTAACTTAATTTAACTAAATTTGCAATGTTCAAATGAAGAAGAAAAATACTTAATAAAACCACTTGTATTTATATAACGATATATTATTTTTTTTTTAACATTCAAAACCAGAAAACTTTATAAATAAGTTAAGTAAGAAGGAGAAGAAAAGATTTTTCTTTTATGTTATTTTTCATAGTATGAGTCACAAAACTCCCATTAAGAATTGTATAACAATTTTTTTAACAAAGGCTTATATGCTTGTAGTTTATGGCAATACATTTACAAAACACAAAATGATGCCATTCCTATCATATATTTATCATTTTGTAAACATAAAATTAAATAAGGCTTAGACTACATGTAAAATTAAATTCCATGCTTCAGCAATAAATTTACCTAAATTCTTGGTAAATTCAGCTTCACAAAGAAAAACAATATTATAAAATGCAATATTTTAAAGTAAATGTTATAATCTTTTTGAAAAAAATAATATTAAATGAAATAATTTCCAGCGTACTATAGTGTGATATATTATTTTAATTCCCTAGGAATGAACTGTTAAAAAGGAAAACTTTCCTCTATTTTAAACCATTCATGCTCAGACGATATTGCAATATATAATTTATGTTAAAATAATTATTTAGAACTTTAAATCATTGTTTTTTAAGAAATTTAGCGAATTTAAAAATTTTAATGTTCTTAAAAGGAATATAAAAATAAAATGAATACCCTTGTAGATACATTATTATTTATTATTCTTTACTTTACAAATTCTAATGTGAAAAATGTGTAAATAAATGAAGAATAAAAGGATATGTATGTGGTTGTTTTTCATTACATTGTTTATTACAATTCTTCAATTTAAAATATTTGAAAAAAATTAATTTATTCTAATGATTATATTTTCGTATTTTACACCAATATATTTATCAAACACAAATTGATACCACTCTTAACATTTGTTTTACATATTGTGGAAACAAATTTAAACTAGATTAGTACTAAATATTATATTGAATTGTTATATCCTTTGTAGAGTCGATTACAAATTACCTTTCACGTATATGTTTAATAATATACAATAGAATTAAACATTATGAAGTGCAGTTTTCGTGTATACATAGTATACTCTGGTTAAAGATATTTATTAGAATTGAAATAGTTTTAGTTATTTAAAGTGTATAATTAAATTAGATTAAATCTTAGAATGTATTAGTCAGAGTTACTAAATAATTTATTTATTATTTCTCAATAAATGAATAATTTTATTTTTAACTAATCAAAATAGGTTTATAAAAAAAAATATTTAATTTAATTTTAAAAATAAAATTAATGATATTAACTATTTTAAAAGTAGGTAATTTGACCAAATTCATATTTCCAAAAGTATCATTAGATATATAAATTTAAAATGAAACTCATTTGGTTTTTTTATGTTTTATTTTATTTTAATATTCCTTGGCATAAAATGTTAACATTTTTTTTTAATTGGTAAAAGAGAGTTATAAAATTAATTTGGATTATTTTAAAAATAAAAATGTGTTCTTGCTTTTTATAGAAATAAGTAACTTATTCTAACTATAAGTTGCAATGTTCAAATAAGGAATATAAATATATTATTAGAACATCTGTAGTTATATTACAATGTATTATTCTTTATTTTAACAATCCAAACAGAAAAACTTATAAATAAATGAAGCAAGAAAGGAAATGAATCTGGTTATTTTTTTAAATATTTATCATAATGGTAGATACAAATCTCCAATTAGGAATATGTTTAACAAATGATTTAACAATGGCTTATATGTTTGTAAGTTTGCCACCCTCCCCTTAAACACCGCCCCCTCCACTTTTTTATTATCAATATTCTTATCAACCTTCTCCTTATTATTATCAAAGATAACTCTTATCAGTGATACTCCTTATCAATAATATTCTTATCAGTGATACTCCTTATAGATTATACTCTTACCAGTGATACTCCTTATCAATAATATTCTTATCAATGATACTCCTTATCAGTGATACTTTTTATCAATGATAGACCTTATCAGTGTTACCAAACTATCTCTTATCAAAGATGTCTTTTATCAGTGATACCTCTTATTATTATCAATATGCTATATTCAAGACCACATGTGTTATCATATCACGAATATATACTCTCGGTTACTGCTTTCTTTTACTACCACAACCTCCCTCCACTCATACAAATGCTAAATCTATACCTGCTCTCCTTTCCCCTTCCCATGACACATATAAATCAATATATATTCTTTTAAAAATTATATTACAATACTTCGCACCACCTCCTTCCACATGCTTGTCACATAATAAAAATAATTGTTACAAATATACTACAACCAGCACACTTATTGATATTAGATGCGTAATATACCGTAACAACGGAAAATCTCATACGAGCTAAACACTATTATTATTATTAGTCAAAAAAATATTTATATAATGTTTATCAAAGATATGTAAAACGAATAATTAAACAACTATAATTAATTGATGAAATTTAAACGGTGTTTATCATATGACTCTGAATATACGTTATTAGTATGTTTCTACATCTTAGTGTGTTCTAACGTAGTTTTATTTCAAACCGTTTTAACTACATTAAAAAAATGTTCAATTGCGATGTATGTAATAAAGTGTTTACCATAAAAAGTTCTATGCTTAGACATCGTCTAATACACGACGGATCTAAATTTTCATGTAATCTTTGTTCTGAAATGTTTAGTCGAAGAGACAGTTTAACCAGACACGTTCAAGAAAAACACGGTAAGTAAATGTACTTTTTAGAGATGTATAATATAAAAAATCGAGTGATATTTAAATATCATTATTTTACTAGGATGGAAAAAATATAGTGCGGGTTATAATTTGGCTATGGGAATTACGAACGCTCAGTCGACAGGTGAATATTTATTTTACAATAATGTAACACAATTAAAATAATATATTACGATAGGTATTCAACCGTTATCGTCTACATCGAGTTTGTTGCCGCCACCTTCGCCGGTTATGAATATACGTGGGTCCACTGCGAATACAGGAAGAAAACGTCTTAATACGGTTTCTAAAGTAAAGCGAAAGCAGCCGCGTTTAGATTTAACGAATAGTCCGGGCTTTGTCGAGATACATTCGTCATTTAATCGAACAATTGTTTGGTATTATAGGAGAAATACCGAAAACATTAAAAATTATAAATCGTTTCTGTATTCGATAAAGACTGAATTATACGATAAACTAAATTACTGCGCGAGTACTCATCCGATAAAATATAATTTGAAATTGGAGGCCACATACAATATACCAAATGTAGAATCGTCTCTTGAGAATAGAGCATTTAAAACATCGGCGAGAGAGGTTTTCTCCGTTTGTGATATTAACACGATGCTCGATGAGGATTTTTCAATACTTTTGTCCGAGGAAGACTCGTATACGGGGAAAGGTAGCGGGTACACCTTAACGTACATCGATGGTTTGCTACTCGGTGTATATAAATACACTCCTTTGGGTGGGTCTTCGTATATTATGTTACCAAAAAGCATAACAGCAAAAAAGGCCGTAATAAACCCACAGAATAATGATCAACAATGTTTCAAATGGGCCATTTCAGCAAAACATGTCACAGGAATAAATTAAATCCGTGTAGGAGAAAACTATACAATACATGAAATTAAATATAATTTTACGGGGCTTACTTTTCCAACACCCTTGACGGAAATTGATCTATTCAAAAAACGAAACCCTGAAGTCTCAATTAATATTTACGGAGTAAAAAATACAAAAAAAGATAAACGAGATATTGTATACCCTCTCAGATTTGCCGACGAAGAAAAATCTGATCATTTTGATTTGTTATATATCACGGGTAATGAAAAATCGCATTTTACGTATATAGAAAATTTTTCACGACTCGTTCGAAGTCAGAAAACTCTACACAATGATCGTATATTTTTGTGTAAGCGATGTTTTACGAGCTTTGACAATAAACCAAAAAAATTTAAATTACACGAACAGGCCGCCCTCGATGAACATAAACGTATTTGTGGTTCTCACAAGCCAATATTGTCTATCATGCCCAATGAAGGTGAAACAGTAAAATTCGAGTCGTGGAGAAAAACTATACGACATCCGTTTGTTATATATGCCGATTTCGAGACATTGTGGGTAAAGTCGATAAAACAAATGGGGATAAATAGAAAGGCATTTCAAGATCATCAGCCGATGAGTTATGGGTTCCTAGTAAAAGCTGCAGATAATGTACCTATAGAGATGCTAGAAGAATTCGGTATACCAACCTAACCGATAATATTCCGAGGATCGGAAAAGTCTGATAATGTAGCGCAATCATTTGTTTTAAACATGGCCGATATCGCTAATAAAATATATAATCTATTAAAAATAAACGTATCGATTATTATGAGTAGGGCCCAGATTTTTATGCAAATGCATATTCTTCTACATTCTACAATTCTGATTAAATATCTTGACGTTTCGTAATACGTAGATTCTGCTATTAATTTCTTTAATTGCATATTTTTGCATATTTTCATCAAAATGCATAAAAGTTGCACATTTCTGGATAATTACATAAAATGTGCATATTTTATAAATACTTAATAAAATATTTTAAATTTTACTCAAAGTTTGATATACCTACATGCCGATTGCCGACATTCTTGACAAATATAATTCGACCGAATAAAACAAAATATTTTACTATAGGAAATTCCGTGACAGACGTATAGGTGTATAGACGTTATCTTATAGATAAATATATATATATATATCATAATCTGATTTTTGGGACATGAGACTAAGCCAACATAATATTATAGTCATCATTTTTATATTAGTTACTGGCTGTTATTCGTCGGTGTAGTGTGTCCACGGTTTTCTTTTAGTAATATCAATATTTTAAAAAAATGCCAAAGGCAAATAAAGCACATCATTATGTAACCGAATATCCAGGCATCTTTAAAACAGATGGAGGTGTATTATTTTGTATTTGTTGCGGTATCAACGTGTCATGTAATAGAAAATCACAGGTAACACAACATTTAGAAACTTCAAAACATATCGGTAACTATAAATTGAAATCAAATAAAGAACAGGTCAATCAACAATTTATTCAAAAATCGTTTACTCAAGCTAGAACAAATAACAAAAATTTAAATGAGTTTAACAATGATTTAACAACGTTTATGGTAGCAAATGATATTCCTTTATGGAAATTAAAAAACGTAGAATTTAACAATTTTTTTGAAAAGTATATTAAACTAAAATTACCCGATGAATCGACTTGCGGAAAAACTATGTTCCATTATGTTACGAAGATGTGTTATGTAAGATCAGGAAGAAAATAGGGAATAGTTCTATTTGGGTATCAATAGACGAAACTATTGATGTCCAAGGACGATATATCGCAAGTGTAGTAATTGGTTCTCTATCTTCCGAAAATTCAACAAAACCGATAGTTTTAACTGTTGAAAATTTAGAAAAGACAAATTTTCAAACAATTTCGAAATTATTCAATGATTCAATGAGTATATTATGGCCTGAAAAAGTATTGCATAACAAAGTGTTATTATATGTCACAGACGCCGCTCCTTATAACCTGGACATGCGCTTAAGGTATTTTATCCTAAACTTATTAATATTACTTGTATGGCTCATGGGCTTCATAGATTATCAGAAGCTATTAGGGATAAATTCTCAAATGTTGATTTGTTGATATCTAATACAAAAAAAAATTTTTAAAAGCACCTACTCGGGTAGGTACTTTTAAAGAAAAATGTCCAAACTTAAGTTTACCACCCACCACCTATTATTACCCGATGGGGAACGTGGCTAGATGCTGCCTTTTATCATGGTAAAAATTTCGACAAAGTCAAAGAAGTGGTCGATACATTTAACCCAAATGATGCAAAGTCTATTCAAAATGCACAACAATTATTTAATGATAACTCGATCAAAAATGAACTTTCGGTAATTTTATCAAATTTCCAATGCATAACAGACACAATCACGTGCTTAGAAAAATCGGGTGTTAATCTTGGAAAAAGTCTAAAATTGGTTCAAAATGTTGAAAATAAATTGAGTGAAAGAGGACGAGGTATTGAATTTGCTAAAGTTAAACTATCGGAAGTATTATCAAAAAATCCCGGATTATCACAAATAAAAAAAATTTCTGGAATTATAAGCGGAGAAATAAGAAACGATGATGAAGACCTTGCAGAGTTGTCACCAGAAGATATTTCTTGTTTCAAATATGCACCCATTGTGTCAGCAGACGTGGAAAGAAGTTTTTCGAAATACAAGGTGATGCTACGTGACAATCGTAGAAGTTTTCAATTTGATAATTTAAAAGCACATTTTGTTACATCATGTTGGTACTCATTCAATAATTAATACACATTTTTATGCTAGACCTAAACACATTTTAAATACTTATATTTAAATTGTATTTTTTTTTCGCTTTATACAATATTTTTTAATTTTTTTTAAATGTTTGGTTTTTAACACACAATAATTTTTTTTTTCACTTAATACATATTGTTTTAATTTTTTTTTAAATATTTGGTTTTTTAACACACAATACATTTTTTTGCATATTTTTGAATTTTTGAGTGCATAAATATGTGCATATTTAACAATAATTTTTGCATAAAAATCCGGGCCTTAATTATGAGTGATGAACAACATAGAATACACGAAGAAAAAACCGAGTGTGTTTTGTGCAATTGTGGTTTCACAAACGAGAATAAAAAAGTGGCCGACCATAATCATTTGTCCGGGAAATTTAGATATACTCTGTGCAATACGTGTAATCTTAAATTACAAAAATCGAATTTCGTGCCATGTTTTATACATAATTTATCTTACGATAAATTATCTTCTACACATTGGCTTTTCGTCTAACAAAATTTTTTCTTGACGGTTTATGCAGTTCAAATGCGATTTCACGTTTAGACATTTGGTATTCGTTTTATTAAACCCGCTTCTAATAGTTCTTCGAAAATCGATAGAATTTCATTGGATACACCCGTATTACCCGTCGCTCGTGATGATAACAAAAGTCGTAGTCTATCGACTAATTCGTTTGGATCATCCCAATACACTAAGTTATGTTTCTGTAGTTTCACGGAAAGTCCACTCCCCAAGGTCGGAAACAATTTTACAATAATTTCTGTATATTTATCACCACCTATTTTAATCTTTGTTCTGTTTTGAGTCAAATGTGCAGATGTTTGAATTAATATCTATTTATACGTTTCCAAGTCATTTTCGGTATAAACTGTAGAATGTTTATAAAATAATAAACGAACGATTCCGGGTGTTAACGGGTATGTCGTGTCCTCAATAACTAATGTGTTTTGAGAGAACTTAATTTTTTTATTACCTAGAGTAATAACTCTGTTAGAATAATTTAATTTAGGACCGTAATTTTTGTCTAAATCATATGATTGAAACCAACTGATTATTCTTTGTTGATCATCGCTTTCTTCATCAAAATTTTCAATAGAATTTAATTACTCTATATTATTTTTATCTATATTCTGTGGTGAGGGTAATGGTTGTGGTGGTGTTGGAAACGATATATTTGATATTTTGTTTAGTGGTTCGATTATTGGTACGTTTTTGATACTAATTGTTGAACATTAGTTTCACCGGTTTTCAAAGCGTTATATTTTCGCCTTATACAATCTTTAGCTTTAACTATCTCGTTTAATTTACTTTCCTCGTCCATGATTATGTGTTAAATGCGAATTATATACATAAATCATCGCCTTATATAATGACATACGTGTCAAAACCGAATCGATAACGTCCGTTGTCACGTTCACTGTCTTTACAAACAACAAATGAAAACCGATCCCGATTCCAGCATGTTGTGCAAAAAAATTTAAATTCTGTAAAACTCATATCTGCGGAACAGTGATCGTTATACACGTGTTTTAAATTTCTTTCGTCTTGTTTAAATAATACAATTAAATTCGCGTTATCACGTATTAACTGCTTGGGAACTTTCGAATAACTCTGTGCTAAATAAAATATGTCTACTTTATTGTGTCTACCACGTGAAAAATAATCTCTAATAACACCTTGGTGTTCACCGATGACGTCATCCATTACAAACACAGAATTCGGTAAAACCTCTTCGAGGCAAATTACTTTATCGTTTTCGAAAAATGTAAATATATTAACACCGTCGATACCATCGATGATTTGTTTCAATAATTTATATTTCGGTTGATCCAGAGTTTTGGCATATATAGTATGTAAAGGTTTTCGAATCGTAAACCATTTTCATTAACAAGTAAAAAATATATTAAATTTGTTTTTCCACAACCAGAACTGCCTAATATTAGTGAGCGTACAGTGTTTGGAAACAGTGGTCCGTGTCTTGATTTCACAATATCTTATGTATCGATGTTATAAACGGGAAGTTTATGTTCCTGTTCGATAAAACGCATTTTAATATAAATATAGCGGTACTGTTATGAAATGTATCACACGATGGCCTGCATTTGAAAGAATAACACGAATAAAGGCTCGGGGGTTGTGAACTCTCTTATAAACCATTTACCAGTGGAACTATATTTACCAGGCTATGGGTACGCAAATCAGTAAATCACGATAAGTCTATATATATATATATATATATAATATTATTTTAGATTTTGTGGTCCGGGCACTAAATTGGATGAGAGGTTGGCACGTGGTGATCGTGGAATAAACAGTTTAGACGAATTGGCTCGAGAACACGATATAGCTTATGAAAATAGTAATTCGTTAGCCGATAGACATAAAGCAGACAAGATTTTAGAAGATCAAGCTTGGGAAGTATTCAAGTCGAAGAATTCGAGTCTTAAAGAAAAAGCCGCCTCTTGGCTAGTAACTACGGCTATGAAGGCTAAACGCAAGATTGGTGCCGGGTGTATATTTAAATATGTAATCAATGCTGCTAAGAACGCAATAAAAAATAAAATTGGCGAAAAAAATTTAACGAAATTAACGAAAATATGTGTTACGGCAGCCAAAAAAACGTTACGTAAAAATAAGAAAACAAAAACACCCAGGGTAATACCAATACCGAAAAAGGGTGGAGTGTTATCATTAATACCGATATTCGCGGGCTTGTCTGCACTAGGTGCACTTACGGGTGGTATTGCTAATGTAGTTAAAACCGTAAACGATATGAAATCTAATAAAAATACCCCTATTCATTCGGGCAAAGGTTTATACCTTGCACCGTATAAAGGTTAGGTTAGATCGACAAAGGTAATGATTTATATCTAACGCCGTATAGAGGAAATGGATTGGTAAAGAAAACCAGAAAAAAGAACAAGTCAAAAAACTAATTTCAACGTACCCATTAGAGCGTTATACGATTATGAGGTTATAAAGTATGCACACATGTTGAAAATACCTCATTTCATCGGAGTATTTTCAAGAGACAGGTTACCTATCCGTCCTAAACTTAGGAAAATGGTACGGGCACGCATTGGGTAGCGTATAAAAAAATCGGAAAATTAGTAGAATATTATGATAGTTTTGGAAACTTACCACCACCATTAGAACTACAAAATTATTTTAACAGGTGCGACAACAGTTATAATTATTAAAGACATCAGAAGTATAATGCGACAAACTCTGGACACTTGTGTTTAAAATTTTTATCATGTACACGTTAACATTAAATGGAAATTCCTCGAATTTGTCCTGTGATTTTTTTCTGCCTATAGAAGTCAGTAAAAACGCAAAGATTTGTTTTTTAAGTTTACAGACAAATAATTCTATTCCTAATATAAACGACAAATGTAATAAAATAGGGTTCGAACATGAATTGGGAAACAAAATAGTTAAAAATGTATATACGATACCTACGGGTTCGTACAAGTTAAATGAATTGGAAGCGGTAATCAATCAAATTATATCAGATACAAAGATTACGTTTGAGTTGAATGCAAACAACAACACGTTAAAATGTGAAATGAAAAGTAACGGAATTATCGATTTTTCTATGGATAATAGTATCGGAACAATGTTAGGCTATAGAACAGATAAAACATATGAGGCTAACGTACAACATCAGTCGGAGTCATTAGTAAATATGACAAAAATAAACTGTATATATATATTGAATCAAATTTGGTTGTAGGATCATTCAACAACGGGAGACAGTGTCATATATTACACGAGTTTTATCTAAACGTACCGCCCGGATATAAAATTGTTGAAATTCCTAAACATTTGGTGTCATACTCTCTTAATTGTACAACAATTAATCAAATTAGTGTAGCTTTAAAAGATCAAAACGGAGGCCTAATCGATCTGCGAGGAGAACCTGTTTCAATACGTATATTAATTCAAGACAATGGGACTGCAATTTTTTAATATAAATAGAGTTGTACACGAGAAAACCGTCAGTAACGTGAAACATAATGATGTGATAACAAGTGGAAAAAAAGATAGATTAGTCATCAAGAAATTAACTAAAAACAATTTAAATTTTCTCCGTTCGATAAAAGCTCTATAATGGACGATGGTTATTTAAATGTGACCGGTGATTATGTAGATGACTGCAAGATAACTCAAATCGAATATCATTCATTTTTACCGTATTCAACATCGGCACTGTCTAATAACGACGAAGTATGTATCCCATTACATAACTTGGAATCGTATACTCTCCCATGTGATAGTTATATCTATATCCAAGGAACGATTGACAAACCTGCTGGTTTGGTGGAATACGTTCGTTTCATAAACAATGGTTTGACATTTCTTTTTTCCGAAATGAAATACGAAATAAACGGTGTTCAAATTCAAAAAGTTGTGAACCCAGGTATAACTTCAACATTAAAAGGTTATTGCTCGTATAATAAAACGGATATTATCTCACGTTGCAACTTTGCTTGGGATGATGACTTTGATAATGCAAATCGAGATTTTATCGAATCAAACATGTTCAGTGGTTGTATTAACCTTAAAGACGTGTTTGGTTTTTGTGAGGATTATAAACGTATATTAATTAATTGTAATCAATAGTTTACTATGAACAGATCGTAGTTGGATATTAATGGCTTAAAATTATATAAAACCGATAATACTATCGAAACCGATATATCGAAATTAAAAGACGTTAGAGTAAACATTTATAAAATATTATGGAGAATGCCTATGATTAAAGTCAGTGATAGAGAAAAAATTACTCTTTGAAAAGTGATAAATAGTCATAAATCCATTGCGTGTGCATTCAGAACATGGGAACTATGTGAATACCCGGTTTTGCCTAAAAACACCACGCACTCGTGGAAAGTAAAAACATCAAACAAATTAGAAAAACCGCGATATGTTATTATAGGATTTCAGACTAATAGAAAAAATAGTGCTGTATATTCCATGTCACATTTCAACGACTGCAAGATTAAAAATTTGAAAGTTTATTTAAATTCCGACGTTTTCCCCTACGAAGATTTTCAATGTGATTTCACAAAGAATAAAATTGCAACGTTGTACAGAACATATGCAGAGTTTCAAAAATCATATTATGGTAACGATAATGTTACGCCTTTATTGAACAGAACCAATTTCAAAAAACTCGCTCCGATCATAATTGTCGATATGAGTAGACAAAACGACAATGTTAAGACATCCACCGTGGACCTAAGGATTGAATTCGAGGCATATGAAACGTTTGCACATGCCACATCAGCATATTGTTTAATCATACACGATCAAATTATAACTTACAACCCTTTCAACGGGGAAGTAAGGATTTTGTAAATAATTATTGTATAAACTATGAAACAATAAAAAAAAAATTTTTTTTTTGAATAATAGTATGTTTTTATTTTAACACATATTATGAAATTATTTAAAATGGGTAAATAATTGTCCTCATAAATCCTTGGTGATGGTGGAGGCGATCCATGATATAGATTGAATCTTAATGGACCGGTGTTTTCATCAACAGCTTGTGCCTCTGGCGATGATGGTGGTGAAATATATCCGAGTGTTTCGTCATACTCATTAAATATCTAATAAAAAGCAATTGGAATAAGTTTTATATATTTTAATGTAACCATCGTTAGACGGACAAAGATAATAAAATTAAAAAAATTATTTATATAAAGTACCATTACCTTTGATCTGTCTACGTCATTCGTCATCACAGTGATTGAAAATTGTTCCGTAGCATATAATTTTATTTGGCTAACATAGTTGTAATCATACTTTGATATACTACGAATAATTAATTCATCATTGACGCCTTTAATGAAATTAATTATTTCTTCTTTAGTCGTAAGTTTTTCCTGGTTAATACGAGATTTCAAATATGCTTATATTTGTTTAAATTGTTGTAGTATTATGGGACTAATGAAATTTGTCTTTCTCTCGGTTGTTTCGAAAATACTCCATTCCAAATATTGTAATTTTATCAATTCC
Source organism: Schlechtendalia chinensis (assembly GCA_019022885.1). Taxonomy (NCBI): domain Eukaryota; kingdom Metazoa; phylum Arthropoda; class Insecta; order Hemiptera; family Aphididae; genus Schlechtendalia; species Schlechtendalia chinensis. Next base: position 21,974,878 of record CM032339.1, on the reverse strand, counting down.
TTTCGGTCGAGTAGTACACGACAACCGTCTTGAATTTTTGATTCCATAACAAGCGTGTTCTGACCACGATACACCATACTCGTTAAAATTACGTCGTTGGTATTTAAAAATACGGTCTTCGTTGTTTGCGACGAGTTCAATATAAACGACAGAATATTACCCATTATGGAAAATATACGATTTAATAAATCCGGTGAAATAACTATATAACGTGACGGTGTTATAATTTGAATCGAAGTATAAAATTGGTTTACCGGATCGATTCCAGTGTGAATAAATTTACGTTCGGTAAAATCTATTACAAAAACGGTCGATTCAATGAGCTGGTTAGGTGATGCTGGCGCGACGTACTTGTATATTTGCTTCATATTTTAGTCGAATGATAGTAAAATAAAACTTTGTAAACGTGTTTGTTACTCGGAGAATAACGCGATACTAATGAATACTATAGTTTTTTATAATATTTATAGGAGTCTAATAACATATACAGTCATTATATTTGTTAAACGTAGTTAAAACGGTTTGAAATAAAACTACGTTAGAACACACTAAGATGTAGAAACACACTAATAACATATATTCAAAGTCATATGATAAACGCCGTTTAAATTTCATCAATTAATTATAGTTGTTTAATTATTCGTTTTACATATCTTTGATAAACATTATATAAATATTTTTTTGATTAATAATAATAGTGTTTAGCTCGTATGAGGTTTTCCATTGTTACGGTATATTACGCATCTAATATCAATAAGTGTGCTGGTTGTAGTATATTTGTAACAATTATTTTTATTTTGTGACAAGCATGTGGAAGGAGGTGGTGCGAAGTATTGTAATATAATTTTTAAAAGAATATATATTGATTTGTATGTGTCATGGGAAGGGGAAAGGAGGGCAGGTATAGATTTAGCATTTGTATTTGCGGGGGGAGGTTGTGGTAGTAAAAGAAAGCAGTAACCGAAAGTAAATATTCGTGATATGATAACACATGTGGCCTTGAATATAGCATATTGATAATAATAAGAGGTATCACTGGTAAAAGACATCATTGATAAGAGATAGTTTGGTAACACTGATAAGGTCTATCATTGATAAAAAGTATCACTGATAAGGAGTATCATTGATAAGAATATTATTAATAAGGAGTATCACTGATAAGAGTTATCATTGATAATAATAAGGGGAAGGCTGGTAAGAATATTGATAATAAAATTTGAGGGGCGGTGTTTAAGGGGAGGGCAGCGATCCAGAATTTCCCATTTTCATCTACTTATATATATTTTTTTTATTTTGTTAACATAAAATTAAAATAAGCTTAGATAAAATGTAAAATTAATGTACAAGCTTCTGCTTTAAATTTACCTCTTCTAAAAGCTCTTCCATCTACACATATAAATGCAATAATATAAAGTGCAATATATTAGAGTAATTTTTATAATCCTTATAAAAAATAATAATATTAAATGAAATAATTTCCAGCGTATTATAGTGTGATATATAAATTTAATTCTCTAAGGATTAACAATTATCGTCTTTTAGCAATCATTCATGTTGAGTTAATACAAAAATATATAACTTAAGTTAAAATTTAAATGATCCAACAAGGAATATAAAAATAAGATAAAGACCACTGTAGATATATTATTATTTATAATTCATTATTTTAACAATTCAGAAGTGAAACATTTATACATTAATGAAGTATAATAGGATATCTATGTGGTTGTTGTTTATTAAATTGTTTATTTTAATTCCCCTAATAAAAGATATTTGAAGAAAATTATTATGCTTGTATTTTCGTTGTTTACACTAATATATTTATTAAACAAAAATTGATGACACTTTTAACATTTGTTCTACATAATGTTGAAACACATTTATATTGGTATTGGAATAAATGTGATATTGAAAACAAAGGGTAGATTACAATGTACCTTTCTCGTAAACATTTACCAATATATATTTTTTTTTGTTTTCAATCCGTAGATTAGTCTACAATAAATGTTCTCTCCATGATTCTCTGTCTTGTGCTTTATCTTTGAGTTGTTTGTACGAATCGACTCTTGCATCTTTGATTATTTGATTTATATAACATGTTCTTGGCTTTCCTCTTCCGCGTTTTCCTTCTATCATACCTTCCAGTATGAAGCTATGGAATTGTTCGTTGTATCTTAGCGTATGACCAAATATTAATATTATTGATATGACATATTGATCCTAAATTATTTTATTTTTTTTTTTTTTTTTTATTATATTAAAATTTACAATCTGTATATGTAAAAAAACAATACGTAAATATGATAACATTTAATTAACTAGTCTGGTTGGCTTGAAGGAAGAGAGTGTCCAGCGACACTACTTCCAATATATGAACTCATATACATTAGTTATTAAGATATTTTATGTGCTATTTATAGGTAAGAGGTCTCGTGGCCATTTACGTTTAAGGCGGCGGATACGGTTATCAGGTATTGTAGTTGAGGCTAGTTGGGATATGAAAGGATTTGAGTGATTTAGGAGATTTTTATGGAATTTGTTGTAGTAGTAGGGCGCAATCGATGATAATGTTGGAATGTTAAGATCATTATGTAAGGTACGGTTGCTGACGTACCAGGGTGCATTAGTAAGAATTCTAAAATTTATTGATTGAAAGGATTGGAATATGTTTAGGTTAGAAATTTTTGCGGTTCCCCACAGTTGGATACCGTATAACATAGCGGGACGTATTAATTGTTTATAAATTAGTAATTTGTTATTTAAAGAGATTCTTGATCGGAGGAGTTGTCTTAGTTTATGAAGCCTGAGGTTTAGGGATTTCTTTTTGTTTTGATGTGTGTTGCCCAAGTTAATCTTTTGCCAAGATAGAGTCCTAAATATTTGACCGACGTATCAGTAGGGATTATTTTACTATTTAAGAAAACAGGGGGAATATTTTTAGAATTGAGGGTAAAAGTAATATGTGTGGATTTACTTTCATTTATTTTGATATTCCATAGTTTATACCACTTCTGAAGTTTGCTTAAATGATCCTGAAGGTTATTTATAGCCAAGTCCAAATTGGGGCTAATTGAAGTGATTGCCGTTTCATCTGCAAACGTCGCTATGCTGGTGTTGTCATGCTGCGGTAAGTCCGCCGTGTATACATTATAAAGAAATGGGGCAAGGATACTGCCTTGAGGAACACCTGCTTTTATAGAATGACCACTAGAATATTCTTCATCACATCTTACCACAAATGTACGATTTGTAAGAAAAGATTTGAGAGTAAGATGTAATGGAGTAGGTAAGAAAAGAAGTTTATACATTAGACCTTCGTGCCATACACGATCGAACGCCTGAGCGACGTCGAGAAACACACTGGAACAAAATTGCTTTTGTTCAAGGGAGGAAGCAATATTGTCAACTAATCTATGTACTTGGTGAAGAGAAGAGTGCTTGCTTCTAAAGCCAAATTGAGAGTTTGGAATAATTTTTTTGTGATTTAGTATTGGTATAATTCGTTTTAGGATAATCTTTTCAAGGACTTTAGAAAAAGTAGGGAGGAGGCTTATAGGTCTGTAAGAGGAAGGGGCATCAGGAGGTTTGCCTGGCTTATGAATAAGCATGATAACTGAATGTTTCCAAGTTGAAGGGATGTAGGATAGACGAAGAATGTTGTTATAAATGAACGTGAGAAGTAAAATTGCTTTTTTGGGTAATTTTTTGGTAATTTTATTTGTTATTAGGTCGTGACCGGGGGATTTGTTATTCTTTAGATTTTTGATAATGTTTAAGACTTCAGAGGGAGTTGTATGTTTAGTGGGAAGACACATTGGCAGGGAATTTAATAATGAGGCTTCAACATGGGAATGGTGGTCACTATTAAGTATTTCTGGATGAGGCGTGAATCTGTTTTCGAGGTCTGTTGCAAATAGATTAGCTTTATCCAAGTTTGATGTCGCCAGAGAGTTATCAGGGTATCGTAAGGGAGGTAGTTTATTTTTTTCGTTTAATATATTTTTAGTAGCTTTCCAGAGTGAATTGTCGGAATATGTAAGTGTTTTTTAATAGTTGTCGTATTTTTCAGAATTATATTTTCGGAGAACATTTTTTTTAAGAAAGTTTGTAAGAACATTTAAATATCTTTTATCACTCGGCATGTGTGTTCTTTGCCATTTACATCGTGCCCGGCGCTTTTCAGCAATAAGTTGTGTTATGTGTAAAGGCAATTCTTTGGTTGGGTATGAGGTGGTAGGATTGATTGGAGATGAGTTGCGTGCTGCGTTTTGAATAATTGTTGTGAGAGATTTAACTGCTGTGTCTAAGTCAGATGGTGTTTTTAGGGGTATGTTGAGTGAAATGAGGTTATCTATAGTATGAGTGAATTTTTCTCAGTTAGTTTTGCCTGGAGTAATGGTTGGGTAGTTTTTCATGGTAGTTGAAATGTCGTTTAAAGATAGAAGTATAGGCGTGTGGTCAGAAGAGAGGTCTGAGGAATTTGAAATGTTGTGCTTGATGTGACTGGGTAAAGTAGTAATAAAGAATTCTAAAACATCAGGTTGTCTGTTAGTATGTGAGGGCCAGTACGTAGGGTTAGAGGGAGAGATGATTTTTAGATTTTGATTTAGTATAAAGTTGTTCAATGTGCGGCCTCTGGTGTTAGGTGAGCTAAAGCCCCATCGAGGATGTTTGGAGTTGAAGTCACCTCCTACCAAATAGTGGTTTCCAAGGGAGCTAAAGTAGCGAGAAAAATCATCAGAGCTTATTTTTATTCCAGGGCGAAAATAAGCAGAGGAGATAGTGGTAGGAATATGATTTAAAGTCAGCGCAATATTAGTGGCTTGTATACAATTGTTTTGATACGGGGGAAGTATTGTGTGTTTAATATTTGATTTTATTAATATTGCTGAACCGGCATGGGCTGCGCCATCAGGATGATCACAGTGATACGTTAGATAATTAGGTAATTTAAAGGAGGAATTTGGTGTTAAGTGAGCTTCACTTATAAGTAATATATCAATAGAGTTTGTTAAAAGGAAGGCAGATATTTCATTTTTTTGGTGGAGTAGTCCATTGGCATTCCATAGGAGGATTGATATCGGATGTGGAGCATTACTTAGTCTATTTGGCATTGTTGGAAAGAAGCAATTTTTCTATGAGAGTAGTTAGTAAGGAGATTAAAGGAGTAATAGTTGCTTGAAAGTTTTTAAGTAAGAGCGCCATTTGATGGGTTAAGGTGTCAGGATTTGAGGGCAAGATTGGAGGACTGGTATCATTTATTGTTGCTTGGGCGTAGGACCTTTTCGATTGAGAGTTCATATTGGAAGTAGTGTTTACATAGGTGAGTTTTACATTTTTGTCAACATGATTAGAGTTATTTTGGTTTGTGATTATCTTCTTAGAATAGTGAGAAGCTTGGATATTTTTGAAAGCAAGACAACCTCTATAATTTGCAGGGTAGTCTCCAGAATAAAGAGCACACTTGGCTGATGTATCAGCAGGTTTTTGACAGCTATCTGAGGTGTGAGAATCTCCACAGCGAACACATTTTGGTGGATGGTTACAATACGATTTTGTATGGCCAAATCCTTGGCAGCGGAGACATTGAATTGGTTGGTGATTTGCTCGTGGTTCTTCAATTTTTACTTTTGTATAGTATAGGTGGTCGATGTTGAATACATCTTTATTATTAATAGCAGGTTCCAGGTCAATGAAGAATAGAGGAAGTGGTTTTTTAGTGATACGCTGGAGAACATTAGTAATGTTACGAGGTGTATGTCCGAGGGCTGAAAGCTCTTTTTTAATTTCAGTAATTGGAGTTGAATGATGGAGATTTCTGATAACTATTCTAAAAGCTCTTTCTTGTTTGAGTTGATATGTGTGAAAATCAGCTTCGTTGGTTTGGAGAAATTTAACAACTGAACGGTATGATTCAGCCGAGTTGATTGATAGTTTGATGCCATTTGTGGAACTTTTGCAAAAGAAAGGTTCTCCTTTCGTTATTTCCTTAATATTATCACAGAAAGTCTTGTAGTCGTTTATAACTCGAATGAATATAGGCGGTGGAGGTTTGGTATGGACAGAAGGAGGTTCATTCGATATTGGTTCTTGATCCATTTCTATTGGTTCTTCAACTGAATCAGAGAATAGTGAGAAGCGATTTTGCGAAACAAATTTTTTACTTTTGTTGTTTTTTGTAGAATTTGGAGATATATTGGGTGAGCTTAGGCGTTTGGAACCAGTAGGAGTAATCCAGTCATCGTTAGCATTTGATTGAATGGATGGGTTTGGTGAAAGAATTGGCACATTTTGTATACGCGTTTTAGAAATAATTAGCGGAGAAACGACAAATTTAGATTTATGCGAAGACATAGTGGATAGCTAATTACGTTATGTTTGTCGCGAGTCGATAAGACGAGTGGCCCGAAGCAGCCTTACGTGCGGCCGCCGTAGTAGATAATTTTATTCTTGTAATTAGTAAATTAATTAAAATAAAGTTACTAACGTTTGAGATGGAGGTAGCTTCTGCGAGAAGCTGTGGTGACTGGGTTTTCTGAGCACGGCTTTTTTTTGAAGAACACACGTTTTTAAATGAAGAAAATCGGTTATGTATACTATGAGTATTAAGAAAAATACTGAGCAAAGTAATGGCGCACGCTGTTTCATTGTCAACGGTCGCCACGAGAGTGCCTAAATTATTTAGCAATGTTCTTTTCTCTTTGACTAAATTTAATACTTCTTCGTTTGTCTTCATTTCCGTCCATTTTATTTTCTCCATTTTACGCCAACACCACATTTCCAAAGCTTTTAAAGTGGTTTTATCTTTTTTGTTCAACGTCCATGTTTCACAGCCATATAATGCAGTACTCCATACATATGTTTTAATTAAACGTTTTCTTTTTCTTAGATCTATATTTTTTGATGTTAGTAATTTACTCTTAAGTAGTAATGTCTTTTTTGCTTGCCCTATTCTACTTTTTATTTCCTTTTTTGATCTTCCATCATTACTTATTATGCTTCCTAAATATTTAAATTGATTCACTTGTTCTGTTCTGTTTCCTTTTAGGGATATATTAAAGTTTGGTTCATTTTGTTTACTACATACCATTACTTTAGTTTTTTCTGTATTTATATTTAATTTGAATTTTAAAAATGTGTTGTCCATTTCAATAAGTGCTGTTTGTAGATCGTTTTCAGATGTAGCGAGCAAAGCTATATCGTCTGCAAATCGTATCATTGATACCAATACACCTCCTATTACTACTCCTATCATTTGTTCTTCTAGCTTTTGTTTTATATCTCTTATCGCTTGTTCAACGTAGACATTAAATAAAGATGGTGATAATGGGCATTGTTTCGTACCAGATCCTTACCCAATCGCAAGGAATATAGCTACGGGAAATAAGATTATGTATAAGAAATAAAAGGGAAACAATAATAATAATAAAGAGAACAAATAACAATAATTGTTGCGTAAAATAAATTCTATTGAAAAACAGCGAACTAACATAAATCGATATTGCTTATAATTAAATACGTTTACATGAAAGATTAATAATTCAAATAATATATGACAATCTATTAATACTATACAACAATGAAACTTAAAGTAACTCACATCACAATGGGCATCTGTGCTCGACAACAACAAACTCCAATGAAAATAGCACCAAAACGATGACGATGATGAGTGGTGATGGAGGTCGCGTATTTGTCCAAATGGAGTATTATAGTTTATAATAAATACGTAATAGTGGACACGACAATGTACCACCAAAGGCGTAAACGCAACGACGACGACTTTTCGCATACGCGCGACGGACTACGAAGCAACCAGTCCCCACTGACGAACCGGGAACCCATATAAATCATACTAGATATGATACGTAACAGGCATCCTTGTCTTACTCCTTTCTGTATATTAGCTGTCTTTGTTGTAGCGTTAATTTTAATTTTAGCTTCTTGATTTTTGTTTATTGCATATTGAATGTTAAAGTACGATACCGAAACTGTTTGGCTAACTCCCTGGCGACGTCGGCAACGCAGGTTATGTTCAAACTCCGACCAACAGGATACTCGGGCGCCAATTAAATGTCAACCACGAATACAAATAGCTTCGTGAACTCCACTTTAGCGGATCGAATACCACCGGCCACTACCGCAAAATAACCGTTGTACGCGTAAATCAAAACCGGACGCAATGCGAATTACACAATTCACCAGCAAACGCGTACGCCTTCGTACGAACGCAATGTTATGTGCGCATCAACGTTTTTGGGACGATCACGAAGATGACACCACCGTGAACGACGCACTTCACCGGACACAGCGATTCTCGGATATCCGCACGCTCACGGTCAATACAGTCGAAGGTGCACAATGTGAAGCGAATAATAGAGATTGCCCTGCGAATACGTATATGGCGCGAACAAAATATATAATCTATGAGATATTGTAATCGAAAAAAAAAAATAATCTCGTAATTTTATTACCTACTGTTCCTAGTACAAAATCGATCGTCAGTTCGTTGACTTCTTTCTTGTCGAATGGTTATTATTATTGTTTGTTACAATGGCTCCCAATACTACAGCGCTAATTCAACCAATGGATCAAAATGTAATTCAGAATATTAAATTAAACTATCGTAAGTCTCTCTTAGTCAATGTTCTTAGTAAATGTTTTCACGGTGAGAACTTTGTTGATTCTCTAAAGGCCATCAATTTAAGAGACACCGTTTTTAGTCTTGCAAATTGCTGGAAATTGGTCTCGCCAATGCTCATAAAAAAATCGTGGAAGCACTTGCTTCCTTTCCAAACAGAAAATGAAATTGATGAAGTGGCTGAAAACAATGACATTCAACTTTCTACGCTCATAGACCAGATACAGTAAACATGTACGACTGAAATTTCTGATTCTCAGGCACAGGAATGGGCTTGCCGTGGCGCAGACGAAGATTTGGCAAATCATGAAATCTTAACTGATGATCAAATTCTACAAATTGCAGCAAAAGAGTATGATATTGACGACGAGGACGAAAGTGGCTCTATCATCACAAGTAATGTTTCTCCTTCAGAAGCTGTAAATGCACTGAATACTGTATTGCAATGGTTAGAAGATCAGAACATGGGTAGCACTGATATTTTGTTTGTACGTCGATTAAGAGAACGCGCTTTTAAAACAAAAATTCAAAGTATTACTCAGAAAAAAATTACTGACTACTATACTTAAATTCTACTTCTATTATAAAGTTTTTTTTGTAATTCATTATGTTTTGTTTTTTATTATTTATTTTGCTTTTGTCAATTCATTATGTGAAAGTTATTTATTATTTTTGTAATTAAAAGTGCAATAAATATAAAGGTGGTAGAAATAAAAATAAAAATCTTAAATCTTTAAATTTATAAATAAATGATGTAAGAAAGAAAATGTTCCTCGATGTTTCCTTATATATTATTTATCATATTGTTAGATACAAATCTCTAATTAAGAATATGTATAGCACATGATTTAATAAAGGCTTAAATGGTTGTAGTTTACACCAATATTCATATCAAACACAAAATGATGCCACTCATATCATAAATTTATTATTTTGTAAACATTTAATTAAAATAGTATTAGACAAAAATGGAAAGTAATGTTCAGTCTTCTGTTTTAAATTTACTTTTTTTTTCGGATTCATCAGCTATTCAAATAAATACAATATTATATATTGCAACATCTTAAAGTTAATGTTATAATATTTTTGAAAAAAAATAATATTAAATAAAATAATTTCCAGTGTATTATAGTGTGACATATGATTTGAATTCCCAAGGGATGAACAATTATCTTCTTTTTTTTAACCAATCAAGCTGAGTTAATATAAAAATATATAATTCAATTTAAAATTTAAATAATCCAACAAGGATTATGAAAATTAGATAAAAACCTATGTTTATATAATATTATTTATTATTCTTTATTTCAATCTTTCAAAAGTGAAAGTATTATAAATAAATGAAGCATAAAAGTATATATGTGTGGGTAGTTTTTATTAAAATGTTTGTTACAATTCTCCAATTAAGGATATATATAAAAAATTATTTTATTCTATTGGTTATATGTTCGTAGATTACACCAATATATTTATCAAACACAAAATACAAAAATGTAATGCCATTCTTAATATTTGTTCTACATATTGTTGAAACAAATTTAAATTAAGTTTGGGCTAAATGTAATATTCAAAACAAAGGGTCAATTACAAATTACCTTTTTAGTAGACATTTAATAATATACAATAGAATGAAATACTATGAAATGCCATGTTTATATATACATAGTATAATCTAGTTGAAGATATTAATTAGAAATGAAAATAATTTTAGTTATTTACAGTGTATTCTTAAAGTTTTTTCGAATTGTAGAACGTATTAGTTGTAGTTACTATGAAATTACGTAATTTATTTATTGATTTTCCATGAATGAACAATTTTAATCTTTTTTTAACTAAACATGATAGGTTTTTAAAAAGTATATATTTTGTTTAATTTAAAATCTAAATATATCAAGTAAACTATTTTAAAATTAAGTAATTTGACCAAATTCAATGTTGAAAAAGTATCAATAGATATATAAATTTAGAAAGAAACTCATTTGGTTTTTTTCTATGTTTTTCTTTATTTTAATATTCCATGGCATAAAACATTGCACATATGTTAAAACATTTTAACAAGTAAAGTAGAGTTATTAAAATAGTTTGGAATAATTTAGAACTGAAATGTGTGCTCGCTTTTTATAGTTAAAAAGTAATTTACCTAACATAAATATGCAATGTTCAAATAATTAATATAAATATATTATAAGAACTTCTGTAGTTTTATTACAATGTATTATTCATTATTTAAACAATCCAAAACAGAAAAGTTAATAAATAAATGATGTAAGAAAGGAAATGTATCTAGTTTTTTTCCTTAAATGTTATTTATCATAATGTTAGATACAAATTTCTAATTAAGAATATGTTGTACAAATAATTTTTCAAAGGCTTATATTTTTATAGTTTACACCAATATTTTTATTATATACACAAAATATATCCACTCATATCATATATTTAACATTTTGTTAACATAAAATTAAAATAGACTTAGACGAAATTCAAAATTAAAACTCAAGTTTCTGCTTTAAATTTACCTTTTATTTTGGCTTTTTCAGCTATATAAAAAAATATAATATCATAAATTACAATGTTCTGGTATTCATTTTATAATTTTGTTGCAAAATATAATATTATATTTAATCATTTTCAGCGTATTAGAGTGTGGTATTAGGTTTTATTTGAATCGCAGAATGTATTGGTATTAGTAGTTATACAGGGGTACAAATGTTATTCTCTTCCATGTAGTGTACCCCAGGAAACGTCATAGACGGCTAAAGAATATCCACCGTGCAAGTAGTAACCTTTAAGGTGAGCTTTAATGTGCACTCAAAAGTTTCTGCAAACTCAAACAACCAACTTTTGATTATGTATGTACTGCAAAAATTGATCTTTTTAGGGCCAAGCACCTAAGCACTAAAAACGATCTCAATAAACATTGAGTACCTATCAAAACCAAAAGAAGATCGACTATCAGCCATGTGTAAGTCAAATGCGTGCGATATTCTTTGCATACCGGAAACCCATCGGGAATCTGACATGTATAGACCAAATATCAAAGGTATAAAGATTATAGATGAAAGACCACACTAAAAATAGGGTAGTGTATTATTGGTGAAACCAGAGTTAGAAATATTATCATCAAACTACAAGGAGCAGTCCAATATATAAACTTTATATATCGAATTGAGGAATTGTTCAGTCACTTCAATCTATAAGACCCCTGTTAGACCTTTCATCTTTTAGGATACTACAAATTTTGGCATCCACAAAACAAAAATCATAGTTGGGGATTTTAATAGCTATAGTTCCACGTGGGATTACAAAAAAAACAATGATGACGGTGATAGAGTTGAAACATGGGCAGACGCCAAAGGTTGAACAGTCATTCAAGATCCCAAACTTTCATTCTCTCTCAAAAGTTGCAGAAGGAGGAAAGACTACAACTCTGACCTAATCTTTGTAAGCATGAACATAAAGCAACAGACTGTCAAACGAATTCGCAACCATATACCTCGATCGCAACATTGCCATATATTATGCGAATACACTGCAACGATTGGGTTCAACAATGCATCTTTTCGAAAAAGATTTAATTTTCAAAAAGCGAACTGGCCCAAACCTTCAGAAGAAACAGACACCAAAGTATACACATTGGCAGCAACAGCTGATAACTAAGAACAATTTTTAGAAATAGTAAAACACGGCTCTAAGAAATTCATACGTAGTAAGTGCAGAACAATACACATCCCAAGTCTAACTCCATAATTGTCTGAATAATTCCAAAGATATGCGAAGATATACAATGATGATCCATTTAACAAAGAAACAATTGAAAAAGGTGAACAGCTATTGGAAGATATATCAAACATCTAACCTAACTCGCTTATTAGCTCCAATGATATGAAACATAGCAGCAAAAAAGATTGGGGATTATTAAATAACGATATATCGATCCATCAATACTAAAAACTTTTGGGCCCGTAATAGCAAATCAGGTGGCACACCAATTTGTCATGAATAGAAAGATTCCAACAAATAAAACACGGATACAAAAATCAAAAATAGGGGAAAAAGGAAAAGTACAAGATGAGCAGAGAATCCTAAATGAAAATTTATCAGTACCTGAACTTGGAACAGGCATGGATGAATTAAAAAACCGCAAAACCGCAGGACTGTACCTCATCTAATCTGAACAAATGAAAAATTTCGGACGAATAACTAAAATTTGGTTCCTAAACCTATTTAATCATATTCTACTTATGCAAATGATTCCTAAAACATGAAGAAAACTAAAATTATTGCATTTGTAAAGCCCGGAAAGATCCCAGACTATCCAAAATACTTTCGCCCAATTTCCCTCCTCTGTCACCCCTATAAACTCTTCGAGAGACTTATATTCAATCGACTAAAAACTCATATTGACGATAAACTCATTAAGAAACAAGGTGGCTTTAGACCTGGTAGAACCTGTATTGAACAAATTCTAGGCCTCACACAACACATAAAAAACGGGTTTGAAGAAAAAAAGATTACAGGTATTACTTTTAACGATTTATCAGTGGCATACGACATTATGAACCATAACTTTCTCTTATCAAAACTACAAAAACTTACCTCAGACAGCAAATTAGTCAAAGCAATTGAAACCATACACCGAAATAGGCGTTATTTTATAAAACTAGGTAGAAAAAATAGCAGATAGAGGTCCCAAAAAAAACGGCCTACCCCAAAGCAGTGTCCTAGCCCCAACTATATTTAATGTATATACCAACGATCAGCCAATACATTCCCAAAGAAGCATCAGACACTTTATTTACGCCGACGACACTACCATTGCAGCCCAAGGGATAAAGTTCCCAAGGGGAACTTTGAGGTGATAGAGAAAGTACTAGAAGGTTCATTAAAAACAATGGCCGGCTATTATGATTCAAACTATTTAAGATCTAAGCTGGAGAAGACAGAAGTCTGCGCTTTCCACCTCCACAATAAAATAACTAAATGGGATGTGAATATAAAACGGAAGGAATCAAACTCGAACAAACACCAAACCCTAAATACCTATGGGTCACCCTAGATCAGTGTTTCTCAACCTTTATGCCTCACGGTATACTAATCCTAATCTTTATTTAGTCATGAGATAATTGACTCTTACTTATATTTATATATTGTAGTAATCGAAAAATTAATTGATAACAATTAGGAAATTGCCAATAAGAAAATCGTTAAAAATATTTTTAGTAAGGAAATTTTATCCGTTTATTAATTTTCTTAACATTTCGTGGTACACCTATGAAGGCTCCACGTCACACCAATGTGCTACGGCACACCGGTTGGGAAACAATGATATAAGTAAACTAAATATCCCGTTTTGTGGTAAATGCGTGCGAATAATTGTTTCCGTAACGATTACATTACAAATGCGGTAAACGCGATCTTTTATTTTTCTCCAAGACACCTTTGATAGCAGTCAATAACTGCAATTTTACCTAACGTGCAACTGCATATCAGTGATAATATAATAATAACGATGCGACAATTAATTATAATACACAACTGTATTTTATCGCGGTTATTATTGAATTAATTTTTGGAATACATTGTATGGGTAACTACTCTACATATTTTATAGAATATGTACAACACGTAATATAAAAATTATTATTCTACAAAAGTAATATGATTGTACATAACTTTATTATGTTAACACCCTACTAAAACAATACGGGCTACGTCCTATTAATATTACATTGACGATACAATAATGTTAATTTATTGTTTTCTTTAAAAAAAGATTTAAAAAGAAGTAAGTAGATTTAGAACGTTATTTATTAGATAATTCCATTTGAAAAAAAATATTCATACTATTTTTATAATTTATTATAATGTTAATCGTTTTACATATTTTCTGATAATAAGGTACTTTTGGTTAGAGCAACATACAATAAAATATATAATTTCATTGTATTGTTCATTATATGTAATGATATGCACTACGTTCTATTAATATTACATTGGTAATATAACAATATAAATGTATTGTTTTTTTTTAGATATTGAAGAAAGAAAATGTATGTGTGTTAGAACCTTATTTTTGAGATTATTGTATTTGAAAAAAATAGTTATATTGATCATATAATTGATTATAATGTCTATCGTTTTAAATAGTCTCTAACAATAATATACTTATGGTTAGAACATCATACAATATAATATATAATTTCGTTGTATTATGCAATTTTATTGGTCACTCGAACTTCAAAAACGTAGTCAATATTTGTCTAGTGTCAAGATGACTAATGCAAATGCGCATGAAATGAATGTAGACACATACTAATAATAATTAAGTTTGGAATTTTGATGAAATTTAATTTTGTTTCGAAAGTTATAACTTTGCAATGTTAATTTTGTTACAAATCTGTTTGATTCTATTTTTATGAACGCGTAGATGACATGTAATTTTAAATTTTTGGAATTAAATCTTTTCAAGAGCTTTTTTTCTTTTTCCGTGATATTCTTACGTACTGTTTAATAAATTTTTTTCGAAAATTCAGTTTTCGTATTTCATTTTAAGATTTTAACGTTATTTAACGACTTTTATTTAATGATTCCATGAAATATTTTGATAATATGTAATAAATACTATTAGTCGCTGGCACGAGAAATTCACGCTGAGCGTTTAATACCGATCAACCAAGCAGTGCTCGTTTTTCGTGCTAGCGCGGAGGCGATGTGCTTGTGAAATATTGCGTATTAATTGTTACAGCGGTGGGTATAAATAACGGGTCACGAGGGCCAGCACTCTTTCTTCGTGTACGCGATTATAATGTACTCAGTTGTCTGGCATATTTAATTATTCAATGTAAACATTAAGGTCTACACCAGCGTTTCCTAAATGGTGTAACGTGGGGCCTTCATAGGTGTGCCGGATGCCTTCATAGGTGGGGAGCAAAATGTCATAAAAATTATTAAACGCATAAAATTTCGATATTAAAAATACTTTTAACGATTTTCTTATCGGCAATTTTCTAACTCTTATCAATCATCTTATTGATATCTACAATATATATATATATATATATAAAAGAGTGCCAAGTGTGCCGTGGCTAAATATTGGTGGGGATTAGTATGCCGTAAAAAAAATAAATTGAAATACGCTGACTAATATGCTTACAGATTAATACACGTGAATGTACGAGGCATGTCCCCAAAAAAGGTCTCCTCAATTGTTAAAAATCGAAAAAAGCTTTAATAAAAAAAATTTTTACATGACTATATTCAGTAGGTATCACTTATTTTTCGACATAATCGCCGTTCAATTTCAAGCAGAAAGCTTTATCATGCTAGCGTCAAAGTGGCTCGCCGCCACCTCCTTTTCCAGGTAATGAGTGACTGCGTTCTTCACTTCCTCGTCCGAATCAAACCTTTTTCCTCCCAAATGCATCTTCAGACCCATGAATAAGTGGTAGTCTGATGGGGCGAGGTCAGGGCTATAGGGGGGATGGGAAATCACGTCCCAACCAAATGAATCCAAAACCTCTTTAGTGGCGCGGGCAACGTGTGGCTTGGCGTTGTCGTAAAGGAGACAGATTCCCTTCGTCAGCTGTCCTCGTCTTCGATTTTGGATGGCCCTACGAAGATTTTTGAGGGTCTCACAATATCAGGTGGCATTAATGGTGGTTCCAGAAGGCATGAATTAAATGTGAAGCACTCCTTTCCGGTCCCAAAACACAGTGGCCATGACTTTGCGCGCTGACTGGGTCACTTTGAACTTTTTTTTTTTTTGAAGAACGAGAATGTCTCCACTCCAGTGATTGTTGTTTGGACTCTGGAGTGAAATGGTAAACCCACGTTTCATCACCTGTCACGATGGAGTCTAAAAAAGCTTCTCCTTCATCAGCATAACGATTCAAGAACTCTCGAGAAGTTACAATTCGTTGACTCTTGTGATCCTCAGTCAACATTTTGGGCACTCACCGAGCGCAAAGTTTGTGATAACCCAATTCATTCAATATTCTCTGAATCAAACTTTTCGACAAATCGAACCTTTCTTCCAATACTCGAACAGTCACTCTTCGATCTTGATGCTGCTCAGCCTCAATTTGGTTCTTCCGGTCTTGTGGAATTGAAGATCTCCTCCCACTTTTTCCCGGTTTGTCATCATGAACTCCCGTGCGTCCTTAAGAAAATTCCCGGCACCATTTCCTCACGTTCTTAGCTGACATACACCCGTTTACATATGCTTCACATAACTGACGATGAATTGCTATCAGCGTTTCACCCCGCGAGTTCAAAAGTCGGATAACATCGCGGAGTTCACACTAATTGAATACAGAAATCAAGGTGGCGGCTGACGAAGTAGAGGGCTCAAACTTAAATGCCGATAAAACGACAACTAAACATTCGGTCAATTTAGTTCGCCTCTCGTTTGAAAGGGGAGGAGCTACGCTACACGGCAGTATATCCAACATAACAAAAAAAAATTTTACCTAGCCACGACGACCATGAAGACCTTTTTTTTTGAACGTGCCTCGTATACAGAAATATATTTAAAAAGTTGATAAAAAAAAATAAATATTTAAACAAATTTATTAATACAATTTTAATTTTGTAGTTATGACATAGATGATGCTGTATAGTGTAGACAAGCGTTTTTCAATTTTTTTGTCTCACGGCACACTAATCATTTCCCATATTTAGCAACAATATACTTGGCATTCGCCTATATATATATATTGTAGGAATCGATAAGGTGATTGATAAGAGTTCAGAAATCGCCGATAAGGGAATCGTAAAAAATATTTTTGTATCGAAATTTTACGCATTTATTAATAATTTTGACATTTCATGGCACACCTACGGCTCACACTAATGTGCTTCGACCCACCGGTTAGGAAACGCTGCCGTAGATAGATCTTTTACATATATGAAACACTGCGAAAATTTAAAATCAAAAATCAGTGTAAGGAACAGTATACTCAGAAAACTTACAGGGGGAACTTGGGGAGCAAATGCTCATACCCTAAGAGTTTCTGCCCTGGCGCTATGTTTTTCTGTAGAATAGTATGCAAGCCTTGTATGGTGCAGATCAACCCACATAAAATAAGTTGATGTAGAACTAAATAAATCCTACTAGCTAGTAACCAGATGCTTAAAAAACACACCACTCTACAACATTTTTTCAGTAGCAGAAATCGCATCTCCAAATATTTGACGTATGATCTTTGCAGATCTGGAAAGGACTAAACTCGAAACTAACAGACGCATATTCTATAAAGCATGGTATCACATAGAACAAGACTAAAATTAAGGAAGATTTTTTAAAGTGTGCAAATATTTTAACAAAACCCCCAGAACAAACTTGTATAGATAACTGGAAACATGTCATAGGTCACACTAAAAACGACCAGATCCAACCAATACAACACTAGCCAGCGGGATATGACCTCGACTGGCCAATTTGGAGATCACTAACTACACAGACTAACGGTTGAAAGATCGCAGGACAATCTAAGAAAATGGGGTATCCTTTAAGAAGACACTAGGTGCGATTGTGGAGACGAACAAACCATGCGCCACCGACCGACCTGCCAAAACTGCCCTACAATATGCACTGCTATAGACCTCAAAACAGCGACCAAGCATGTAATAGAAATTGCCAAATATTGGAAGGGAGAAATATTAAAAAATCAATAAATCAAATATTATCATAACACTCGTCATTCATTATCATAAAATCCACCTTTAAAATGCCGATACGTAATGTATTTATTTACTCAAATCGTAATTTTACATATTCTATCCATTAATGTTACCAGTTTGATTTTTAAATTCAATTTTTTATATTCATTCTTTATTTTATTATTACTATATCCGAATTCATAATTCAATTCATATTTTTCAACTTGACTCAACTACACTAATTTATATTTATGTTATGTTTATGCTCAAAATTATCTATGGTTGTTTGACAAGAATTTAATGATAATAAAGTAGACATACTATAATGTAACTTTATTTTTATTCTCCAAGGATAAATATGTTAATTCATTTTTTCAACAAATCATGTTTCTTCAATAAAAACGTATATAATATAAATTAAAAATAAATTTTATATTGTGAACTGTTTTTTAATAAAAAGGTTTCTCGACCAAATTTTAAGTTGCAAAGTTTTTTTTTGAAATAAAACTATTATATTTGATCTCATGTGTGGTAATTTTAGTGTATTATTCTACATTTTAACAATCAAAAACCGAAAACTCTACCATATTTTTTTTAAATTGCAATAATCTAATAAGGAATATTTATAATTTATAAGAACTCATAGAATTTTATTACGATGAAGTTTTTTTATTTTAACAATCCATAACAGAAAATTTAATAAAAAAATGAAGTAAAAAAGGAAATGTATTTGGTTTTTTCTTTAATTTTATTTATCATAATGTTAGTTACAATTCTTCAAATAACAAAATGTATATGAAATTACGTAATAAATGTTTATATTTTCGTAGTTAACACCAATATCCTTATTAAACACAGAATATAGCAACTCATATCATATAATTAACATTTTGTAAACAAAATTAAAATAGGCTTAGACTCAATGTAAAATTAAAGTCTTAGCTTCTACATTTAATTTACCATTTTTTTTGGCTTTTTTAGCTATAAAAAGAAATACAATATTATGAATTGTAATGTTCTGTTATTCATATTATAATCTTGTAAAAAATTAAAATATTATATTAAATTATTTCCAGCGTATTAGAGAATTAAAAATTATTTAACTTCATAATAGTTATAGCGTTTTAATTAAGAATATTTGTTAAACATTATTTTATTCAAATGCTTCTATTTTTATATGAGAGTCAATCAGAAAGTCGTCTATTTAATTTTTTATTTTTTATTTTAATTGTATTTATAATTTTATTGTAGGTCAGAGGAAAATCGTATAGACAAAGTTGTTAAAATTACATTAAAGTACGAGACCTTAGAAAAATAATGAATGGTGTCAGATAGTAGTAGCATCAAAACTGACCGAGCTGTCGCATGTCAAAAATGAAACAGTCGCTAACGACGCCTCTCCCACAATAATGAAGTACGTTACATGTGAGGTTCGTTCAGTCATTCATTTTTTAATGTTTGTGGTGAAACACCCACTGAAATTCGTTAGCGCCCTGTAGATATTTAAGGAACTAATTTGATGAAACTTGGTAATATGAGAAGGTGAGTGAGTGAATTCACGAAAGGGAAATGTACATTCCCTCCGGCACCATCGATTTTTTAATTTTTTTTACAGATAATTAGTACGTAATTGGTATGAATTTGTATACTCAAATTTAAAATTTGAATGTCAATCATTTAGCCAGAAAAATGATTTCCTAGGAGGGCTGTGGAAACGTTTCCCCAGCCTCTCCAAACACATAGAACCAACTTTCAAATTTTTTTTTAAACTAATGTGGTCCAAAATATTGGGAAATGTATGGTAACCTAAAAAAAATGTAAAAAACATCAAAGTAGACACCAAAGTTCCATGTAATTTTCTTGTATATACAGTATATCATTGTAAAACTTAAAGCAGATTTTTTTTAAAAATTTGTAAAATCCTTTTTTTTAAATTTTTTAAATTATGTAATAATGAGTTATGGTTACATATACATATATACACACTATGAGGGAGGGGGGGAGTGTGGATGCTGATTTTTCAATATGAACTTTGATTATTGAAAACATAAGTCATAAATTAAAGATAAAATATTACTTTATTAAGTTATATTATTATTGTTTAATTTTTAAATCTATTTTTTCATTCAATTCTTCTTATACTTCATCTGTGTTAAAACAGGAGGTTAACCCCTCCCAAATTAAGGCTGATATATAAAATAAGTACGTAATTTTCAATTACTTTACATGAAAGTAATGCGACTAATGAAAATTTAATTTTATTTACGTATTAATTATTAACATTCGAAATATGAAATTTTCTGATATATTTGTTATCTGTTATTGAATATTATTTACTTTATGTACAATACGTTGATTCGATTATGAATATCGTATTTAATCATTGTTTAAGCATTGCGATTTATGACATATTATACATGTGAATTATTGAACTGTGTATTATTTAATCATTATATATCTTCAACTACTGTACATTATATACATTTGCACAGTTTTGTTAAAATGAGTTCGATTTTAAAGTTTTTTAAACTGAAAAATACAATAACCATTTCAACGACTTCAAATTCTGATCCTGATGAATCATCCATGAGTAGTTTACCAATAAAAAAGCAAAAAATTGATGAGTCACAATCAACTGTAAATTATAATGTGAGTTGTAACCATACATATTATAATATCAAAATTCTAACAGAAGGAGTGCTTCGATCATCAAAATCATACCTTGTCTACGATAACAAATAGCATCTAGTTGGTACCTTAGAGAGGTCATTTTTTTATTTTCTCAAAAGAGCCTAGAAAAAACTACATAGGAACAATTAATGAAGTTGTAAATTTTTTTCCGCATATCCAATAAAGCAGGTCTGGTTTTAATGAACCATATAATATCATCATGCATGAGTGCAAAACATACATGACTTCTGAAATTCTGTGAAACACGTTAAGTAGAGTACAAAGATTCTCTCAGTTTATTATTTATAAACCCTCAGGGTGGGTAATTTAGATAGTACTACGGGTTTAGCATACCCGGGGTTCTGGAGCATTTAACTGACCTTGATTGTTCAGTTTAGCTTAATCCTCAAAGTCCTATCCTACGTCTGGCTTATAATAACTTAGCCACGTGAGGATCAAGCAACGATATATCTTAACAGCGAACAGGGAAAATACAATACCCATAAATATGAAGAAAAGGTACAATTTAATTAATATACAGCCGATAATTACAAAGCTGAAAGTGCTTCTTCTGCAAAGCAAGAGACCACTAAAGCAGGCATGTCGCGCCAGCGCATGAAGTAGTCGAACGATATGATCGCGTTCTATATGCGTACACATACTACAAAGTCACAAAGTTGGAAACGGATATGGCCATGCACAGACATGAAATATATACGGTATTCATACGACAATATCCAGATATAAAAGTAACAGAACAATGAATAGCAGACCAGCGACGTACAATGGTCACACACAATCTCATACCACGGACAATACTCGAAAATATAAAACATCAAGTCGCATACGATTTCGCAAATACACATCCACAGGACATCTATGTCACACAAGATAACACACAAAATACAGACCAAAAAACACCTAACGTGCAGGAAACAACAACAGACACTGTGGAAACGCCTCCATGTGACGTTGACCGTGAGCCTATTCACACTTGTGATGAGATAAGTCAGGAATTACTCACCT
This sequence comes from Schlechtendalia chinensis, assembly GCA_019022885.1. NCBI lineage: Eukaryota > Metazoa > Arthropoda > Insecta > Hemiptera > Aphididae > Schlechtendalia > Schlechtendalia chinensis. The sequence continues at coordinate 21,952,878 of CM032339.1, read as the reverse complement.
CGGTAGCAAAAACAATGGAAGCACACATTTTGCAATACACCGGAATGGATCCAACCGAGTGACCAAACATAACCAAACCGAGAACATCGAAAAATCTGACACAAATACTAAAAGACCTTGACAAACATATACTACCAAAATACATTTACACATGCTTTACGCTAGAAGACAAACATACACTTATATACTGCGCAGCCATCACAGCACTAACACACAATGTGTATAAAATACAACCACGAAATACCACAAGCCCTAAACACCATTCAAACACACCATATTGGGAGCGATGACTCAATTCTGATATAGAGAAATTCCGCCGTTACCTGGGGCGACTCATACAGTACACACATGGTAACAACTCAAGAAAGTTATTTTCACCAGAATAAAGACACGCACAAAGCATGAATAACACAACCAACATCTGACAGAAGACATTGACACGTTGAAACAAAAACTGGCTGCGAAAACGCAACGACTACGCAGATATAAGATGTACACTCTACGCAAGTAAAACAACAAACTGTTCCAGTATAATGAAAAATTGTTCTACAGACAGAATCTAAACACAACAAATGAATAGAGAAATGGTATACCAACACAAGGAGACACGCAGCAATATTGGTCGTCTCTTTGGTTCAACCCCATCAAGCATGATTCCACAGCATGTTGGATTATGGAGGAGCAAAGTAAATTTACAACAGTCGCACAGATGCCTATTGCTGAAATCACAACTCAAGATATTACGCAAGTCACAGGAAAATCACATAGTTGGAAAGCACCAGACGTTGATGGCTTACAGAGTTTCTGGTATAAAAGATTTAGCTTTCTTCACTCTGTACTTGCTGCCCAATTTACACATATCATACATAACCCACAAGACACACCATGGTTCTTCACGCAAGGAATTACATATATGAAACAGAAGACATCAGACACTTAAAATCCTACACAATAGATCCATAACATGTCTTCCGACTATATACAAATTACTTACATCATGAATCACAGACAAGTTTTATGCTCACATAAAACATAACAATATACTCGCAGAACAACAAAAAGGATGCCGTTGACAACACAAGGAACAGCTACTTATAAATTCAGTTATTCTACAATAAGTACATAAAAAACACAGACACTTACACATGGCATATATTGGGTACAAGAAAAGTATTTTACAGTGTCCCTCATTTTTATTTGATACATATTCTACAGATATACAAAGTACACCCAATCCTGATATGCTATTTAGGGACAATAATGGTGCGTTGGCGAACAGTATTATGCTTAAACATAAATAACACTAAAATCAATACAGACATAATGAACATTAGACGAGGTATATTCCAGAGGGACTCTCTCAGCCCGCTGTGGTTTTGCCTCGCCTTGAATCCGTTATCATGATGATTAAACAACACACAATACGGATACAAACTTACAAGGAACTATAAAACGCATTACATATTACACCTACTATATATGGATGATATAAAAATATATGCAAGCACAGGCAAACATTTACAACACCTGATAAATGTCACAGAAAATTTTTTAAAAGACATACACATTGAGTTTGGCCTGGACAAGTGTAAAACGGTACACCTTGAAGAAGGGAAACTCAGAAAAGGAGGATTTAATTTTGAACATCATGAAGAAATCTCAGCCATGGAGGAAGATAATTTATATAAGTATCTGGGGATCCAACAAGCCAAATTTATCGAACATAAATGCATAAAAGAAACAATGACAAAGAAGTATATAACACGAATAAAACAGATACTAAAAATACCTATACACGGAAAGCATACAACCAAAGACATAAATACTTTTGCTATTCCCACACTTACATACACATTTGGGGTTATACACGGGACACAAACAGAAATAAAAGCACTTCAAATGAAAACACGAACATTATTAACGCAATACAATAAACACCATCCAAAATCAGCAGTTGAGAGGGTCACCTTGCCATGTCGTGAGGGTGGTCGTGGACTGATAGATGTACAAAATCTACACAGGAAACAGATAAATACACTTAGACAATTTTTTCATACAAAGCAATAAACATCAAGTTGGTGCACGCAGCAAATGTACATTAATATATGGGATATACCCCACTTTATTTACATTCCACACGCAACATAACAGAGGATATAAATACAATGCAACAAAAGAAGCTTGGACTCAGAAGAAGTTATTCGGCTGACAACCACATGAGCTCAGCAAAATTGAGGTTAACAAAGAAGCGTCAAACGCCTGGCCGACCCATGGGGATTTGTTCAGTGAGCTGAATGATTCATGATAACCATACAAGAACAAGTTATAAACATGAAAAACTACAGAAAGTACATACTTTAGGACGACCCAATGCATGACACAACATGCCGATATTGCCATATAGCACAAGAAACAATACAATATATCACATAAGGATGTAAAATGCTAGCTCAAACCGATTACTTACATAGACATAACCAAATAATAAACATCATACATCAACAGCTTGCATTAAACTATAAACTCATACAGAAACAAACACCATATTAAAAATATATCTCACAAACAGTATATGAAAATAAAACTCACAAACTATATTACGACAGAACACTGATTAAAGATAAAATAGTACACAACAATAGACCGGACATCACACTAATAGACAAACAAAAAAAAATTACATACCTGGTTTATATTGCAATACCAAACACGTATAACATTCACGAAACGTACACAAATAAAATCCAAAAGTATACAGATCTGGCACAAAAATTACAACGTCTGTGGGAAATGAATAAAATAATAATTGTGTCGATTGTGCTTTCATCGACAGGGGTAATATCATGAAAACTTTATAATAGCCTAAAATAACTAGAAATTAATCAATATATATATGTTACACTGCAAAAAGCGACAATTATAAATACGGTTCATACAGTTAGGAAGTTCCTAAATATTGATATAATATAGAGGGAGATAACGTGAATGCATGTCGAATGGACAAATATGTCGAAGCCTCTGTATCTTGGTCTAAACTCGATAAAGGATATGAACACCGGGTCAAAGCTGAGTCACTTTTAAATAATAATAATAATAATAATAATAATAATAATAATAATAATAATAATAATAATAATAATAATAATAATAATAATAATAATAATATAATAATAATAATAAATAATAATAATAATAATAATAATAATAATAATAATAATAATAATAATAATAAATAATAATAATAATAATAATAATAATAATAATAATAATAATAATAATAAATATAATAATAATAATAATAATAATAATAATAATAATAATATAATAATAATAATAATAAATATAATAATAATAATAATAATAATAATAATAATAATAATAATAATAATAATAATAAATAATAATAATAATAATAATAATAATAATAATAATAATATAATAATAATAATAATAATAATAAATAATAATAATAATAAATAATAATAATAATAATATAATAATAATAATAATAATAATAATATAATAATAATAATTAATAATAATAATAATAATAATAATAATAATAATAATAATAATAATAATAATAATTAATAATAATAATAATAATAATAATAATAATAATAATAATAATAATAATAATAATAATAATAATAATATAATAATAATAATAATAATATAATAATAATAATAATAATAATAATAATTAATAATAATAATAATAATAATAATATAATAATAATAATAATAATATAATAATAATAATAATAATAATAATAATAATAATAATAATAATATAATATATAATAATAATAATAATAATAATAATAATAATAATAATAATAATAATATAATAATAATAATAATAATAAATAATAATAATAATAATTAATAATTAATAATAATAATAAATAATAATAATAATAATAATAATAATAATAATAATAATAATTAATAATAATAATAATATAATAATAATAATAATAATAATAATAATAATAATAATAATAATAATAATAATAATAATAATAATAATATAATAATAATAATAATAATAATAATAATAATAATAATAATAATAATAATAATAATAATAATAATAATAATAATAATAATAATAATAATAATAATAATAATTAATAATAATAATAATAATAATAATAATCCCCTCGAAGGGGCCCACCTTGACGTGGTGGGGGGGCTCACGGGACGTTAATTTGGATCGTGCTAAGAGGTTCTCACTTTTACATCGACCTGGCTCTGGGCTTAATTGGCTGGAGTCAGGAGGCCTGAGCATGCCTTTTGCAGATAAAAAATCGGCTCCCATCAGGGGTGTGATCGTCCCCTGGTGTTTCTAGATTATCATGGAATTGAATGAAACAAAGACAGATGACGCGAGGCTGGCGTTGTTGGTGAGGGCTAAGCCATTTTGAAAAACATGATGAATACAAACGAAAGAACTGATGTTACTGCTACAGGGACCTCGGAAACCCCAGAGCCGGCGTTTGGGGGTGGCACGCCCCGAAAGTCGTTATCATTTAGCCAGACCCCAGGTGCAAGGGTGGCCAGCCAGGCCCTTGCCACTGATAAAACTACTAGAGCTGAGACAGCCGTGTTTCTTGGGAGCACGCAAAAACCGACAGCTAATGTTAGTAATCGGACGCGGACACCAATTTCCCGACAAACACAAACCGGGGATCTGGACCTCAGAGCTCCGGTAGCTGTGCTAGCGAGAGATCAGGCGGCGTCATCATACGACAGCACTGACGGCAAAAAACAAACAGCAGTTAGGGAGGAACTAGCTGATTTTAGGAAGACCCTAAAAGAAACCAAGAAGAAAGAGGAAGAAGACTTTGGAAAAATGAAGAACATTTTAAAGAGCATGGAGGATGCGATTAAAAGACAACCGAACATCAACAAGGCTGTTAAAGACAGCAGGAAGACCCTTGAAGACATCCTTGAGTCCTTACAAGCGCAGAAGGTATGCCGAGAAAAGGCCTTAGAGGGCGCATTGGCGATGATGTCGGTACCACCAGAAAACCGGACGACAGTAGAAAAAGAAGAAGAGAATGTCACTGGGAATATAAGAAGACGGAATCAAGTAGAAGAAAACGAATGGACGCAAGTCACTGGTAAAAAGAAACAGGAATCAGAAAACCAGACGAATTCAAAAAACGTGAGTATGGACCAAGCCATTAACAACTCTGTTGTACTGAAATCACAGAAGGTTAAGAAGAAGATGAACAAAAATATAGAGATAGAAACTAAGAAATTACGGAAGGCAAGACAAAGAAACGAAGCCATCATCATAAAGCCAGCAGAAGGAAAATCGTACGCGGAAGTGCTGGGAGCGTTCCGCAAGACCGTTAACCCAAAAGATTGTGGAGCCGACGTAGCCCGCATCCGCAGCACCAAAGCAGGATGCGTCCTGGTCGAACTGGCCAGAACCACGAAAGATAAGGAGAAACTAGCGCAGGCTATAACCACGGCGATTGGGGCAACCGGCCAAGTACAATCTCGGAAGCCCAGAGCGACTCTGGAAATCATTGATCTGGAGGAAATAGCAGATGAGACAGAGATCGAAGAGGCTATTCGAGAGGCTGCCGGGGATGCGGGAAAACTCGGTGAACTCAAAATAGCCATGCTGCCACCAAACAGATGGAAGGAGAGAAAGGCACTTGTCGAGATGGACGAAACTGGGGTTGTATTACTCTTGGGTAAAGGCTCCATAAGAATCGGATGGATAAATTGTCGACTTAGGCGCAGAATCGTAGTGCAACGCTGCTATAAATGTCTAGGTTACGGACACACACGCTACGACTGCAAGGGTCCAGACAGAACCGGACTCTGCTGGAGATGCGGAAACGATGAACACAGAGCCAAAGACTGCAAAGCAAACCCGAGGTGTCTGCTATGCAGCGAGCTAAAACTTGGCCTTGAAGACACGGAGCACGTGCCAGGATCCGGGGCATGTAAGGCCTTTCGACAGGTTCTAGATAGAAGAAAAAAGAGCCAAAAATGAGCATCAGAGTCCTACAAGGCAACATGAATGGGGCCATTGACGCTGATGCCATCTTGCCACAAATTGTGAACGAAAGAAAGGCAGACATAGCGTTAATATGCGAACAGTATAGGAATCGAATGCCACCAACTTGGCTGGTGGATGATGAAAGCCGGGCAGCTATTTGGATCCTTAGGCATGATAAGATACGAATAGACGCAAACGGATCAGGAAAAGGATTCGTCTGGATGAGGAGCGGAAGCATAACTTACGTGAGTTGTTACTTCTCTCCGAACGCCCCCATCGCTGAATATCAAAGTAGAATGGACGACCTCGAGGACAACATCAGGCATAAGATGACAGGCAGCCTCATACTAGCAGGTGATTTTAACGCAAGAGCGGTGGAGTGGGGTATGCCAGGAACAAACACGAAAGGGCGCGCCGTTTTGGACATGGCAGCAAGATTGAGACTAGTCGTCATCAACACAGGAGAGAAAACAACATACCGAAGGCCAGGATTCGGAGAGTCAAAACCTGATATTACTCTGGTAACTGAAAATCTTGTACCACGAGTAAGGGACTGGCACGTGATTGAAGACGAAAATGGCAGCGACCACGAATACGTCATCTTTGATATTCTCAACGGTTCACCGAGGAGAGAAAACGTACCAAGAAGAACCGGATGGAACGCCAAGAAACTAGATCGTGAACGGCTAATAGATGACATTAACAACAGACTTGTTAATATCCGAAACAAAAGGACAGAACCGAAACAAAAAGAGGAGGCGTTAGACCTCACCAAAGACACCATGCAGCTGTTGAAGAACGCTTGCGAAGCCTCAATGCCGAAGAAGAAAAGATGGAACAGTAAACGGTCAACCTACTGGTGGACCGATGAAATCGCGGAACTTAGAAGACAATGCCTCAAACAAAGACGCCTTTATCAAAGAGCAAGAGACAAACCGGGAGCAATACAAAGGTATGCAGAATACCACTTTGCAAGGAAGATGATGAGAGATGCTATCAAAGGAAGTAAAAGAGAATGTTGGGAAACCTTGTGTAAAGAGGTCGATAATGACCCTTGGGGCAAGGCGTACCAGATTGTGATGGGGAAATTAGGAAGAATGACACCACCCACAAACAGAGATGCGGATGAAATGAGGTCCATCGTAAACACGCTGTTCCCGACACATGAAGAACTCGAGGATCAAGCGAGCACGGGATTAATAGAGGCGATTCCTCTATTCACTGATCAAGAATTGGAGATAGCGGCAAAATCGCTCAAAATCGGAAAAGCACCGGGACCAGATGGCATACCCGCGGAAGTGATCAAGACAGTAGCGACAAATCAACCACAGCTGCTCATGAATATGTATAACGCATGTTTGAGCATGGGGGTATTCCCAACCCCCTTGGAAAAGCGCGCGATTGGTCCTAATTGAGAAGACAAAAAGCGAGCTTAACTCTCCTTCTTCCTATAGACCTCTTTGCATGCTGGATACTGCTGGAAAATTATATGAAAAACTATTAAAAACGCGCCTCACGACAGCTATACAAAATGCCGGAGACCTTTCTGAAAGACAGTATGGATTCAGGAAAGGAAGGTCAACGATAGGGGCTGTAGAGGAGGTGGTACAAGTGGTACTTGACTCCAGAAAGAAATGCCACGGTGCCAGACCCATGGTTCTGCTCGTAACCCTTGACGTGAAGAACGCTTTCAACTCGGCCAGATGGAAGGATATGCTGCATGCTCTAGGAATCACGTTTGGGGTACCTGACTATCTTATGCTGGTAATAAAAGATTACCTGAGGAACCGATACCTCACTTACGAAACGGCGGAAGGCGAGAAACAGAAGAAGGTCACGGCCGGAGCATTTCAGGGATCTATACTGGGTCCGGATCTCTGGAATGTGGCTTATGACGGGCTACTCCGAGAACAGATGCCAGAAGGAACGTCTCTGGTTGGATACGCCGACGATGTTGCTGTAGTGATAGTCGAACGCACGACGGAACTTATCCAGATACGGCTTAACCAAGTGATGCGAAGAGTGATCTCGTGGATGCAAAACCATGGGCTTCAGCTTGCAACTAACAAGACCGAGATGATACTACTCACAAGAAAGAGGATTAACACAATCATTCCATTGAAAGTGCAGAACGAAGATATTTGGACAAAGGAATCGGTAAGATACCTGGGTGTGACACTAGATAGGAAGCTCACGTACTGGGATCACATAACAGGCGCGGCAAATAAAGCATCCAAGAGAGTCGCGGCCCTCAGTCGCATCATGAACAATCTAAGAGGACCAAAACCTGCGAAACGAAAGCTCCTCATGTCGACCGTTAACTCCATCATTCTATATGGGGCAGAGATCTGGGGAGACGCTGCGGAGGTGAAAAGAAGAGGAATAAGGATAGCCCAAGT